>JARHVA010005241.1:0-362500 GCA_037957365.1 Torreya grandis
ATTCAAGATATGTAATAAAATTACAAGCAATAACATTCCCCACATGAGAGAGAGAGAGAAGAGAGAGAGAGAGAGAGAGAGAGGAGAGAGAGAGAGAGAGAGAGAGAGAGAGAGAGAGTGAGAGAGAGAGAGAGAGAGAGAGAGAGAGAGAGAGAGAGAGAGAGAGAGAGAGAGTATATTTTATGTGGAAACCTAAAGTGGGAAAAACCATAGAAAACAATCTCAAGTATATAAATGAGCACCAACTCAAGTTTATAATGTTATAAAACACTAACTTGTAGGAGCACCAACCCCTTTGCTAAGTACCAACACAACAATGATTCATAAGAACCAACCCATATTGTGTATAAAACACCACTATCTCTCAATGTTGCTTTCTCAACAAATTATAGCACACTAATATATCTCTTCTCTTTTATCTAATCTCCTCTGATCTTCTTAGCTAGATAAAATTATTCACTTTCATACTTTAAAATGGCTTCTCAAGCCTCCTTTTATAGCCTTCCAAATGACCTTTGGCATTCACCCTTTAAGACCTTTCAATTCACATAGAAAATGGCACCAAACTTATCTTGTATGACCCTTCAAATTCTTCAAGGTGACCCTTCATGGGAAAATGCATCCTTTCCCTCTTTTATCTTTATCTGGTGACTCTTTGAATTACTCAAGGTGACCCTTCATGGGAAAATGCATCCTTTCCCTCTTTTTTTCTTTACTTGGTGACTATTTGACTTCCTCATGGGCCCTCTTTTGTCTTTATACAACCAAAAATATATTTTTTAATATTTAAATAATATTAACACACTTTTTCCAAGATATGAACATTAAAAACACCTTTAGACATTAAATGCTATATTGATAGACTTTTGACATCACTGATAATATTTCCAACAATCTCCCCCTTTGTTATTGATGGTAACCTCAAACTAAAATTACAACATTCTAAAAACTTGTAGTACACATGCCAAGCTAAAACTAAGACCTATATAAACAATAAACTTAACCAACTAAAAACATATAGTAACTCCCCCTTACTATAGCATCCTATTTTTTGAACCTATTCCTATATTTCTCCCCCTTTGACATCAATGGAAAAGAGTCTATCCTAGAGCTAACACTTAGCTCCCCTCAACTAATATATAAATTAATCTATCAACTCACCTTCATGACTTTCTTATCATGCAATACAATAAATACCCAATAACATCCACCATGCTTCAATTTTTGTTTAAAGTGTCTCCTTGAAGCCTAGAAGAGACACCACACACAAAGGGTCCCAAAAAAAATGAACTCAGGAGATGCCGACATGTCCTCTATTACTTTTTTTATCTTCTTGCATACATATGACTGATTTCTTTCTCTTAGAATTTGTTTAGGCATGTCTAACTTATTTTACCTACTAACCTCAACATCCATGATTTTGTTCACCTTATCAACTCTTGTAACTATCTTATCTTGATAAGGCTCATTTTCAAATGTAACAAGAGATTCTCTTTGATCTATAGGCTATTTAGGACTAGTATTCACTGTCTTTCTTGATAACAAGAGTTCCACATAATATTTCCTATTTGATTCTTTTTACACTATAGTAAGTAATCTATTCTCACTCTTAGACTCAACTTGATCAACCTTTACTATCTTAGGTATCCAAACTTGAGTTTGGACCTTCTCATACCTTCTAGGGGCTTCATATCCTTTGACATACCTTGAGGATCTCTTTACTTCATTTGGACATAATTTAGCAATATTGCCAACCTTATGACAATAAAAACAAACAACATTTCTTATACCTTTTACTTAAAGATGATTGAAATATCTCTTTGATTGATTACTTTTCCTTAAGCAGTCTCTTTCCATAAGACCAACATGATGACAAATAGAACAATGATGATGAAAAGAATTGGAAAACCTAAAGGCATTGGGCTACTTGATTGGCTTCTTTAATTTGCCTTTATAACTTGCATCCTTCTCACCTTGGATTGATATTTCATGATCTTTCTCAACCTTTATTATTAGCCTCTCATGTTTATCCTTCAAAAAACCTAACTCAACCTTCAACTGATTACACTCTTCTTCTCTTGATTTCAAACTTGAATATCAAACCTCTAGTTGATTATTAAGATTTTGAATAAACATCTTATCTTATTTTGATTCTATAGTAAACTTAGAATCCAAGATACACAACTATTCCTTAAGAGCCTTGACAACAGATTTAAACTCTTGATTCTCCTTCTTTAGTTGCTTGGCCATCATGCTTTCCCTGATCTACCTTTAAGTTGTTAAACTCTTTCTAAAGGAACATGATCTGACACCAATTTTTAAGCATTGGATATAATGATTCACATTATATCATATATCTTTTACTTAATAAAATTATTTTACTTTAACCACTTAGTCATACATTCAAGAAATGCAATAAAACTAAAAGAAATAACATGCACCACATAAGAGAGAAAGAGACCTAATTTTACATGGAAACCCGAAGTGGGAAAAACCATGGAGAATAATCTCAAGTATATAAATGTGCACCAACTCAAGTTTACAATGTTTGTAAGCACCAACTTGCAAGAGCACCAACCCCTTTATTGAGCACCAACACATTAATGATTCATAAGCACCAACCCCTCTTGTGTATAAAACACCACTATCTCTCAATGTTGCTTTCTCAACAAATGATAACACACTACTATATCTCTTTTCTTTTCTCTGCTCTCCTTTTCTCTTATTATCTAGATAAAATCATTCTCTTCCATACTTTAAAATGGCTTCCCAAGCCTCATTTTATAGCCTTCCAAATGACCTTTGGCATTCACCCTTTGAGACATTTTAATTCTCATATAAAATGGCACCAAACTTGTCTTTTATAACCCTTCAAATTCCTCAAGGTGACCCTTCATGGTAAAATAAATCCTTTCCCTCTTTTGTCTTTATCTAGTGACTCTTTTAATTCTTCAAGGTGACCCTTTATGGGAAAATGCATCCTTTCCCTCTTTTATCTTTACTTAGTGACTCTTTTACTTCCTCATGGGCCATCTTTTGTCTTTATGTAACCAAAAATATATTCATTAATATTTAATTAATATTAAGACACTTTAGATAAGATATGAACATTAAAAACACCTTTAGACATTAAATGCTATATTGCTAGACTTTTGACATCAATGACAATATTTCTAACATAGTTTATTTTTCATTATCAAGCATCTATTTCTTCTTGTATTTCATTTTAGTTCCTTTATGCTATTTGATGCAAGTATTTTATATTTATCTCTTTCAACTTCATTATTATCAAAGAGTGAATTGACAACCTCTTAGCAAGCTCACACTTCTTGGATCTAGCTCACACTAGGCAATCCACCTAACTATCTTTATAACAACCCCTTTTATTAGTGTTTTCTTATCTATAGGTCATCCTTCTAGGATAAAAAGGAGCTCTCCACACTTATCTGAATCATGTGCACATAACAACTAGGTTCTTCTACCCCACCCTTATTACTAGTTTCTTATATTTTTCCTTAATTAAGAAATGAGAAGAAATTATGAGAAACAATAACACAATACATTGCATAAGAAAATGGATGACAAATTTTAAGACACACAATATATGAAATAAACATATAAATACTGAAATAGATCCTAATTATTAAGTTGAGTGGGCCATTACTCTCCCTCAAAATAGGATTAGAACACTAATGTATTTGGATAAAATTCATGAAATTAATTTCTCATTACTTCTAAAAAAATGCTTACAATACTAAAAATAATGGTACTCAAACTATTAAATCCTTAATACTTTATTCATCTACGACCTATATCATCAAAAGGACATGTTTATATATTACCATGTCTTGTAACATATGTCTTAAGATAAAGGAATAAATTAACAAAATCATATTCTAACTAATATCTTGTCTTATTAGGTATTAGGATTAAAATAGAGCAGAGGATGGAGCGCGAAAAGGAGACGGGCGCGAACAGGGAAGGGCATGGCGGCCTGCTATCGAGCCCCAGGCAGACTGCCTTGACACCTAGAGTGAATATCTTGAGGCAGGAAGGACATTTTGATGGGGAGCGCTTGAAGCTGAATAAGTTTAATGGCTATTTAATGAGAAAATAGGACCGACCAGTCCTTATAATCCCACAAGAAATAGTACAAGAGGATGTCGAGTACCTCTCCTCTCACACACTGATTTGCAAATTTTTGGGTATACGGATCCCTCAGGTGGCATTGGAAACTTGGATCCGTCGCTCCTGGACAGTTAATGGGGATTTTGATATCATGTTAGCAGGAAACAGCTACTTTCTGGTAACCTTCTCCTCAGTCACGAATCAAAATCAAGTTTTTAAAGGGGGTCCCTATTTCTATGAGAGAGTGGGCCTGTTTCTTAAACCTTGGCATGTGAATTTTAATTCAGCTGAGGAGCTTCCAGCATGTGTTCTGGTCTGGGTTCACCTCCCACGACTTCCGCTTGAATTCTGGAGGGAAGACATCCTCAAACAAATTGCAGCTATGTTGGGCACACCAACAACGATTGCTCATCAATCTCTGGATAAAAAGATCATTACCTATGCCCGTATTTGTGTAGACATGGATCTCAATAACCCTCTGCCAGACTCGTTAGAGATTTGTATGGGGTCCTCGTCATGGATTCAACAGATTGATTATGAATCCATTCCTTTCAGATGCAGAATCTATCATATTTATGGGCATCTTCATCGTCAATGCCCACGAGCTACCAAATTTAAAGGACCTGCCCTTGAATATTCTACGCCAAATTCTGCCTCAAATAATAAAGGTGCTGGCAATTCAACTCAGAAGGAATTGGCTAAACCTCAATCACTTGGGGCGGATAAGGGCATAATTTTAAATGATGGTAGCTCAACGCATAAAATAGCAGATCACTTTCACACTGGTATGGAAGACTTCACCCCTGTTAAGAAGCGTGCCAGAGGCCATGGGCAAAGGCGAGGATATGCTGAAAGGCAGTTTGATCAGGGTTTCAACAAATTTGAAGTCTTGGACAGCATGAACATTGAAGATAGTATTCTGGAGGAAGCCCTAGGTGCCACTTCAGAGAATAAGCAAATTTCAAAATATAATGAATCTCAAGACATGGAGCAGGAAGCTCTAGACAATCCTCTGAGTGTGGAAGAGGAAGCACCGAAAGCTTTATAGGAGCTAAAGGAGAAGGAAGTTAGGTGGGCAGATTTAGTCAAGGAAGTAGAAGCTGGTAGAAAAGATAAAGGGCCTGTTGGAGCGTTGGGTCTAACGCAAAAATCTTTTAAAAAGGCCGCATCTTCAGCTCCTCTCAAGGGAGGACGAAAAAAAGATCAAGAAAGAATCAAAATCACAGGTGATTTACTAGTTGAATTAAGGGTTGTTAAAACCTTAGATGAACACTTCCCCCAATCCAAATAATGATTGTCCTCTCTTAGAATGCAAGGGGTTTGCATAGCTCCCCCAGGCAAAAAGCTACGCGTAATTTAGTATGGGATCATCACCCAGATATTGTTTGTATTCAGGAAACTAAACTTTTAGTGGACTCATTGTTTGCGTGTGCACCTTATATCTGGTCTATTGGCCATTGGCAATGTATAGGTGCTCGAGGTACCTCAGGGGGATTAGCCATGGGATGGGATTTGAGTAAAATTACACCTCTTCATTGGATCTCCAGCATTTCAGCTCTGTCAGTAGTTGCTTCTTCGCTAGAAACTGGCAAAATAATTTTGATTACCACAATCTATGCACCTGTTGACATAGCTGGTCAATTACTACTATGGGAGCATCTTCGCTATATCAGAAAACATCATCCATTCTTGCCGTGGATAGTGGCTAGTGATTTTAATGCTGTCATGACCTTGGAGGAGAAAAGAGGTGGTATGAGTCATCTTGGCCCTTCTTCTGAATGCCTTCGGAACAATGTGGAAATGCTTCACCTTTCGGACATTAAACCTTCGAATGGACTATTCACATGGAGCAACAGAAGATCAGGTAATGCATCCATTTTTGAGCATTTGGATAGATTTCTTGTTTCTTGTTTTTGGCAGTCCAATGCCTTTTCACTCACTTCTGACATTTTGGATTGGAGAGGATCCGATCACTGGCCCATCAAACTTGCTATTGGGCTGATTGGGAGTCCTAAAAAACCTCCTTTCAAATTTCAACTGATGTGGCTTAGAGACCCATCTCTCTATGACCTTGTCAAACAGTGGTGGAGACAGGGAACCCCGAATCATGGAACAACGATGTATTCCTTCCTCAAGAAATTGCAGTATGTTAAAAGAAAATTACAGGTTTGGAATAGAAATTGCTTTGGAAACCTGTAGGGTATGAAGAAGCAAGCTCAAGATCAGCTGGACACCATCACAAGACAAATAAGAGACATCGGTCTTTCTGAGGCCCTGCGCTTGGAGGAAGCTAGAGCTGCGAACACCTTTTCAAAATGGGAGCTTCGAGAAGAGATCTATTGGAAACAGAAGGCCCACATCGACTGGCTTCAGGAAGGAGACAAAAATATAGCCTTTTCCCATAATTCTGTCCAGGCTAGGCGCAACAAATTTTTTTTCACTACCTTGGTTACTCAGGATGGCACTCGGTTGAATTCCTCCCAAGCAATCCACAGGGAAGCTGTCCGGCATTTCTCCAAACTTTTTATCAACGATCCACACCCAAATGAAGCAGCTGAAAACAGAATTTTATCTTATATTCCTTCATTAGTGGATGAAAGAACAAACAATTGCCTTTTGCACCCAATCACCATGACTGAAGTTGAGCAGGTGGTTTTCAGCATTAAGCGTGGAAAAGCCCCTGGACCTGATGGATTTCCTGCTAAGTTTTTCCAGGATTTTTGGGACATTATTAAGACAGATTTGATAGGGGTTATTCAGGAATCTTATCAAAGCAAATAAATGCTAAAAGCTTTAAATGCTACCTTCCTTGTGCTGATCCCCAAAAAGGAGAAGGCAGATAGGCTTGAGATGTATCGACCCATTACACTCTGCAATGTTGTCTACAGGATAATCTCGAAACTTATTGCTCTGAGATTGAAAGAACTGCTCCCTCTCCTTATTTCAGAGGAGCAAGGAGGATATGTTGCAGGCAAACAAATCTTGGACGGAGTGGTGATAGCTTCTAAAGTTATTCATTCCATGAACACCTCCCAAGAGAGAGCTATGTTCATTAAGCTTGATCTTGCCAAAGCTTATGATAGGGCCAGCTAGAGATTTTTGACCAAGATACTTATGCCATTTGGCTTCAAGCAAGAATGGATCAGCTGGGTGTTAAGTTGTGTAACCACGCCTTCATATTCAGTTCTCATCAATGGTGCGCCTTCAGAGCTATTTGGTGCCTCTAGAGGCCTTCGGTAGGGAGACCCCCTCTCACCATACCTATTCATTCTCATGGTTGAAGGGCTGGGACAGTTTCTAAAATTTCAAGTCTCCTAGGAGGCCATATATGGTTGGCAATGGGGGAATGGGATTGTTCCCCTAACTCATCTCCAATTCGTTGATGACACTGTTCTGGCAGGTAAAGCTCGCGTTCGAGAAGCAATTGCTTTTAGAAGCATGCTGGATAATTATTTGGTGGCTTCTGGGCAGAAGATTAATGATCACAAGTCATCAATCTTCTTCTTCAACACTCCTGATCTGATTCAAAGAAGAATAACAACTATTTTGTGGTTCCAAATTCAGATTCTTCCAGTGATCTACTTAGGCATTCCCATTGTTGTTGGGAGACAACCCAGGCTTTTTTGGCAAAATGTGTTGGACAGGCTAAAGCAAAAAGTTGGCCATTGGACAAACAGATGGCTTTCCACTGTAGGTAGAATGACTCTTCTTCAATCTGTCATTCAAGCTTTGCCTATATACCGTAGCATGATACAAACTACTCCCACTTATTTTCTCAAAGAGTATGATACTCTTTCTATAATTTTTTTGTGGAGCGGTAACCTGTAGAGCTCTAAATGGAGCCTTATCAGCTGGGCTACAGTTTGCAAACCAAAATAGGAAGGGGGCCTTGGTTTACGATCGGCCATTTTGGCCAGTCAAGCTCTTGCGACCAAGCTTTACTGGAGATGGTGCACTAATCAGTCAACCTTATGGGATAGAATATTGACTACCAAATATTTTCCTGACATGGCACCCTATGACATACCCAGGCTCCCCCTGGAAGGCAGGGGATCGATGATATGGCGCACCCTTAAGCACGGTGCTCAGCTAGTTAAACAAGACCTCTTCTGGATTTGCAACAGTAGTTTAGAAGCGCTGTTCTGGGAAGACTCTTGGGATGGAGCACCCCCACTTCTTCTTTCACATCCACACTTGCAGCCGCTAGCGGATTCCTTCCTTGCTGCTGGTTGGAACAAGGTGATCCATTATAAAGAAGCCTTCAGCCAGGGGAGAAACATTGGATTCAAGTGGAAAGCTTCCACAGATTGGCCATTGGAGGGTATGGATGAGGAGAAGCGTGAATTATCCCAAATCCTTATTGCCAAAGGATGCAGTGCTCTACAAGGACAAGACGAGCTCGCCTGGGGGGGTGCCACCTCTAGGCAGTATTCTATCGCTACTGGTTACAAGACTTTGTCTAAACAAATTGCTGGAGGAGGTCAGTTCCTTTGGGGCAAGAGAATCTGGAATCAGAGATCTTGGCCCAAATGTAATTTCTTTCTTTGGTTGCTCACACGCAATAGATGCCTTACCTGGGATAACCTTTGTAGACGTGGATTTCAAGGACCTTCAGTTTGTCCCCTATGTCATAATGGAGAGGAAACTGCTGCTCATCTCTTTTTCTAATGCTTGTTTGCTAAACATGTCTGGCATCTATGGTGGAATGCCTGGGAACTTCCTTGCTGGCATGTCTCATCTTTAACAGAATTTTGGGATAGACTGGGATTAGCTCCAACAAGGAATTCCCTTATGCAACTAGCCTAGACTGTTGGACCTGTCTTTATATTGTGGAATTTGTGGCTTGAAAGAAACAAACGTATCTTTAGGGGAGCGCAGAGGGAGGTAAGACTTCTATGGACTCGTATTATTGCAGCTCTACAAGAAACTTTAATGCTCAGGGCTGTAGCTGGCATTGACTGGGATCCTAGAGACACCGAGCTTTGTAGAAGGCTCGGGCTAAAGCTGCTTACAGACTGCGCACCGCCCAACAACACAAGTGGGCGATATGGTGGTCTCAGGCAGCCGAGCCCTGTCAACAGAAACGGTAGGTGGACTCCTCCCCTGCCTGGCATTTTGAAAGTAAATGTTGATGGCTCCTCCCATGGAAACCCAGGCGAGGCTGGGATTGGCAGAATTGTGAGAGACTACAATGGAAACATCCAATATCTCTTCTCAAAATATGAAGGCAACCATACAAATAACTTGATGGAAGCCATAGCCATCCTGGAAGCCGTGAAATCCTGTTGTGAACTCGAGTATCTCAATGTTGTTTGTGAATCGGATTCGCAAGTGATCATCAATCTACTCAACAATCATAATTCTGGTAAGGAACATTGGCTTTTAAATTCTATTGCTTAGCAAATTATTCATTACAGCACTTCCTTCAATTCTATTTCTTTCCAACACATTCCTCGCGAATGGAACAATGTTGTGGACTCCCTTGCCAAATGGGCCTCGGAGAATGGCCCTGTTTGGAACATTACTGATCTGGATATGCTTTCGATCGATTTGCATCAAAAATTGGTTCATTTGGTGAATCAAGAATCTATCTTGTAACTGGTTTTCTCCTTTGTGATTAATAAATTTTTACCCCCTTCTTAGTTAAAAAAAATATCTTGTCTTATTATAAAATAATATCCTTTCCATGTTTTAAGGAAAATTGGTGGAAAGCATTGGATTCAGTTCCTTGCATTATTCATGATATGTTATTGTTTTTAACTTTTTTATTATCTATAAGCATATGTTTTTATTTAAATAGTAGATAAAAACATAGTACTTATAGTCACTCAAAATAAAACTTATACAAATACCATGGCTAAAAATAGATACTAATATTTTCAGAAAGTTTATATATAGTTGTTATAATTATTCCCAAAAATATACTAGACTAATTCTTAGCAATATTATATGTATTACATCATTTCATAATATTTAGGTGTTATTATATAGGATTTATATAATTATTTGGAATTAATTTGGGTATCTTCAGAGCTTGATTGGGTACCATTGGGTATCTTCAGAGTATTTTATAAGTTAGTCATTAAGAACTTATTAGACAAATCAATTTTCACTATTGTGATGGTGGATGAAGAACTTCATATAATCAATAGGTCATGCACATAGAGAACTAAAATCAACATTGAATCATCCTACCATAAAATGTAGACATTCAAATTAGAATGGTATTTGGTGAATCCAACTAAAATAAGAAAAGATTCCATCTTGGCATACAAAGACCTAGGATATTATTTGAGGCCATAAATATTAATTTAAAGTTTGAAAACTAAGGAATAATCTTCCACAAATCCTTATGGTTACTCCATTTATATTTCCTCTTTGAGGTCATAGTGAAGAAAGGCACTCTTCACATTAATCTAATGAACATCCTACTGATGTGTTGTGGTAATGGTGAGAGTGAGTTAGATAGATTTCATTTTGGAAATTGGGGTGATTGTCTTGGTATAGTCAATAGCAATTACCTAAGAAAAACCTTTTGCTACTAAATATCATTTGAAATTGTCTATAGACCCATTTATTTAAAATTTTGTTCTGTAGATCCACCTACATCAAACAAGTTTTATTCCTTTAGGAAGAGGGATAAAATCCCAAGTGTTATTCCTCATCAAGAAACCAAACTCTTTTTATCTAGTAATATCCCATTTATAAATTTCTGATGCCTGGTTAATGAATATAAATTGGATGTAGATGTAATGAAATCATGTGGGGTATCTTAGAATTCTGAAAAGGCTCACTTGGTGTTTGATGGATATCCAACCCATTGGCCAACACTCTGTAGTGTCTATTTAGACAAAAGAGGACTAATGATTAGAGAGTTATGAGGGAATTCCTCATCCTTTAATGATATTATGGGAGAAGGAAGATGGGAATATTCATCACTACTCTCATCATCAGTACTAAAAGAAGAATTTGGATCATCAGGAAGGTGCCTAGGTAGATCTAAATCATTAGAATTATCATCAAAGCCTAGTGTATCTAAGGAAGAGGGAGGAGTGTCATGTATGGAGTCTTGATGACCCTATTGAAAGTGAATACTCCTCTCAATGAACAACTCATGAGTGGTGGGATGGAAAATCTTGTATCCCTTAATACCCTCATGATACCTAGAGAAGATATAAGGTTGACTTTGATGTTCCATTACATTACATTTCTTCTTTAGAATACAAGAAATAATAGGAGATCCAAACACTCAAAAATGATCTATAGTAGTTTTTTACCACTCTAAGATTTAAAAAGAGTGACTCCCTTCAATGATTTATGAGGAGCACGGTTCTAGATATAAGACACATAGTTGGTGACCTCAACCCAATACTGAGGTGAAAGAGACTTGGAGTATAACATACAGTTAGAATTTAACTTATAAGACCTATTCTTGTGCTCTACAACACCATTATCTTAAGGACTATATGAAACTATACATTATATTTTAATCCCATATAATGTATAAAATTGATCAAAATGGTTACTGATATACTCACCACCATTATCAATGTGTAAAATATTGGTAGCTTTACTTGCCTATTTTTATACAAGTGCCTTGAATTCTAGAAAATTATCAAACACATCTGATTTATGATTAATAAAATACACCCAAGTATGCCTCAAAAATTCATCGATGAAAATAAGCATGTACTTTATCTTATTAAATGCATATTTTGGAAATGGGCCAACAACGCCACTATAGACAATATCCAATATCTATTTAGCTCTCTATGATTTTACCTTATCATACTTCACCTCAAGATGTTTGCCAAGTATGCAACTTTAGAAAACTCTGTCAAGAAACATGACCTATGGTAACCTTGAAACCATGTCTTAACAATTGAGTTAATATAGGTAGTGATATTTGAATCACTCATGCCATAATTTAGTCATGACATATGAATGAGTGAGTAGTGTAGTTAGGGGTTGATAGGAGAAAATGTGAGAAAGTATAAAATTGAGATTGGTGATCTACTTTCCCAAATGCAATAATGGAGTCATTATCTTCATTATTAATGACCATGGAATTGGGTGTAAACTCAACTTTATTTCTTGAACCAATGTGAGTGATCTTATAAATAGATAAGATATTGGTGGATAAAGAGGGAACATAGAACATCATAAAATATCCCATCATTCAATTCAACAGATCCACTCCCACTAACTTTAGTGGAAGTATCATCACCTAATAAGATGGAAGACATAAAATAAGGATCTAAAGATGAGAACATATCTTATGATGAAGCCATGTGGTGTAATGTACCATAATAAATTACCCATTTGAAAGGTTAGGATATAACTACAATAAGTGATTTGACCTTATATTTTCCCTTCTTACTACCTTTTGCCTTTGAATACTACTATTGTGATGAAATCTAATTGGATGACTCAAGGAAATTGATGTTGTGTTTCTCAAGCATTTTTATCAGTTGGTCAATTTATTTTTTCATGCATATATTTATTACAATAGCTATAAGTGAGTCGCTCTTTTTTTGGGTTCTTATTTGAATAGGAGGAATTTTTTGATGCTTAGGACTTAACATAAAATTTATAACCCTTTATTTTATCTAGGTCCTTCTTTTTCTATTTCTTCTCCTTATTACCAAAATCCTTTTATTTTTCATGAATTATAATCAAAACTTGCTATTTAGATGACTTTAGTGTACCCATTTAAATGAGCTTGTCTTGGTTTGGAGTGAAGTCAAAAACAAAGTCATCCAAGGATGACATGGTTCATGTACCTCCTAGGGCACACTTGGTGGCATGGACTATAGAAATGAAGATAAAATAGTCATATCCCAACTCGAAAAGGATGGAAAGAATAAATTGGTTATCCTTTTTGTTAATGCTACACAATTTCAACTGTAACCTCAGTGATTTAAACTTTATGAAGAAGTCTTGTACAATATCAAAATTTCTTGGGCTTAAAATTATGATCTCATTCTCCATCTCATGATATCTCATTATGTAATAATTCCCAAAGATTTTTTTCAATATAGACCAAAATTCATTAGGAGTAGTGGCAGATTCAATATGAAACAATAGGTTGGGAGACATAGATAGGCATAGAGGACCGTAGGATTCATCACTTCTATTGTACCACTTCACCTTCTCTTCCTTAGGTGTCAGTAATTTTTCTATACCCATCATGATTTAGTCTAATATTTTTCTTCTTAAGAGGATTTCACTTTGAATTTCCACTCATGATAATTGAATGGTGTAAGAATTAAAACAAAACTCAAATCCATGGTATAGAAAAGAAGTATATGTTGAACTACATATGATGAAAGACTATGGATATATAACCCCCATGAATATACATAGGTTTAAATTTACAAGCCATGAGAATATTACTAATGTATAGATCTAAAAAAACACACTTTCAAAAAAATGACACCTTAAAAAGTAAAATAGGTTGAAATTTATGCGTGTTTAATGTTATGGATGGTAAGGGAAATATCCACTTTGTAAAATTTGATTTTTTTGGAACCAAATTCCCAAAAAAACAAAATTCTACCCTTTTGGATAAAAAATTAAGATATTTTTGGTTGGAAGTAACTAGGGGAAATTTTGGGTAAGAAGTGATTGTCAGGTTCTATTAGGTATGCAAGTAAGGTCGTTAGGTTCTAGCAGTATTGTGTGCAAGGCTATTAGGGTCTACAGTGTTAGCATACTATTGTATTTACCTTAGGTTATTTACTAAGGTAATTTATGTTGGTTAGTTGCCTTAACCACTTTGGTTAAGAGGTTAGTTTTTTGTTTGGTCTTTGCTATTTTCATGCAAGCCGACGTAGGTTAGTTTTCTTATACCTGTCTCATGCTTCATGGGTATTTCATTTGTTTGCCTATTTAATATGCCTTCATGTTTAGTTGAACATGTTGAATATGTGCTCTGCTATTCTCAATCTCATTTTCTCTCTGTGTTTTGTTTAATCTAATATGGTATCAGAGCCTATGGTTTGTAAAACCTGAGTGGAGGTTTGTGGAAGCCAGAGAGATGTCGGTGTCTTGCTAGGGAGGAGCTTTAGGCATCTGGTGGAGAGTTGAGGAGAGAGAAAACATCACAAAATTTAGAAAACTCAACTAGAAGGTCTAAAAATTGCCAGGAAGCATCAAAAGGCTAAATAAGACCAAAAGGAAGTGAAAATAGGCTATTTTAGAGGCTCAGAAGCCTCTATTGAATTTATCTATGCAAGGGCACCATACAGATTCGACAAAATAAAAAAAATTCATTTATTCATATTTTTTAGTGAAATAAAAGCCTAAATTGTGAGTTAAATCAAAACTAAGACACTGGTGAAAATGGTTTGCAATTTGGTTGAGCAACAGGCTCAAAATCTTCACCTAAAATTTCAGAGGTAAAATGGCTAGTATTCAACACCTGTTACTACCAGATTCTCAGAAATTGACTCACAAGAACTTTAGTTTATGGAGTCACAAGGTCTTGACAATATGTGAATATCTAAATATTGATCAAATAGTGCTTGGTAAAGAGAAAAGGCCTACCACTGCTACTAATGACTATGATAAACATCATCATGAGGCTCTCATGTTGTTAAAATTGTTAGTAGTAGATAATCTAATCTCAAAGGTCAAAAATGTGACTATAGCATCAAATTTATGGAAAACTTTATCTTCAAAATATCAGGATTTTGAAGCCGATAGAGTGTTATATTTGAATAATTTGTTATTTTCCACTAAGATGCAAGAAGGTGGCTCCATTTCTGAGATTTTATTGCAGATCAAAGACATCAATGACCAGTTGAAATCAGTGCAAAAACTTGTTGATGAGCAAGATTTGATTGCTCTTGTTATGCAAAATCTTCCACCATCATTTGAGTCATTTATGGAGTCCTTGCACATGATTGCTGAGATGTAGACTTTGGCTTTTGAAACATTATCTTCATTGCTATTGCAAAAGGAGAGACGACAGGAGCAGGCAATGTTGTCTACATCCACTTCCACAGAGAGTGCATTCTTTATCAAGGAAAAGGGTAAGCAGTCTAGTAAAAATAGCTATCCATCAGAATCTTCACAAGTAAGTGGTAATAAGAGATCTAAATGGAAATGTTTTTACTATAAGAAACTTGGTCACCTTAAGAAAGATTGCAGGAAAAGATAATAGGATATGGCTAACGCCAAAAAGAAAGCTCATCATGTGAATGTAGATAAAGGTGAAGGCGAGGAATCACCAGATTTTGCTTTCATGGCTTCTAGTAGTAATTCTATAGTGGATCAAGCTTGGTACTTTGATTTAGGGGCATCTCACCATTATACATGCCATAAGGACTGGTATGTGGATTTTGTTGAAGATAACAGTAGTAATGAATCTATATCTTTGGGAGATGGTATAACATATTTTGTGAAAGGATTTGGTAATGTTCATATAAGTTTTGATGGTATAGTAAATTATACATTCAAGAATGTTAGGTATGTACCAGATATGAACAAAAATCTTCTTTCAATCAGTGAGATCACCTCAAAATCTAATTTTGTTGCAAAATTTCAAGAACAACAATGTTTAGTCACCACTAAAGATAACAAGATTATTACTGTTGGGATCGATGAGAAAGGCTTGTATAAGCTTACAAATCCAATCAAAGCAAAGGAAAGTGCACTTGCAGTGGTTGTTAGCATAAGTTCACTATGGCATGAAAGGTATGGGCATTTGAATTTTTAGTATTTGACTACATTGAGTAAGACTAAGATGGTTAAGGGGATTCCTTCTATTCAACATAGTCATCATGTATGTATTGGATGTCAGTTGGGGAAGCAAGTTAGACATTCCTTTGATGTTGGTAAAGCTTCAAGAGCAAAGGGAGTATTGAAATTGGTACATGCAGATTTACATGGTCCAATGTAGACACCTACCCCTTTTGGTGCCCATTATTTCCTATTACTTGTTGATGATTTCTCTAGGAAAAAGTGGGTATACTTTCTAGTCAAGAAATTTGATTGTTTTTCTAACTTTCTTACTTGGAAAGCTATGGTTGAAAAATAGGTAGGATGGCCAGTGAAATCTCTTAGAATGGATAATGGGGGTGAGTTCATCTCAAAACAGTTCAAGGAGTTTTGTGCCACTGAAGGCATACACAAAAAATACACTACACCTTACACTCTACAACAAAATGGAGTTGTGGAAAGGTGTAATAGGACGATGATGGACATGGCTTGTTGTATGGTCCAAAGTAAAAATGTCCCATACAGGTATTGGGCAGAAGTAGTGAATACAATAGTATACATCCTCAACATAAGTCCTACAAAAGCTTTGGAGAATATGACTCCAGAGGAGGCTTGGTCAAGTCAAACTCCAGATGTAAGTGATTTCAAAATTTTTGGTTGTGTAGCTTTTGCAATTATTCCTAGTCAAAAGAGAAAAAATTTGGATGCAAAAAACAAAACATACATGTTTATTGGATAAAGTAATTAGTCAAAGGCCTATAGATTACTTGATGTTTCTACTAACAAAGTTGTGGTAAATAGAGATGTCATAGTAAATGAACAAATGCCATACTTCACAGCAACTGGTCAAGTTTCAGATATTGATTCATTATTCTCTAATGATTCAATTATTAGTTATAATGTGAAAAGTGAGCAGGATTCTTGTTCATCAGTGGAATCACATTCTAGGGAGGGAATTGATATAGGTCATTGTGAGGTTCCATCAAAAAAACCAAAGAAGCCAAAGTGGTATACTGCCATAATTGAAGCACTAAAAAAAGGAGATTTACCACAAGGTGTGAAAGGTAGAAGACTGAGATCGAGAAAGCAGTTTGGTAATAGAGGTGAGCATGTCAATCTTGCTCTAACAACTGCTATTTCACAAGTATTTGAGCCTACTTCTTTTTTAGAGGCCAAAGGGAAGTCTGAGTGGGAATTAGCTATGCAATTGTAATATGATTCCTTGATGAAAAATAAGACTTGGAAGTTGATGGAACTACCACCAGGAAAGAAATCCATTGGTTGTAAGTGGATTTATAAGGTAAAATACAAATCAGATGGTTCCTTGGACAAACACAAAGCTAGACTTGTTGCACAAGGTTATGCACAAGAGGAAGGGGTTGATTATGAGGAGACTTTTGCTCCAACCACCAAGATGGTAAATTTTCATTTGATTATTGCTATCAGGTGCACCAAATGGATGTAAAGAGTGCTTTCTTGAATGGAGATCTAGAGGAGGAAGTCTACATGGTTCAGCCATAGGGTTTTCAAGTTCCTGGTAAGGAACATCTTGTTTTCAAGTTGATCAAGTCTTTGTATGGACTTATGCAAGCTCCTCGAGCCTGGTATACAAAAATAGACTCATATCTTAGGGAGTCAGGTTTCAAAAGGTGTAACTCAGAACCAACTCTTTATGTAAAGGTGTCTGGTGATGATATCTTGATTCTCATTATATATGTTGATGATATAGCCATCACTGGGAGTAGTACTAGTCTCATTCAACAAATGAAAGATGATGTTTATTGTACTTTTGACATGACAGACATAGGACTACTAAAATACTGTTTAGGTGTTGAGTTTTGGAAAAGTGGTAATATTGTATTCATGTCACTCAAAAAGTATGCAAATTCATTGCTAGAAAGGTTTAGAATGATGGATTGTAATCCAACTCACACACCTATGGAAGCAAGAGCTAAAATTTCAATAGACACTGATTCACCTCCTATCAATGAAACAGTGTATCGACAGCTAGTGGGTAGTCTCATTTACCTCACTACCACCAAACCAGATATTTGTTTTGCAGTGAGTTTTCTATCTCGCTTCATGTCTAAACCATAAGAAGTCTATTGGTTAGCTACAAAATGAGTATTAAGATATGTCAAAGGTACTCTTGACTTTGGCATACTGTATAAGAAGTTTGGAGATTTTGAACTTTTAGGATATTCAGATTTTGATTGGGCAGGTTCAGTTGATTCAAGAAAATCTACAACAGGGTATGTTTTCACTTTTGGATTAAGAGTTTTCTCATGGTAGAGCAAACTACAAAATATAGTGGAATTATCTTCAATAGAAGTAGAATATAAAGCTGTGGTCAGTGCAGGTTGTGAAACCATGTGGATAAAGAAATTTTTTGAGGATCTTCAGTTTGAGTCATCAAAGCCTACTCCAATTTTGTATGACAACCAAAGTATTTTGAAGATGGTGAAGAATCTAGTATTTCATGCCAAGACCAAACACATTGAGGTTCACCATCATTACATCTGATAGTTGGTTACAAATGAAGACATTAGTCTCTTCTATTGCCCCACTGCAGAGTAGCCAGCTGATATAATGACCAAACCACTTGGTACAAACAAGTTCATAAAATTTAGAGATAAACTTGGTCTTGTTTCTGGTTTAGTCATTAAGGGAGGGTGTTAGCATATTATTGTATTTACCTTAGGTTATTTACTAAGGTAATTTATGTTGGTTAGTTGCCTTAACCACTTTGGTTAAGAGGTTAGTTGTTTGTTCGGTCTTTGCTATTTTCATGCAAGCCGACGTAGGTTAGTTTTCTTATACCCGTCTCATGCTTCATGGGTATTTCATTTGTTTGCCTATTTAATAGGCCTTCATGCTTGGTTGAACATGTTGAATATGTGCTATGCTATTCTCAATCTCATTTTCTCTCTGTGTTTTTTTTAATCTAATATACAGGGTCTACTATCATAGGTTTTAATATTTGTTGGTGTTGTAGTTATGGTCATGAGAATATAATAAGTTTGTGTGTAAGGACCCACAATTTCACCAACCACTAAAATTACCTATGAGGGGATGAAATCCTATTGAGTTGAATAAACCCCCAAAAATATAGATTTTGTATGGGTTATCCAAAATCTAAAATATACCCAGTTGGTTTCTTTAAAAAAATAGAAAAAAATAGATATAGTTTTTCCTCAAAGTCTATAAAAAGTATGGATTTTTGTAGATTTCATAAAATGGTCTTGAAACCCTTTAAAAATGGCCAAAAATGCACTGTCATGAAACTATGATCCGTAAACACCACTAAAAAACTCAAAGTGAAGTTTTAATTACGAATATTGAATTTCTCAAAACTTAACAAATTCTCGAAAAACTCAAAAGAACTTGCATCTCAATGTTTTGGCATAAAAATGTTCTTGGTCATTGAACCAATTTTTGTTTTTTTTACATCAAATGTTGTAAATTGTCAAAATTTAATCTTTGCATGTTTTCATAATTAAAAAATCAGAAAAAAATTGAATTAACACATGCAAGCAAATGACAAATTACCATCTGACATTGATAATAGAGTTTGGCTCAACAAATGATGCCTACATCTCTAGGTTCTCCAAAGGAGTGGACCATTTCTATTAAGGGAATTTCAAAAACCTGGAAATAATAAACAACTTTCCTGTAAGTTGATCTCTTAATGCAAAAATTCACCTTCACCGTGACTGATAATCAAGCCTGACACCTTCAAATTTCGTGAGTCTTCACACCTGCAAAGTTGCTTCTAAAGTCCTAAAATCCTCCTCTATGGACTTAAAAATACTCTTTCCAATATGAAATTTGGATAAAAAGAGTATTAAGACTGAGTATTATGGCCGAAAAATGGATAAAAATCTATTATATAAGCTTTTCCAAAGCTTTTACAAAGTCTCGGCCTCTTAAAAATTAAAAAACACAGTCCAAAAAGTGTTTAAAACAAATACAAATTCATGCTTTTATAATCAATTGCAAGCCTATGGCATAGTGGCTAAGTCTCCTACCTTTTTTCCACAAGGTGAGGGGTTCAAAACTGGCCGCCCACCTTTCTAGGCACTTTGACTAAGTTTGAACTTGTCTTCCCTCCATTTTAGGTGCCTTGGAAACCGTTTTGGGTGCATTTGTCCCACATGCACTGCATTGGGAAGGTGGCTACATGTTTTAAGAGGCTTAAGCACCTCATTGAATGTCTCAACACCCCTCTTTAGATGCTTAGCTTGGCATGCCTTTGATAAATGTGCCAAACATGGTATGGGCGCAAGACTTATTTGAACTCGCCACTTGCTTGGTCTCCCCTTCAAACTCGGTCTTTTCTTCAAACTCGCCACCTTACTTGCCACATGGCTTGGTCAACGAGCTTATCTTTGAGCTTAATCATGCCATGTGTCAACCTTCAATTGTTCCACTTGTCACATGTAAATAATGCCACGTCACTTTACAACACCAAATTTTTACCTATCAAACCAAAACTTCAGCAGCCTATAACTTTTGCATACGATGTCCGTTTTTCAAACCATGAAAAGCATCAAAAAGCTCTAGAAGATCTCAACAGTGTGGCACCATTGAAACTCTAACTCAAAACTTTTTTACATAACCCAATTTTTGATCACACCTCCCCAATGGAAAGCTTTTGGTCTCCAAAAGTCCAATATCCCCTAAAATCTTATAACTGGTCTACTGCATCAATAAAAATAGAACCCAATCATAACAAGAGGTATAAACAATTGTATTAAAATGATTCACAATAAAACTATAAAAATGCCTAATCTAAAGGCATGAGTAAGTGAATTTTCAATTGCAAAAGTGATTACAACATATCAAAACTGTCTGCCCATGTCACATCCTGTAAAGCGATGAACTGTCAATAACTAAAACAATCCCCAATGTAATTGCAAAACAAGTTTATAATGCCAACAACATACAATAAATGTTGTGGACATTTTACAATATAATTCCCTAGTATGGGACTTATATGCTAAGCAAATGCAAACAACCTAAAGTGTATGCTGCCTAACATTTAAACATGCCCAAAGGGTCTTAAACATGTATCTATACATCCATGTGCCAAAGATACATTAAAAATAGCAGTCAAATAAGTGTTGCAAGGAATCAACTCAACCTACAACATGCTTTTTGCTATTATCTCCAACTGATCAAATGAGTTCAAGTCCTCTAGACAACTCACACAACATAAATAGGAGATTCAAAAACTTAGAGTTATCAAAAAGTGAGAATTGAAAAACTTCATATGGTAAACCTATCTTGAAGTGTTCCCACCAACTCTAATCTACATCTATCAAAGCTTGTTCATTCCCTTAGGTGAATTCTTAACCATGCTTTGCAAAAAGAATGTAGTGATAATCCACTTAACCATTTCTTTCTTCCTAGTGAAATTGATTGTCTTAGTGGATTCCTTATCAATTGCATATTGTTGACTTAATCTCTTAAATGTATTTTCACTTGTAGGTTTTACCTTATCCTGGGTTGTATTTTCAACTACATTATGGATTAAATTAGCTTCATTAACCTTAGTGAGAGTTTTGTAAATCATCTTAGTTTTAACATTACTTGAATGTGAAGATGCATGAAGCTTAAAACATCTATCAATCCTATGTCCACTCACTTTACAATGAGTACAAACATCCTTCTTAGGTGAGGGCCCCCTTTTGCTAATTCCCAATTTAACATGAAAATGGTCTTTCAAACATGCAATCTGCTTCAATAAATCATTTCATTTCCAACAAGTCTTAGCACTATGGTTATTCATCCCACAAGAAGTGCATGGAAATGATTGCATTATCTTCTGTCCATTATATCTAAACTTCTTAAAAGTATCAATTGGATCAAAAGATTTAGTGTAAGAATCAGGAGGTGGAATATCAATACCTCTTTTACCTTTACACCTTTGAACTAGTGGCCTAAAACCTTCGCTATTGGAAGCTCATCTTCCTTTAGCCATGGAAAAACCTTCTTCATCATCCACCTGCACACTAGTATAACCCAAACCTACATGAAGAGGTCTATGCTCAAACTGAATTGGGTTAGATATACCTTGGCTATCTCTACCAAGTCCTCCTCCATTATAACCCATTTTAAACAACAATTTAGATCCTATGCCCTTAGTGTATCTTTCAAAATCACCAAAAATAATATTACTAGAATCTGAATCTAAAATGGTAGAAGAAGATGAAGATTCTTGTGGTGAAAAACTTACACTGCACTCAGTCATAGTCTCTACATCTAAAGTTGAAGGCTTTACCTTTTCACACTCACCACATTGCAATCTAATCAAGAACTCATCCTTAGATTCAAGCTCTAATTTTAACTTTGCCACTTGCAATTCAAGTGCAAATTTTTGGCATCTCAAGATTGCATTTTCATCTTTGATGACCTCAATCTGTGATAACTTGCCCATGGTTTTCTAAAAATAACTGATTCCACATTGCACACTACAATATAATCAATTTGAAAACCAATAATCCAACTATTCTAGAAGCAATTGTCAATACACAACTAGAAGCAATCCTTGCATTCTAACCACTCTGATACCAACTTGATCTGTAAACACCACTAAAAACTCAAAGTGAAGTTTTAATTATGAATACTAAATTTCTCAAAACTTAACAAATTCTCAAAAAACTCAAAAGAACTTGCATCTCAATGTTTTGGCATAAAAACATTCTCGGTTATTGAACCAATTTTTGTTTTTTTACATCAAATGTCATAAATTGTCAAAATTTAATCTTTGCATGTTTTCATAATTAAAAAAAAAAAAAAATTGAATTAACACATGCAAGCAAATGACAAATTACCATCCGACATTGATAACAGAGTTTGGCTCAACAAATGATGCCTACATCTCTGGGTTCTCCAAAGGAGTGGACCATTTCCATTAAGGGAATTTTAATAACTTGGAAACAATAAACAACTTTCCTGCAAGTTGATCTCTCAATGTGAAAATTCACCTTCACCGTGACTGATAATCAAGCCCGGCACCTTCAAATTTCATGAGCCTTCACACCTGCAAAGTTGCTTCTAAAGTCCTAAAAATCTCCTCTATGGACTTAAAAATACTCTTCCAATATGCAATTTTGATAAAAAGAGTATTAATCTTGAGTATTATGGCTGAAAAATAGATAAAAATCCATTAAATAAGCTTTCTCAAAGCTTTTACAAAGTCTCGGCCTCTTAAAAATAAAAAAACACAGTCCAGAAAGTGTTTAAAACAAATACAAATTCATGCTTTTATAATCAGTTTCAAGCCTATGGCATAGTGGTTAAGTCTCCTACCTTTTTGCCACAAGGTGAGGGGTTCAAAATTGGCCGCCCACCTTTCTAGGCACTTTGACTGAGTTTGAACTTGTCTTCCTTCCATTTTAAGTGCCGTGGAAACCATTTTGGGCACATTTGTCCCACATGCGCTGCATTGGGAAGGTGGCTGCATGTTTTAGGAGGCTTAAACACCTCATTAAATGTCTCAACACCCCTCTTTAGACACTTATCTTGGCATGCCTTTGATAATGCACCAAACATGGCATGGGCGCAAGACTTATTCAAACTCGCCACTTGCTTGGTCTCCCCTTCGAACTCAGTCTTTTCTTCAAACTCACCACCTTGCTTGCCACATGGCTTGGTCAACAAGCTTATCTCTGAGCTTAATCATGCCACGTGTCAACCTCTGTTTGGTCCACTTGTCACATGTAAATAATGCCACGTCACTTTACGACACCAAATTTTTACCTGTCGAACCAAAACTTTAGTGGCTTATAACTTTTGCATATGGTGTCCGTTTCACAAACCACAAAAAGCATTAAAAAGCTCTCGATGAGATCTACACTTTGGCACCATTGAAACTCTAACTTGAAACCTTTTTCTAGAACCCAATTTCTGATCAAACTAGGTTGTGTTTACAGTTGTTCTTAGGGTTTTTCCACCTAAATCTAATAATGCTATCCATTTTTCATTTAGAGAATTTGGGTATGCATATTTACATGGATTTATAAAAAACCTCACTAAACCTTAAAAATATAAAATTAATAAAAATCTAGAACAAACAAGAATACAAGATATCATAATAGAGTTGATGGATTCACCTACCAATGTAGCTCTAATGCCATGTTAGAGTGGGCCATAATTAAGGATCAAATAGATAGGATCGAATGTATGACACTGAATCTATATGGAGTAGTGAAATCTAAAGAATAACTCATAAGAGGAAGAAGCTTGTATTCATAAAAAAAGTTACATTAATGAGCATAAGCCAAAAAGTACATAGGAAGGTACATTATATAGTGATGAATTAGGTCACCCAAAAAGGTAATTAAATCAACTCACAATTAGAAAATGAATTAAAGTAGATTTCCCTTAATGACCTATTATTAACCTAAGTAATCTAATTAGATCGTCTAAGTAAAACCACATAGTGGGAAGAATCTTACACTAACATTTTTCTATTCACTTTTCAATGCATGCAATACTAGAAAGCATAATTTAGGTTAACAATACAAATGTTGATTTCTAGTGTTTATAGGTTCAAACTAAATTAAATATTTTTTGTGTCTTCAAATTATATATGAATGATTCTATTATGAAAATTGAGATTTTTTTTAGCAATGCTAGAGAATTAATGGGTCCCTAGCCCTTATAATATGTGAATTTAAAAATAAATTGGCCTAGCTTAATGGTCTTACCTTCAAAGCATATAGCCAACCAAGAAACAAAAATACCAACAAATTGAGAGTATTACCAATACTTCAACTTAAAAACAAAAATAAAACATACTAGAAACCCATAATTATTATTCAATATTTTCATAGTTCTAATAATATAACTCACAGATCACTATGGAGAGTAAGGAACATGAATTCCTTTATTCTTACTTCTTACCATCTTACATCCTAAAATATTACCCAAAAAGGAACTGAAATCTAATTTAACTTATGAAAAAATTCCATGGATTTACCTCTAGGAAACTAAGAACAAAACATCATTAAATCAACTAAACTAGCCAATTTAAACCTGAATGTCCATGACCAAAATTTCCAAGAAGAAACCAAAAAAATCCATGATCTAAAATTGGAAATTGACACCAACAAAACCCTCATAAGGAAAAAATTATCAATCACAGATAAACTCCACTAGGAACTAATTAAACTTCACACACAAGCAATGCTAATAAAGACTGAAAGACCATTTTTCCCTACCATGACCATCAAGGCAAACCCTAGTTGGCTTGAAAAATCCCTCCATAATAAATAATACCTTAAGGATTAGGGCATAGAGAAAACCCCAATTTCCATTTAAATTTGCATAGTTAATGGGCCACAAGAAGTGGCATCCTAAAAAAAATTGATAAAGGAAAATTTGGAGCCCAACCTTCTACAACCACTCTAGTATCCAACCAAACCGCCATTATCCTTAATCCCTTAAAATAGTATTCTCCATCCAAAATAAGATCAAATCACTACCATGAGGAGAGAAATATTCTTATTCTTATATCAACAACTAATGCCATCTTTAAAACACTTGATCCATATAAATCCTACCATTTCTCATCTGAAATTCTAGACTTTAAAAAACCATAGTGTGAACTTTGGTATCTCCCTAAACCAAAGAAGTGATAGGGTTTGGAATATTTTCTTCTATATCTAACCTTATACCAATCTCATACCTAGCTTCGACTCCCATCTTAGCCACAAGCTTTTATATAAAGGAAAAACATAAGGTTGCATAGAAAGGTGTATCAAGATTATAAGATATAGGGAGATAATTAACTTTTGAACATGGTTACTAGGTGGAGAAAGGAAGATCTATACCTAACTCCCTCACCACCCACACCTTTCACCAAGGAACCACATTTTCCTATAGATTATTATTTTTAAACATAACCAAAGCTACATTATGTTTGAGATCAACAAACATATAAGGGCACTTTCCAAGATCCACCTATGAACCTGTCAAAACCATAATATCTTCTAATGAATCTTCCATTGATTCCTCTAATATTACCTCATGATTTTCCTCCTTTGTCAACTCATTAACAATCACACCCTTGAAAACCTCTCCCTCACCACACTCTCATTCCCATTCCTCAAACTCTACCCTAACTGCGTGAGCTGTGATCTATTCCTCCATCATTGCTTAATTCAAATTAGCTATATATATTACTCATATATCTCTATATCGTAAAATTAAAAAAAAATTGATATTTTATTAATATGCAAGTAAATACAAAATTAGACCTCGATCTTAAGCAACAATACTACTAAGTATCTAAGTATTCGTTTGTATATATAAGCTATAATTAGTTTTGGGTATTTTTAGGTGAATTTAATCTAAGTTTGAATGATTTATATGAAATTAAAGTAAGTATATAAGTTATTATTTTCTTATTTAATAAACCAAAAAAGTGTTTTTAAATTACTCAAATAAGGAAAATCATCACCATGATACTACCTTTTACTCTCTTGGATTTGGCTACAACTTCTACTTATAAGTGTGTTTATTCATGCATGGACAAGAGATTGTTTTAAACTAAAAATTAATTATTGTTTAAGTTTAAAATATATATATATTTTTAATAAATACCTAGTGTTTGAATGCAAATATATATTCTTTGAAAGGATTTACTGTGTGGCTGTAAATAATAAATGAACTAATATTTTTGTTGCAAAGACAAGTAGTGAGAAGAATTATTTTTATTATCTATTTGCATTTTAAAAATAGAGATATAATCTAATAAAAAGAAAATAAATTAAATTAATTTGATTAATTAAATAAAAAAAATAAACTAAAATTAAAAACCCCTAACCTGATCAAGATGAAGACTAACTAAAAGCAAGAGATGTATTTGTGATGCGGTATTCAATGTGCTAGCTCCTCCACTAAAAAAATTGATTTTATGAACTCTATGACCAAGGAAAATATAAAATGACATTAACAAGGGAATAATATGAGAGGAACATAAATCTAAACAAAAGAAAAAATGACTGTGGCTGGTTAGTTCATTGACCACAAATATTTGGTTATAAATTTAATAATCTTCCTTACTTTAAATTATGTAGTCTAACATGAAAATGACAAGAGATAAAACTAAAAAAATGGTAATAAGGATGTATATATATAAATATTTAAAAATTTAACCTCCAATGCAAATTTTTGGATCTAAAATTCATCTAAAAAAGAAATACTTGTAGAAGAGGAATGAACATTGCAAGGGGGATTTTAACTGAGTTGAATTGTGAGTAGAACTTAGGATACACTTGAAAATAATTAAAAATATAAGGAGTGTGTTGAGCCAACATGGAGGTAAACTCAAGGAGAAAATAATAAGAAACATAACAAGAATCATTCAAAACATGTGAAATCCTGAGTTCAAGAGGCTAAATGTGGAAGATAGACAAAAGGTGATAGACCCACCCCTGTTTACAAGGGTGGTTACGTAATCATTGGTCATAGTGATAGAAAAAATAAATGGGATGATATAAATAATACATGGGATGATTTAAATACCCTATTGGTGATGGTTATTTCATGATATTTTTCAAAACTACTCTGACAGTTTCATCACTTTAGGGGGGGTTCTACAATGGGCAGTGGTGGTTCTGTCACTAGGAGGGGAGGTTTTATCCCCCATAGTATGTTTTTAAAATAATATAAAAGAGGAAAATAAATTTAAAAAGGTGGTGTGAGGGTCTAGGAGAGAGATAGGAAGAGAAAATGACTAGTATGTTAGAGAGAACCCACTTTGTGCATAAATTAAGAGATCACTACATCATCATTTGATATCGTATTGGGAATATCACATTATGAAAATTTTGGGTGCATACATATTACCACATTGAGATGATGCCTTATAATTAATTGAATAGGGTGTGGTCTCAATCAATGGCATGTGAAATTAAAATAGAGGGTTAGGAATACTTACCATGCTTACCTTGGTGGCATAATGAAGCCAACTAATACTTTATGCAACTTGTAGTTAAAAGATGGGCATTGAGTGTAATTTATTGAAAAAAGAAAAATAAACTATGAAATTAAATCATGAATGAGATTAATTATCATTTGTGTAAGGAATATAATTCTACCTAAATCATCTCGTTAGGTGAGGAATCTAGTGCCAAGTCATCTTGTAGCTGTAAAACTGTAAAACATGCTACAAAAGATAGGAAGCCATTAAATCATCACTTTTGAAAAATTTGTCATAAAATCTAGCACCAATATGAATTTTAAACATGAAAATAAGTGTTAATGAAAGAATATATCAAAATTTGATTTTTTTATAATCAAAATGGCTAGTTTTGGGGCCTATATATTCAAAAAATTACCAAAAATAGATTCATTTGTGTAAATTGACTCTTTGATATTTTGAGCTTTATATTTCCTATGATGATTTTAAGTAATAAATTATTCAAAATAAAGATCATGAGATGAGGATGATGAATATACTAGCAGTAGGTGGAGTAGGGAAAATTTAGATAAGTTTTTACTGTTAGAAATATTGTCATTGATGTCAAAGGTCTAACATTATTAATGATAAAGACCCTATGAATTTTATAGTGTTTTTAATATTCATATATTGGATAATGTGTTTTAATATTTATTTAATATTAATGAATATATTTTTGGTTGCATATAAGTCAAAAGAGGGACCATGGAGAAGTCAATGAGTCATGAGGTAAAGACAAAAGAGGAATGGGATGCATTTTCTCATGAAGAGTCATTTTTAGGAATTCCAAGAGTCACCATCTGAAGACAAAAGAGGGTGTGGTACATTTTTCTATAAAGGGACACTTTGAGAAATATTAAAATTCACCAAGATAAAGACAAAAGAGGAAAGGATGTTGTTGCTTATGAAGGGTGATCATATGACTTTTCAAATGTAAGGATACAAAGGGTCAATCAAGTTTGGCACCATTTTCCATGAGGATTGAAGGGTCACAAAGGGTGAATGCCAAAGGTAATTTGGAAAGATATAAATAAAGGCTTGAGAATCCATTTTTGATATGCAAGCATGTGCATGGTTTGTATTTGTTTTTGAAGAGAGAAAAGTAGGAGATATTGTAGAGTTATATCATTTGTTGAGTAAGAAACATTGAGAGATAGTTGTGTTTTATACACAAGAGGGTTTGGTGCTCCTATGGGTTGGTTCTCACAAATATTTTCAAGGGGTTGGTGCTCACAAATAGTTACTATGTTGGTGCTCAACAAAGGGGTTGGTGATCCTGCAAGTTGGTGCTTGCAAAATTTGTAATTTGAGTTAGTGCTCATTCATATACTTGAGATTATTCTCTATGGTTTTTTCCACTTTGGGTTTTCACGTAAAAATCTAATCTCTCTCTCTCTCTCTCTCTTTTTTATGTGATGCATATTATTATTTCAAGTTTTATTGCATATCTTGAATGTGTGATTAAGTGGTTAAAAAAAAAAATTAGATTAAGTAAAAGATATATAATATACTGATTCATCCCCCCTCTCAGTATATTTTGTGCTTAAAAATTGTTGTTAGAGCAAGTTCCTTTTGAAAAAGTTTTACAGCTTGAAGGTAGATCAAGAAAGCGTGATGGCTGGATCACATGAAGGTTTTTCTATAAATAAGGCAAGTTTTTTTTATGAGTCAAATTATGATTTTTGGAGCATAAGGATGAAGAATTATTTGATGGCCCTTGGATTTGACATTTGGAAATTAGTGGTGGAGGAATATGAAGAGCCACAAACACTTGTAACTACTCTGAAAAAAAAAAGGCAAGTGAAAATAATGCTAAATCTTAAAATTCTATTTTATGTGGTTTATGTGAATTAGAATTTATTAAAGTTATGCAATGTAAATATACTCATGAAACTTGGGTAAAAATTGAGAATATTTACAAAGGTGATGGAAAGGTTTAGCAAGCTAAGCTTAAAACTTTTAAAAGATAGTTTGAGAGTTTGAAGATGGAAGAGGAAGAAAATATAGCAAGTTATATTTTATGGGTTGTTTAAATAATTAATCAGATTCAAGGTCTTGGAGAAAAGTTAGAAGAATCAATTATGGTACAAAAAGTTTTGAGATCTCTACCATTGAGATATGATGCAAAAGTTTTGGTAATTGAAGAGATGAAAAATTTAGCCAAGCTAAAGATGGATGAGATACATGGTATTCTTATGGCATATGAGATGCGGACTGAACAAGAGAAACCCTCAAAGAGAGAAGATGCTTTCAAGACATCAAAGAAAGAGAAGGATAAGATTTAAGAATCAAGTGACGGTTCTAGTGATGATGAAGATGAGAACAAATCTCTATTCATTCACATGCCAAAAAAGGGCAAAGGTAAATATAAAAAAAAATTACCTTTTAAATGTTTTAATTATGGAAAGATTGGACATTTTGTAGCTAATTGCCTAAATAAGGAAAATGATGATAATGAAGAAGGAAAGTATATATACAAGAAGAATTTAAAAGTAAAATTGAAGAAGAGATTTGAGAAGAAGAGTTTGTATTATAAATATCCTAGCTCAGCTGAAGATAGTGGAGTCAATGATTCAGAAGAAGAAGAGATTCTATTCATGGCCATACATGAAGATGCCTCCACAAGTAAAAGTATAGATTATCAAAAAGAAGAATAGGATGAATCCAAAGTAAATATGGAAGGAGAACTCATTTGTGCCTTATAATAGTTAAAAGCTCTTGAAAAGAATAATCAAAGATTAAAGCTCCAAATCAAGAAAAATGAAAAGGAGTCAAAAGAAATAATTGAAGATCTAAAAGCACACTTTGAAGAAGTCAAGAAGAATGAAGAAGATCTAACAACATAGTTGAAAAAAGTAAGTAAAGAATGTGAAAGGTATGTCATTGAACTTATTTCTTTGAAAGAAGATATTGAGAAAACAAATAAAGTAATCAATGATAGAGCAACCAATAATTCAAAATTTGAGAATAAAACTAATATGTTGAATAAGAATATAGAAAGTCAAATATCAATGTCAGATAAGATAGGTATCAGATTTAAAAAAAGAGAAAGGGGAGGCCACTAATTTAATAGACAAGGAAAAAGGAAAGAGCTATGTTGAAGCTCTTAAAAAAGAGGAAATAAAAAGAGAAGTTAAGAATACATAGGACATCTCAAATAAAGAAAACTAAAGGGAACATAGATACATAAGGCAATCAGGTTAGAGATACATAAACATGTCCTATTTTTATGGTTACTATTTTTATTGTAATGTATATGGTCATAAGAAAATAAAATGTCAAAAAAGGGCTAACAATTTTATAAATAAGGAGAAGGAAAGTCATGCAAAGTCAAGTAGAAGCCACAACTCTTTTGCTCCTCTACCAGGATTTAATGAAGAGGCCATAATATGATACAAGTAAAACAACTTCAAAAACATAGCCTAGTACTGTAGAAGCATGTTCAATTCAATCAAAAAGGACAAGAGTTTCAAGGCTCCATTCATCAATAAAAAAGTTTAGACAGGTTCATGGTAGAAGAAACAATTTGAAAAATGTATGTCAGTATAGACAACTTTTCATGCAAGAAATGAAGAAAAGCCATGGTTTATTGATAGTGGATGTTTGAGGCACATGACAAGAGACAAGAAAAATCTCATAACCTTGAATAATATCAATGGTGGCACATTGAAATTAGAGACAATAATACTACCATAATTGTAAAAAAAGGTACACTAAGTTTGGATAATGGTAGAACTAAAACTTAAAATGTTTTGTATATAGAAGATCTTAAGCATAATCTTCTGAGTGTAAGTCAAATGTGTGAGTAGGGGCACACACTAAATTTTTATCTAGAAAGTTGTGAAATTAGGAGAAAATATTCAGATGTGTTGGTTGTAGATACTCAAAGAATAGATAATAATTTGTATATGTTATCAGACATCAAAGGTCAAAGATATTGTTTGAGTCAAATTGAAGAAAGTTGGCTATGGCACAGGAGAATGGGACACATAAATTTTGAAAATCTTGTCAACATCAGTAAGAAGTAAGTAATCAAAAATCTTCCAAAGATTACAAAGCCATCTAACACACTTTGTGAACTTTGTCAACATAGGAAATAAGCTAAAAGGTGATTCTAAAAAAGAGTACTCAACCACTCAGATGCTAGAGCTTGTTCACACTGATGATGAGAACTCAAAGTAGTCAAGGTGAGAAATATTTTATGTTTCTTATTGATGATTTTTCATGTATGACTTGGGTAATATTTTTGTAGAAAAAATCAAAAGATTTTAGACACTTCAAAGCATTCAAAACATTAGTTGAGAATGAAACTAGTTCGAAGATCAAGTGTCTAAGATTAGATCAAGGAGGAGAATTCATGTCAGATCCATTTATTGAGTTTTGTGAAGACCATGGAATAAAAAGACATTATTTAGTAGCCAAAAATCCACAACAAAATGGAGTAGTTGAGCAGAGAAACATAATAGTTCAGGAAATGGTGAGGATAATACTAAATGAATCTAAAATACCAGATACATATTGAAGAGAGGCAGTTGCTCTAATAGTGCATATTTAGAACAAAGCACTATTGAGAATAAATAGTGAAAATACTTCTTATGAGCTATAGAAAGACAAAACAAAAATATTTGATTATTTCAGATTTTTTAGTAGTAGATGCTTCATAAAGAGAATCGATAAAAAACTTGGTAAGTTTGAATCTATAGCAGATGAAGGTATATTTCTTGGTTATTCTTGAAAAAGTAAAGCTTATAAATGTTATAACAAAAAAACCAAGAAAATTGTTAAAAATGCAAGTGTTAAGATAGAATAAGATGGAACACAAAGAATCAATGATCTAATAGACATTACTAAAATCATTGAAGAGGAAGATTTTAAAGAATCATATGAAGATGAGAAGGAGAAAAAGGACACCAAAAACCCATCCAAATATGTCTAGAGAAATCATAATGAAAGTGAAATCATTGAGGACATAAATAAAGGAATTCACACCAAAAGAATGATGGTAAGTGAATTTGAGCAAGTTAATTTTTCTTTGTTATCCAAAATTCAGCCTAGAACTTTTTCAAAAGCTAGACATGATAAGTATTGGGTTAAGGTAATGGATGAAGAATTAAATCAGATAGAATAGAATGATACTTGGGAATTAGTAACTAGACCAAAAAATCACAATGTGATAGGAAAAAAATGGGTTTATAGAAATAAGTTGAATGAAAATGGATAAGTGACTAGAAATAAATAAATATTAGTATGTAAAGGATATGCTTAGATTGAGGGAATAGATTTTAAAGAAACTTTTGCACCAGTGGTAAAGCTAGAGGCTATTAGAATGTTTCTTGCATATGTGGTGTTTAAAAATTTCAAAGTGTTTTAGATGGATGTCAAATCTGCCTTTCTAAATGAGAATCTAGAAGAAGAGGTCTACATTGAGAATCTTGAGGGATTTATTCTCTCAAATATTAGTAGTCATGTATGCAGATTGAAAAAAGTACTGTATGGATTGAAACAAGCTCCTAGAGCTTGGTATGCCACACTTGATAAGTACCTATAGGATCAAGGTTTCAAGAGAGGATTTGTTGACAGTAATCTCTACATCAAAATATAAGGTGAGCATAAATTGATTATTGTGGTATATGTTGATGTCATCATTTTTAGAGGAAACATTGAAAATATGACAAAATAATTTTTTGATAATATGTAAAAAGAATTTGAGATGTCTATGCTTGGAAAATTGTCATTTTTCTTAGCATTACAAATATTTTAGTTAGATAAAGGAATTTTTATATCTCAAAGTAAATATGCCAAAGAAATATTGAATAAATTTGGTTTTGAGGATTGTACACCAGTTGGCACACCAATGTGTAAAAGAAATAAGGTGAGAAAGGATGAAGATTCACTTGTTGTAGATCAATATTTGTATATATCTAAGATTGGTAGTATTTTATGTTTGGCAGCATCAAGGCCAGACATCATACATGCAGTAGGTATGGTTGTAAGATATCAGTCAGCTCTAAAAGATAGTCAAATTTAGTTGGTGAAGAGAATATTGAGATGTATCAAGGGGATACTGGATTATGGATTGTGGTATCCTATAGGTAGAGATTTCACTTTGGTTGCTTATATAGATTCAGATTGGGTAGGTTGCTTGGATGATAGAAAGAGTACAAGTGGAGGATCTTTCTCCCTTGTTGATAGTTTAGTATCATGGCTAAGCACAAAGCAAAATTTAATATCACTTTCTATAGCTGAAACACGATATATTATAGTGGTATTGTGTTGTACTCAAGTGATTTGGATGAAGTAAACTTTAGAAGATATTAAGGTAAAATATGATGAACCTATTTCTATTTTTAGTGACAACACAATTTCTATTAATATTTCAAAGAATCCAGTGATGAATTCAAGAACAAAACATATTCCTATTAGATATCACTTCTTGAGAGAGCAAGTTGAAGATCAATAGGTTAAGATGAAATATATTAGTATTATAGAGCATATTGTAGATATGTTCACAAAGGCACTACCAAAAGACACATTTGAGTATCTACAGGAGAAGTTGGGAGTAATTTTTTTTACTTCCTACCATTGAGGTTTAGCATCAGTTGAGGGGGAGATAAGTGTTAGCTCTAGGTAGGCATTTTCCATTGATATAAAAGGGGGAAAAGAACAAAAATAGGTATAGGTACATGTGTATAAATAGGTACAAGTTGCTATAGTATGGGGGAGTTACTCTATATTTTTTAGATGACAGTATGTGCAGGTTTTTGGATGTGGCAGTTTCAGTTTGAGGTTGCCATCAATGACAAAGGGGGAGATTATTGGAAATATTGTCATTGATGTCAAAGGTCTAACATTATTGGTGCTAAAGGTCCCATTGCATTTAATGGTATTTTTAATATTCATATCTTGGCTAATGTGTGTTAATATTTATTTAATATTAATGAATATATTTTTGGCTGCATATAAGTCAAAAGAGGGCCCATGGAGAAGTCAAAGAGTCATGGGGTAAAGACAAAAGAGGAATGGGACACATTTTCTCATGAAGAGTCATTTTAAGGAATTCCAAGAGTCACCATGTGAAGACAAAAGAGGGTATGGTGCATTTTTCCATGAAGGGACACTTTGAGGAATATGAAAAGTCACCAAGATAAAGATAAAAGAGGAAAGGATGCATTTGCTTATGAAAGGTCACCATATGACTTTTCAAACGCAAGGATACAAAGTGTCATGCAAGTTTGGGACAATTTTACATGATTCTTGAAGGGTAATAAAGTGTGAATGCCAAAGGTCATTTGGAAAGATATGAATAAGGGCTTGAGAATCCATTTTTAATATGCAAGAGTGTGCATGGTTTGTATTTGTTTTCCAAGAGAGAAAAGTAGGAGATATTTTAAAGTTATATCATTTATTAAGTAAGAAACATTGAGATATAGTTGTGTTTTATATACAAGAGGGGTTGGTGCTTTGTGGGTTGGTGCTCACAAATATTTGCAAGGGGTTGGTGGTCTTATGGGTTGGTGCTCACAAATGGTTGTTGTGTTGGTGCTCAACAAAGGGGTTGGTGCTCCTGCAAGTTGGTGCTTGCAAACTTTGTAATTTGAGTTTGTGATCATTCATATACTTGAGATTGTTCTCTATGGTTTTTCCCACTTTGGGTTTCCACATAAAAATATGGTCTCTCTCTCTCTCTCTCTCTCTCTCTCTCTCTCTCTCTCTCTCTCTCTCTCTCTCTCGTGTTATGCATATTATTGTTTCAAGTTTTATTACATTTCTTGAATGTGTGATTAAGTGGTTAAAGAAAAGACATCAGATTAAGTAAAATATATATAATATACTGATTCATCCCCCCTCAATATATTTCATGCTTAACATTTACTAGTTTTCTTCTTTTATCCCAATTTTGTAATTTTACTTAAAACTCACTAAAATTCTAGTGATTTTAGAAATTTTAAGTTTTAAAATGTTTTTAGTGAGGGTTTTGAAATATATTTTGTGGGTTATGTGGGGGTTTTAGAACATGACTAGTAGAGGGAACCAATGAATTGGGGATAAAACTTTTGGTCTTCATAGACTGACAATGATGTAACTACCACAATGGATCCATAATTATCACTCTTTGTAAGGTTGATGGTTATACAACCACCACTATACAAAGGTTTCATAATTACCTAAAGTGGTCATGTAAGCACCTAGGGTGGTTGCATAGTTTATCAAGGAAGTTACCACCTTAGGCTAGTTGAGTAACCATTTTTGGTACCAAGAGGGTAAATTAGGCTTGTTTGAAGGGTAGAGATAGGCAACATGATAACTTAAGGTATTTTATACTATAGGGGACTTGTTTCCAATGGATAAAATCCCATGAGTAGGATTTCCTTCCCTGTATTATGGTGGTACTAAAGGCACATGAGTTGGTGAATTTAAATAGAGTTGGAATACTTCAAGTGCCATAGATGGGGATCATCCCTACCTTGAGTAGGTTACCATGTGTACTACTCACCTACTGAGACCTGACTAGAACACTATCATGTTCTTTTAAGACCTAGGAGAGTGGACTATCACTCTATTTGATGTGTATAATATTGTAATTATACCAATGATAGGTCAATTTATGGCCCTCTGAGAGGACATGAGCACAGCTAAGGTAGTGGGTTAGGTTAGTCATTTTAGAGATGTTAGCACACCTAACATGGGCATGAATTACAGAGTGAGGATTTATAAGATTGAGGGATCAATAATACCTAATATATGAAAATTAGTCATTGGTATCACTCCCTCCCATATGATGGGGAATAAGGGTATCAAAATGTTACTCTATAGTTGGTCCCTAATAGTCTATTGGATAGATGAGATGGGAGATCAATTTTACTGGGGATAGAAGATTTTGCTTTGTACTTACATGTATTTATATCACATGGATAGATTGAAAATGATTTATATCAATCACCATACACCCTTCATTAACTGGGTGTAAGATAGGATAATCCCATAATAGAGGGGAGTGGCTATTGGGGACACATGGGCCATTAAGGCCTCTAGATGGATATATATGACACCATTTTGAGATTTTCTCTAGGTAGTCAAGAATTTTACAACAAACTTGATAGACCTACCATACCATGGCATGGTTAGACAGTGGGATGGGGAGGCTATCTACCCCATGGTAGCCACTAGGGACACCCAAGTACAAGATAGACTATTATAGCTTAAGGTACACCTAATGGATAGGGTGTCTCAATAGTTAAACATGCCCTATGTGGGCAACTTTCCCATACTAGTAGTGGTATACAAAAGTATGATATAAGCATGAGCAGGGATATTGGGGTAGCTGGCATGGCACATGATAGTAATAAGGGTCCCTATTATTTTGGTGGCTTAACCTAGAGTCATATAGGGGTAAAATAATAGGTGGATCCCCTACCACCACCATCATAGTAAAACCCCAATCAATAGGATCTTGTGAAATAACAACATGTAGGTGGAAACAATGAGGATACATAGTATATTGAGCTAGATAAAGAACTCAATGTCATGACCCATGTAAATTGTTAATTTACATATTTCAACTTATTATATTTCTATTTTAGGCTCGATTAATTAGCTAATTTACTATTTTGATTTTTTTATATGAATGCATTTGACATCAATTTTTTTACTTTGTGATTATAGATACCTTGAATGGATGGAAGACCATGATTAAGGACATCTTGATCAATATTTTTTAGTTGGGAAAATATATAACTAGAGATGATCTACTAACCAATATTAGATTACCTACCAAGATAAGTTGGCACACTGATGTCTCCACTCTAGGATACTATCCACATGTGATGTTGACTAGATTGAGAGTGGATAAAATCAATATAGATGTGTGAGATAAGAGAGTATAGGACATGGTAAACATGATGGTAGCTATAGGATGTTGATCTTATTCTATTTAATGGACATGAGGTACAACCTTGTTGGGAGGTGCCAATAAGAGGAAAGACATGAGCCCTTGGGATGGAGATATAATTTCTTAGGGTGGTTCTAGTAGGAGATGCCATAGGATCCATAGCCCCCATAACTATTATTCATTAGGACCTTTTCAAAGGATAAATATGGGATATCAAGATTTTGTACATATCGATACATATTTCACACTTTTATTTTTGATTTTTGAGATCTTGAGACACATTGGCCATTTATGGAGGTGGTTTACTGGTGACTTATAAAAACTTGATAATTATTATGATATATATGGAATTTTTTTGGTTTACTTTTTAATGATTATCATTATGTGTTGAGATTTAATTTTCATGTTTTCTTCTTAGATTATGCACTTTAGATGACCAAGCATGTGATGATATACCATGTATTTCTCTATTTTTGATATAATGTTATGGATAATGCTTATATATGTGAAAAACATGTATGTAAATGATTTAATATGATGGATTAATATAAAAATACACATGCAATAACAACTATTTTTCATGTGATGACCCCATTTATTTGTTATACATAACACATGACTTCCAATTTGTAATATGAGAATGAAAAGGGATATAGGATAAATGTGAGATGATAAAATATGAAAACTATGAATCAAAATTTCACAAGAAAAATGAAGATGACCTAATCCTTATGAGCAAAGGGGGAAACGTACTTTATAATCAGTGAGTGGGATATAGATACCTTTTTTAGCATAAACATGTAGATATACTTTCTAAGGAACTTTTTATTTGGAAACTTTTTGATATTATATTGATTTTTCATTTAAAATTTTCTTTTTTTGTGACCCCCTACACTTAGTCTCATGTGACTAGGAAGGCACATGGGCTCATAACTAAAGGGTATATGTAGGCAAGTAAAGGTACCTCTCTCTAATGTTAACCCCATGAAAGCATTAAGATGTGAGGGCTCACCACCAAAGGTTAACAAGGGTGAGAGATCTTGAATTTATTTTTTGATGTTTCATAATATTTTGATAAGAGTGTCTTTCTACTTGGAAGACTTTTACCCCAAATCTTGGCCCCATTCAAGTAGTGATATGTAGGGGCCCATCATTGAGGACCAAGATAGGTGAGTAAAGTTACCTATTTTTGAGCATGATCTTGTTCTTCTTTAGAATGCATCATAAGAGGATACTTTGTCATGGAAAAACTTATAGACTAGACTAAAGGCTAGAATTTTCTATGTTTCTAAGAAGATATAGGGAAAATAGGTGTAATGTGCTTGTAATAACTAAGGTAAGAACCAATGTCATTTTGAATTTGAAAATGTTTTGTATGGGATGATAGGGTAATTTGAAAAATGGAATGATATGATGTGATGCATTCTAAATTTTTCATGTGATGTAACTAACAACCAAACAATCATCAAACATAAAATATGATATAAAACTCAACATAAAAAATTGGAAAAATGCAATGCAAAAAGGTCAATGTCACATGCAAGAACTAAATTTAGAAATGCTTAAGGTGTAAATAATTCATAGATTCATTGAACTCCTTATCCTCCAAAGTGCATAACTAGTAGGCTTTGTTGTTGAAATATTTAGTCATGAGGTAAGGTCCTAACTAGTTAGGTCTCAACTTCCAATCTTATCCTTTCTTATTATTAACATGAATGTCAAGCATAAGGATAAGGTCTATTACATATATTGGGTTGTCATGGAAATTTTTATTTTATTTCATACCTATGTGATATGCATATGTGACATGGTTCTATGTAGTAATGAGTCATCATTTATTTAAACTCTCAAGTTTATCTAGTCATGCATTCCTTTACACCTCATGGTCAAAGAGACCCTAAAGAGAGACAAAAAGACTATGTATATAACCTAAAGAGGTATAATAAATTTAGATCCAAACATAAGTGAATATGGAGTTTAACCTACGGGCATTTAAATGCTAGTTATATAAGCACAAAGTATTGGATAAAGCTAAAAATGCCAATCTAATTTATAATATTTTTTTGTTTTGACTAAGATCAAATTTAGGGATTTATTGGTGGCTTCAGCCTAATCATTAGCCTGTGGGTCATACATTAAGGCTATGTGATGTTATATATTGATTTTTTACATACTTCACATACCTCAAGGTTTTTAAAGTGAGATCCATTATTTGTTATGATGATTTGCATAACTTTAAATTGATAAATGATGTGGTTCAAAATGAATTTTGTAGTGATTAAACTAGTAAAAATTGTAAAAGGTAGTGATTGCACCCACTTAGTGAAATATTTGGTAAATGTGATATTGAAGTGTTGGTCATCTAAAATATTAGGGTAAAGATTACCTATCATATCTAAAACCCAAGTGGAAAAGGGACAATGTGTAATAATGGGTTGATAATATTGAGGAGGAATGTGAATCTTGTGAGAGAAGTGTTGGCACTTCTCAAATTTACTAACGTATTCAATGGAATTATGTTTAAGATTGGGAAAGAAGTATACAATTATATGTATATTATAAGTGGTTATATGAACACCAAAGTGACCATTGAAAACCCAATTATGATAATGAAAAAAGACCCTTTACAACTCCTCTTGGTCTACACATCTGATCAACATGCTATCAAAGGCCTTATGGTAGAGAATCTCATCTAAAATGACATACTTGGAAGTGATAACATGAAGATGCCACCTCTATTGGGAGTTGACCCACTTAGGATAGGTGTGATTAATTAAATAATTAATGGCATTGCATACCAAGGAGAGAAAAAATAGCATAATTATCTATGTAAAAAATTAATTCATTAAGAAAATTGGTATCAATGTGATCACTGACTTCTAGAGGAGAGTCAACCAACCAATAAATAATGACTTATCCATTAATGTAATTATGGTTGATGTAAGTAAGTTAAAAATTTCTCAAAATCATGTTAAAATATCCAACCTTTCATGAGAGGGATGGTTGGGTCAAGAAAATTCATAAGGATTGAAACCTTACTATGACCCATGTTTCCTAATTAAGCATATAGTGTCACAATTGCTTAACTGCAAATGAAATTTCCAAACACTCTTTCTCTACTTGTATGTAGCATGTTTCATAATCCATGAGAGTGGAGATAATGAACTATATGTAATGATCCTTTACACAATCATCCTCTTGGGCCAACATATATGAAAGAGACACCTCCATTTCCAAAATATACAGAATGAAGGGCTTGTCATATTTGGACACCATGAGTGTTGAAGGAGACATAAGGAAGCATTTTAATACCTTGAAAGCATCCTTAAAATTAGTCATATAGGTAAATCCAATTGATTTATGAAGTAAATAATTTATTGGATGAATTTCATACATGAGGTTGGGTATGAATCATAGAATGACCCTCAACTTCCCTATGAATGATCTAATTCTTGACTCATCAGTTGGGGGAGCATGTCTAGGATTGCATGAAATTTGGTGGGATCAATATCAATTCCATGTTGGGAGATAATGTAGCTGAGATTTTATTCATCTGTGACTATAAACACATTTATTAGGGTTAAGAGTAATGACATATTCGATTAAACATGTGAGGATAATGCATAATAATCCTAGATGGCCAATATTTTGCATCAATTTTCCTAGAAGATTATCTACATCTAACTCTATTATCTTATGAATAATATCATGGAAAATATGGGTCATGGACCTATGATATGTTACCCTAGTGTTTTTAAGGCCAAAAAGAATGACTACATAATAGAATGTCCCTTATGGTATGGTGAAGGAGGTTTTACTTTGATCTTCATTGAAGATGTAGATATGATTGTAGTTAGATAAACTATGTATGAGGGATAAAAACACAACCAGTTATAGTGTCAACTATAACATCAATAGATGGAAGAGTACAATCATCCTTAAGGTATGCTTTTTTAATATCATGAAGATCAATACATACCCTAATTTTACTATTCTTTTTTAGGATGGGGATGATGTTGGACATCCATTTGGAATAATACACAATATTTATAAACCATACTTTGAGGAGTTTAATTAATTAATATTTTACCATTAATGCCACCTTTTAATTGATTGGAATGAGATTATATTTTATTATATTTACACCAAGCATCATGACTAGATTATGTGCAACTACCTTAGGCTTGATTCCTACCAAATCCATAGAGGAAAAGGTGAAAAATTTAAAGAACTTAGTGAGTAGTTTATTGTGGTCTTCTACTTCCTATGATGAAAGTGAAGACCCAAGATTGAGTATTCTATAATTTCCCTAGTTCCTTTGTTTATATCAATAGCATATTTTATGAGAGAATAATTCCATTTATTGAATTGATCAGGGTTTGATGGGAGGTCAATGTCCCCCCTCTATGTTAAAAATGTCAAGATATTCATCAAAAGATAAATAATTCTCAACCTTGTAGTAAGAATCATAATAATTAATCCCAAGATTAGAAAAAGGTATTGTGTGAGAGAAAAACCTCTCTTATGGTGAAAAGATAGGAGATCATCATAAGTGTGAAGGAACTCTAAGATAAATTCATCATTTTTAGCTAGGTTGAGGACTATTTTGATAGCATCCCTCCATATAATACTGAGAGTTGAGTTATTGTTGATAATTTAGCCTCTCAAGCCAAATTTCAACTCCTATAGTTCAAAAATTTATCACAAGACACTTCAAACTTCCATGGTCTTCCTAAATCTTATCATCATCTTCTTATGGTCTCTTAAGCCTTCTAACATTGTTTAAATTCTTATTATATGTACCATGGGTTTTGAAGAGATCATTGTATAATAGCCTATTTTGAGTCTTTGGATGATATGATAAGTTATCATGGTGGTCCTTGGGTGAGTGGAGGGGTGTAAAATCCTTTTTGAAGCCTATAGAATGGTCTAAACTTTGCTTGACAAAGTTAAGGTTCTTTAGAAAAATTGAGGTATTTGGGGAAGTTAAGGTTTGTAGTTCTTATAGTAATTATGCCTATTTTATCCACTTATTAAAGAGAGACCCTAGTAGTAAGATGTGAATGGTGGCCAAGCCTTGTTTAAGTTGTAACATGAGGTCTAAAGCTGTATCCAAGGTTGTTGTTAATGGTCTACTTATTTAAACCTATTTCAAACTTTAATTAGCCCTCGAAGTCATCAAATGACCCTTCAAACATATAATATGAGTCAAAATCCACATTTTAAACCTTTGGAAAATATATGTTTAGGTGCCACATTTTATTAAGAATGTCTCCAAAGGGTCTCATTGCCATCATAATGTCATGATAAGGTGTTTTTATGCTTAATTGGGTCCTTTTAAAAGCCAAACACATATTTCATTCACCAAAAGGGCCCCACACACTTGGAATTTGACTTTTAAACATCCCCTAGCTATACCTAATGTTTTTAAATGTTTCTTGACCTCCTTATTTCCCTCTTCCTACCTCCCAATGGCATTTAAAGATCTAAAACTTGAGAAAACACAAGGAAGTAGTGTTTTATAGGTGTTTTAAAGCTTGTAGGAGTCTATACAATATGGTTATGATTATAAAAATTAAAAAATATTCATGGGGAACTCAAATAAGGAATCAATAAAGAGAATTTATGAATTTTAAGGTCAAACATGGCAAAACTAACCCCTTCTTTCCATCATTCTCCTTAGAAACTTTGGACAACTAGTTAAGTTCATGCTCAATATGAACATGAGATAGAAGTTGGTGGCTTGAGATATTGGCTAGATGAAGGGGGTATAATGGCCTTCCAATATTGGGCATTGTTTTATAGGCTAATTCCCCATGATTTATGAACAATCATTAAGAATGTTAGGGGGTTAAATTACACTGTCAAACCCTGTAGGGTTAGTTTTAAGATTTTCAAGTGGAACTATTACTTTGTTGCTAAAGGAGTAAGGTGGAAAATTTAATTATAGACCCCTATCTACCCTTTTAATCCATTAAAAATCATTTAATGTTTGTACAATCCATAAATGAGTGGCATGTTTTAATGATGGAGAAGTTATAGGTTTGCATTATAAGATTCTTAATCCTCTAGGAGGTTTGATGTGTGAAAATGTTTGATATGGATTATAAGAAGTGTTTTTAAACCTCATTCATATCATACAAGGTATTCAATAAGTTATTCAAACTTATAACAAGCTTCAACTCCTAACCCATACCAGCTTAAGTGATTATGTCTTCACAGTCTACAAACATGAAGGAGATGATGACATTATTTTTGTAATTAACTATAGATAGAGAGATTTTTGAGTTAAAAATATTTAAATGAGAATATATGTCCATTAAAGGGCCTTATTAAAAAGTGGATCCATCAGAAGACACAACAAAGGACTTGAGAAAGCTAATCTAGTACAAGCCATACCAAATTGGCACCTCCAAGCCTATTTACACATATTAACCAAATGAAGTATTGGGTATTGGGATGGGGTCTAAAATGAACTAAAGATTAATAGGGATATATGAATAATCATGTAAAATTAGATATTAGGTTCGAATACATACCAACACCATCAACCCGCCTCAGAAGGATAAGCTTAGTCAAGGCTTCAATACAAATAAGACTATGACTACATAGTTGAAGAAACATTGTTAGTGTGATGAGATTAATAAGTTACAGATGGTTAAAATGAAAAATTAATGTTAATAAACATATTTATGTTACTAAAATAAAAAATTAAGCATCAAATCACCTCTCAAATGGGCTCACACAATCAAAGAAGCTCAAAGTTGCATCTACATGCCTGATTGTAGATAAATGACAAGTTGAGAAAAGGAACCCATTTTAGGGTGTCTTGAAGTGTATGAATTAAAATAATATTTAAAAATCCATATAAATGATGTGAAAATTTACAAGTGGGGAAAATACCTTCATGAAGGAAAAGCTCACTCCCTCACACAAGCAACAAATGAGGACTATACTCTATAGACAATCATAGAGACTAAAGTGATTGAGTTGAAAGTGGTTAGAAAACTATTATAGGTATATGAGGATGATAATTCCATGATTAAAATGATAAATATTACTTCAAAGTGATAACAAAGTGAAGGAACCCACACTTACTCAGTCAAGACACATGACTACCACCTAGAGGCATGATCTATAGATAAGAAAGTGAAAGTGTCAAGAACCCTACATAATGGTAAAGTGAGATAAATTTAAGGAAGTATAATCAATTTTTTTATAAGAGTTATTAGTATTAATTTTATACTCTATCCATCTACAACAAATCAAATAAACTTGATAAGCTACTAGGCTTAGTAGGCTTATATAGATAGTCACAGACATATGGGTACATATGTGAAAAGATTGGTGTTTTCATGAGTAAAATAAATCATGGAGGATATATAGGGGGATTGGAGGAAATTAAAAATTATGTTTAATTTTATCAAACTAATAAATGATCCAACTGAATAAATCATCTATACTAAATCAAGAATGCATAATTATTACCTACAGGCATGATCATGAGTAAAAGAGTGGAAGTGTGAGATACCATGTAGGGAGGTGAAGTGTAAGGATGAAAACAAATTATTTTTAATTATTGATTAATATTTCTTATATTTAATTTAATACTTTTTTCCTTTGATACAAGAAAGATCCCAATGGCCTAACTAGATTTATTAGCCCTAAATAGGCAGTCACTAGCCTGTGACTAAAAGTGGAGAACATTAACATGTTTTGGGAATTTTTGAGGTTGGTAAACATCATAAGAGAGGGATATAAATGTCATAAGTTAATATATTAGGTTTTTAAATTATAAAATATGGTAAAATATGAACTTATAGGCCATTAGGGCTATACAGGCTACAAAGCCTACAAACCCTAGGCAAGAGCTAATGGGGTTGCAAAGGACCAAGGAGGAAAGATGGAAAATAAAAGAAATGAGAAAATATTTTTTGGATTTTAATATATCCATAAGATGTGTTAAAAATAATAAAAAAAATTATTTTACACCTCTTCAAGCAAATGCACATCTCTCGAGCTCTCAATTAGGTTGGGCAATCAAAGTTGGTCATCTTCCTACACTCAGAGCTATACATAGATGTTTCATGAGGATTTGAGTTCATAAATAAATTTATAAGGGATATATAATTTAAACTAATGGAATTTATTCTTTCACTAACCCCCCATCTCTATGAATCATTATTAAGACCCCAACCACCCTAGAAACACTGCCTTACACTATTTTGGAACTTGAAGATGACATTATTTTTCTTGGTACTTTTAGGAGTAGTTTCATGGGTATAAATTAAATTATTATATGTTTTAGTGGGTTATATACTAATTTTTATTGGCATTGGTTTGTGGATTAGGCCTCCTAAATCTATGAATCATCGTTAAGACTAGTGGAGCTCCTAAACCCTACAAAAACCCATATAAGAACTTGAAGAAGAAAAAATGGAAGGAAATTAATAAAAATGAATTTAATATGTCTTAAATACAATTTAATCACATTATTCACTCTAGGATGTCCCACTCATGACATTATTCTATACAGATGCATCAAAAACACTATTTTGGAAATATTTAGTGGTGAATTCAAGGTGCAAAGTTATATGAAGAGTTGAAGATAATGGATGAGGGTAGTGTGAAGTGTATTTAAAATTTTAATATCAAAAAACACTCTTAGTTAATCCTATAAATTATCCTATAGGTCTAATCTAAAAAATCAAGTCTAGAAAAACTAATAAAAAGTGACTTAGTCACCTAAATGGGCAAAGTTATAAGTGTGTATTATTGAAAAGGAATGAATCATAGTGTAATATGATTTATTAGACCTAAATAACACTAAATTAACTATTATTAATGTCTTATGAAAGCATCATGATCATCTAAGTAGCTAGCACTAAGTGACTAGGCCTAATTGTCTAGTAAGCCTATTTGGTCAATAAGAGAAGATGAGTATTGGCATATAGGATTGATAAGGGAGTAAATTAAAGTCATGAACACCCTTAAAAATACATAATTGAGGTGATAAAACAATTTTCATATCCATAATGGAGGATGGGGTAGTTTTTTAAGCCTTATTGGCATACAAGTAAGGGGTAGGCTACTAATGCTTCATGGAGGGCTAATTAAACCACATTTATGCCTTTGTAACCTTCATAAGATGAGGATGTTGAAAAATTTGGAATGATAATGATGTTTATGGAGTCAAACTTGGCCAAAAATAGACATATAATACCCAAAAGGCTGATTGAAGACCACTCATAACCAAGTCAATGTAAAAAGGGAGTTATGGGGGCTAGTTGCAATTGATCATTGAGTGAATTATGGTCAATCATGAACTATCCATGCATTATCAATTCCAAATTATATTATATCTCTTGATAATGTCCCATAAATTGAGGATATAAGTCAATTTTACTAATCCCTCTACTAGGTAAGAATACATTTTGCCCAAATTTGCATCTTATAACCTCTTGAAGTAATACAAGGATTATTTTAGCTTCTCTCTACTTGTTTAGTGTGTTTCATGATTATTTGATTTGTATAAGTGGTAGGTTTATCTCCCTTTTCAATTAATTTACTCACATAAATACTAGTACATTTTTATATGTAGGTCACATAGTGTGTGAAGGTGTTAGTGGTTAAGCTTGAAGTGGAAGCTGATTGGTAAGTGTCATTAAATTAGGCCTTCTATTCACAACCCTCAAGTTATGATCATCCAAAGTAGCCTCTATGTGAAAAATTTATGCTTAAAATCTATTAGATAGAGTGTATTAGTTACTTATATTATTCATTTGTGTTGTTTAGAGGTCAAATAGAGTGGACACATCATATTGATGCATCACCTTTAGTAGCATAGGTTTAATTTTAAGCATATCTCTATCCCTTTTCACTATCAAAGCATATAGGTTTAGGATTTTAGACATAATTAATGAACTAGGGAAGATAAAACCATAAAATAGAGGTTCACCTCATTAATTAGGTCACCCATACGTAGTGGTGATCCTATTATATTAGTTGGATGAGGTAGGGCTGAAATGCCTCTACCTCAAAGGGTACAATCTAGATTGATAATAATTATTAGGCATTATCTACATGAGAGACTCTAATATAATGGATACTATGAAATATGACTCAACTATCAATAGGTGGGGACCAAAATATGAAGAGAAGTAATCTATATAGTTATCAAACTAGTTGATTTATCTTGACACTGATTTTATAGAAATGAAGTTAAAACCCTGGTAAATTATTGCACCATGGTCTTATAAAATTGAAGTTAACTATTAATCACTTGTATTTTTAATACTTTTAATTCTAGACCATTTATTAATGAGTATCCCAAGTAATAAAGGTTCATACTTAGCCCCATTGTTGGTGTACTCAAAGTCAAGTTTAAAATTGAAAGACATGACCCTTCCTTTTGGGAAGACCAAGATCACTCCTACTTCTATGCCAAAATAGAATTTGGCCCCATCATAGGGAAGGAGCCATTAAATATGAGTAGAGAAAGTATTTTCACTAGGGAGGGTTTCATGGTCTTCTGATATCTTGACCATATTAATGTCAAGTATACTGGGTAACCAATCATGGCATTCCTAGTTTTGAGATTCAAAGAAATTATAAGTCCCTACCCCTCTTAGTTCAAACAAGATAATGAGTGACACATCCTTTTCCAATATATTGATGATCTTGGTCATTGAATAATCAAAATTTCCAGCAAGACTGTTAGATTTGAACCATCAAATTTTTTTATAGTTACCACCTCTTTTTAATTTGGTTTATCTTTTAGTAAGGATTGATGGATTTTTTCCCCTTTATTAAATACAACCAATTTGTGATTTGTAGGCTCTATAACATCAACCAATTTCAAGGGTTTTTTGACCCCATTGGTAAGTAAGTGGTAGTCAATGTACAAGCCTATTTTCTTTCACATAGTCATTTGAAGTATGCCTAAATGTTAGGGATCCTTTTGAGCCATGAAAACCTTACCTAGATCGAGGAACTTGATTTTGTGGAACAAGGTTGAAGGGATGGTCTTCATATTATGAATCTAGGGTCTTCCCAAAATAATGTTATAATTTGTATCTTTTCAATCATGTAAAATTATGTTAGCACAATCTTGGGACCTAGAGTGATTAGAAGCATAATGGTTCCTATAAAGGTGGACTTTATGTTGTCATAACCTCACAAGGTTTTGCATGTTTTAAAATAGTTTATTTCCCTATAACCATAGTTCTATAAAAAAGATAAGGGGATAATGTTTATGGCTACTTTGTCATCAACCATGGCTCTTTTCATGTAGTTATTATAGATCCATAATTTTAAAAATAAGGTTGAATACCCCCTCCTTATCAATTTAGAATTAGGAGGGAGACTACTAAGGTCAAATAAATACCCAATATCTAGAGAATCTTTCCCATATGGAAACATATCTAAATCATTGTGATTTATATTGGCTTATATTAGGGGAGTTGTCCTAATAAATTCCCCAATCCTAAAACATCTAGCAATATAGAGTGATGGGTAAGATTATTGAGAAAGTCAAGGAAGTAAATGTGGAATTTTTTTTAATAATATTTGAGATAAAATATTAATTCTCCACATGCTTAGAGATGATCTCAATATTTATAATGTTCAAAGGGTGAGGAGACATGGGTTGACATTTTCTTGTGTAAGTAAATATATTCACTTCCTCTTAAACTTCTAAATATGAAAACCATATCATTTTATTTTACTTGGGAATTACAACTAGGGAATGATATATACATTGGTAGTTATATAATTGAAATCCTCAACATCTTTGGTACACTCTCACATGAGATGATTATACTAATCCACTTGATTCTTCATGTTACCTTGAGATTTATTTTGGGTACTTCACCCTTGATAGTTTGGAAAAGGGTTCTGGTAAATATAGATATTTTGGTTTTGAGGCATGATGGGACCATTCTAAAGGGCAAGAAGGTTTACTTCTACATTCCATAGGAACATGTATATGAAAATTTGTGTTTGATCCCAAGGGAGCATTTGATTAATTTTTATACTCCATACAATTTCAAGTATCATAATTGATAACCTAATAGAAGAGATAGTATAATTTGGGATCATATTCCATAAGCATTTGAATTTTTTCTTATTTACCAAACCCTTGTTAATTATTCATTTGATAATAGGGTTGGTTATGAAACTATAGAAAATGATCAACATACTGAAACTAGTTTTGGGATTAATTTTGATATTGTATGTTATGGGGTGAAGGTTAGGTGAAGTCAACCACATGAACTGTGGGTGAATGGTTTTGGTTTCTAACACCTATATTTTTATTTGTATTGGTGTTATTCATGGGTAGAAATCAATTTTTATTTACTAGATTTGGATTTTTTCCCTGATCGATCATGCCATCAGTGGTGGAATTCTTATTTAGATCAAGGATTTTGGGGCCTTGGTTATTGACATTATTCTATCTCACATTTTTAAATCCCCCTTTATTTTGATTTAGGGTGATGATGTACCCATTAATCCCATAGGTTTGATGACCACTATCAATGGCTAGTTGATTAGTATGTAAAGTGATTTTAAGATCTTATTCATAAGATTGATAGGGAAAATTTTATATGTCTTCCCTTATCTCCTTGTTAAGGGAGTGAAGGAAAAGGTCACATAATTCCCTCTATTCCATGTGAGGCACAATAGTAGATGAATATAGAACCTTATGCCATCTTGTGATGAAATGGGCAGATGATCCTTATGTTCTTGTTTGATATGAAGGAATTATCAAATGTCAACCTTGATAATCTTATTTGTATCGAAGGACTTAATGAATTCATCCATAAATTGTTTGAATAAATTAATGGACCCCTCAAGAAGGTGTTAATACCAATCAAAGGCATTTCATTATAGGGTTTATGGAAAATCTTAGAAAAATCCCATCCCAAGGTAAAAGTTCCTTAAGATACTCAACATTGGTCCCCATGTTATCAAAGTTTGCTATTGACATGACCAAGCTAGACTGGAAAGGTGGGATCACATATGGGTTGTTTTCATAAACACTAAAAGGAATGAAAGAGGATTGATAAGGTGAAGTGGAATAGACCAAAAAATAGTAATCTAGTTGAATGGATGATTGTTAGATACAAGATTGGTGATTTATTAAGGAAGGATGTATGTGATTTGCACATATTTCAAATGAACATATGGTTGCATATGGTTAATTTGTTGAGGATGAGTTTACATGGGAGGCATGTAACTCAGAGGGGTAAAGAGTGGTGGATTATTAGTCACCAAATTGGTTTGAAAGGGTGGAATATAGGTGAATATACCTCCAATCAAGGTTTGGGTAGGAACATGGTAGGGTGGAATAATTTTGTAGGTTGTACCCAACACACCCCATTTCTAAAAATGAGGACCCTTATTCAAAGTTCTACAAATTTGTGTTATAAATTAGACATTCAACTTGATTAGGAACTAGTATTGAATATCTTGTGTTGATCTAGTTTACATGGGTCTATTAGTACATAATCTTCATTTGAATTCATCTACTATTTCTAACATTTGATTCTTATGTTTCCATGTTACAATTTTAATGGGGTCTCATTAGTGTGAACACTACCTAGGGTTTTACATGTTAATTCTAAAACTGACTCATTGTTTTGATTAACCCTAGGTCTCTTATTGATTAAACCAAGTCTATGTTTAAAATCATGTTAAAACCTTAGCCTAATTTTTTTATCCTAAAGTACTTTTGAAATAAATTCAAAACTTATGTAGGGTCAAAATTACTAGGGTGTACTTTATTATATTAGCCTAAAGCATTATTCTAAAGTCTTAAATGTATTTTTTAATACGATCAAAAATAAACTTTAGGCTGAAAATTTATATCCAAGTTCCTTTATGTTACTTGAGCCCTTACTTCATATATTTTATTGTTCGTAGGAATGGGTTAAATGAAAAGCTAACACTTATCATGATCTTGGAGCTTAATTCAAATAACAAATGATATGAGGGCTCTTACCTATGTTAAAAGGTCAAATGATCTAAATATTAGCATGATATTGACACTTATCACTATATCAAATGTATCTCATAGATCTAATGGCATAGGTCCTTCCCCAAAAATGGATAAACCTAATGGTGACAGGTGGCAAGATCTTGGTGATTCAAAATAGATCAATGACCCCAAAAAAAGTCTAAATTCAAAAAGGTTTAAAGGAAAATTTATAGTGAGCATTTATTCATGTACCAAAGATCTAATGGCATGGGGTAGAGATATGAAGTTAACAAATTTATGGAGCCAACTGAGAGTACCAAATGGAAACATCTCAGGAGCCCAGATGATACATCAATGGTCTATGGGTCCATCTCAAGAGTCAATAAGTCAAAAAGATTGAGACCTTGTGGAGCTTTCAAGTGGCACACATGCAAGCATTTCATTATATTTTAACTTAGTTTAAACTTTAAAATTAGGTCCTAATTTTATTTATTAATATAATTTAAGACTTGGTCTAAGTTTTTTATGCCAAGTCATTTTACATTTATGTTTGTAGGAGTGAACCCATAGGTGATAAATGTCAAGGTCATAGGTAAAATGATAGTTAATTAAGTCAAGCACCTAAGATCTATGATGCACATTAACTCGCATATCAAATATCTAATAGTGAATAATAAAGATCAAAACAACAAAGGATTTTCAAGAGCTTTGTGAGAGTGACAAGTGTCACTATCATGGGACATAGATCCAAAGGTGTGAAGGTAGAGCCTAGTACATGAAGATAAACATACCACATTAATTCATGTAAATAGGATCAATGGTGTAAGATCAATGAAAACTTTTCAAAGGTCTTGAAACTAGTAAGAAGATATCATATGGAATAAAGGTGTTTTAACTATAACTATAAGGTACATAGATAACCTTGAATAAATACCAAGTGGCATACTAGAATTCAATCATACATAAAAAGATCAACAGACTGTGATTAGTACATCCAAATGAGATCAATAGTGTAAGATCAATGGGGAATTTTTAAAGGTACCACAACCAATAGGAAGGCTACAATGTGGTATGATCTTATGAGTTTGGAGATGAAGATCAACTTTGATCTAGTTTCAAGGTTACACAGGGAAGTGATAGATGTCCTAAAAAGAAACAATGGTCAATTTTTTTTAAATGGATAGCTTAACATGGGCATTTACACATTGACATGACATGTTGGATTAATGAACCATTAAAGATCAAAAAATTAAACACATGTGTCTTAGAATTAATCTAGTTAGTGAATAGGATAGTGAAGATCTGACAATATAATAAGAGAAGGCTATAGTTATAGAGACATCTCAAAGGTCAATTAAGTTGACATGGTATATTATTTTGAGTTAAAGAACCTATAAATACTCTCAAAGGAATATTCTATTTTGTAAAGGTAGGGGAAACATGCAATACATAGTTATGTTAGATTAGTCATAGTTAAAAAATGTCATTAGTTTTGAGGTATTAGTAAAGGGATACTTGTCCTTCACATGTGTCTGCATTCCATTTTGAAGGTGGATAACTTAAAATATCTGATAGGTTATTCTTACAACCTATAAAAGAAGGTATTTTCATTTAATACATGTAGTTGAAGTTATAATTATAAAATTTTCCCTTTTTTGTATATATGCACATGTTGCATAACTTTTTTAAAGGCTAACTTAAATTGATAACTGTAAGTAGACTCTTATACAGTTTTGACCAAAGTTAGAACTTATGTTATAACTATCACATGTAATGACTTTGCATGGACTTGGAGGATGAGGCAAACCCTTTCCCAAGCCTATTTAAATAATTATAATCCATTATTTGGAAGGGATCAATTTTTTTTCAATATACATGAGCAACATCAATTTTTATTGTTAGAAAATGTGTTTGTGAATTCTCTCTCCAATTTATGTGTAATTGGGATTCTCTTATTTTGGTTGTATGATTCAATAATTCTTAGTGTGAAATAGTTGTGCTGAATTCTTTCTTGTATTGATTGATATGCTAATCTTAGATGTGTAATAGCTATTGAAGGATTAGTAAATTGTATTGATTATTAGAAATTAAGTTGATTGATTCATGTTCTTGAGTATGTAGAAGTGATTTCTTTTGATAAGTTTTTTGTGTGTATACAAAATGTACCTTAAATACCTCATTAGCCTAAGCCATAATCTTCTAATTAAGGGTGTGTAATAGCTACTCTAAAAGGGGTAACCTTTGATTGAGGCTTGTGATTTTACTATATTAGTATCCCCTTAGAATTATAAACTATGTTTGACTATTAGTGTGTAATAGCTGCTTGCAACATGCATAGGTTTTGAAAGCACTTGTCCATTTAATAACAATCCAAAAATGTGATTCTTGAAAACATGGAATCTTATTTTATACCTTACCATACCCCATTTTGAATTTATTTTGAGATCTACCCACTTTATATTAGTAACTAACCATCCATCCAACTCACATAAAAAGTGACCACTATTTTTTAGAGACCATACCTCCATCCAAAAAATCTTGTCAACAACCCACATGCCCTACTAGCTATTCCATCAATATGTTGTTCAAACTGTATACCTAAAATTCATGCCATAGAGTGGAATTTACCTCCATTGAGATCCTAAAATGTTAGAGGCTACCTCATTGAATGTGGTATGTGTAAAAAATGCATCAATAGTTCCACTAGTGCTAGAATGAGGGCCTACCCACTAACCTCTGATAATAGTAGTTATTCTTCATGTAGATTTGCACTAGAATCACCTAGGAAAGTGACCAGATCTAATTACCAAGATGGTTTTCTAGTCTCACCCTTGTCAAATCATAGGAGACCTAGAATTTTACCAATAACCCTAGTTCACAATAATCCACCTCTTCCAATTGGGAACCCTTTACCCATAAGGAACCCTTTATCAATTAATCAAATAATGGCTCAACCAACTTAGTTAGTTGGGTTTGCTATTACCATCCTAGGAGATGTACATGATTTACCTAGGAATATTGAGAGGTATTTACCATCCTTTTCTCCTTTAAGAGCAAGGAAAGTGGATGAACATATCAAATATTTCAAGGCTGCTTTGAGATTAATGAATTTTGTCGATGGAGATGTTTCATGTAGATTATTCCCTTTTATATTAATGGATGCTACCTATGATTGGTCTTTAAATCTAACAGAGAACTCCATCACTTCTTGGGATGGATGTCAAGTTACTTTACTTGTGTAATTTAGATAGGTCACCAGCCTTGATTTGGTATACCAACACTTTACCAAAATGAAGAGAGAGCCTAATCAACCTATCAAGCTTTCAACATGCAGCTTCAAAAGATGTACAATTGGTTAACACCAATGTATGAACTAAATGTTGCATTATCATTCGAGATGTACAAAAACACCCTTGACCCCATCACTACCATGTTCTTGAGAAAGGCAACTACAACCAATAATTTGGCATTAACATATGAGGTAGCCATAAATATAGATAGACAACTCAATCCCCAAATTCTTGGCACACCTAATGTCAAAAATATCTTCCCATCATTAAATTTGATACCACATATGAAGTAGTACATTATGGCATTCAATTAGAACCAAATCTACACATTGCCTCCATTACCATAAAAAACATATTCAAACTACAAATTCTTGAATAACCATGCATCGGGTAGTGGTTACCAGTATAATCAACAACTAGCTTCACTTCCCACTATTTTTTTACAAGGTGTTAACTCTACAAAGGTATAACTAGATGCTATTTAGAAGGTGGTTAAAAAGTTGAGCAAAAAATTCTTAAATATGCAAAGGAGGATGGCCAATGCTAATGGCCCAATTGGTAATTATAATACTAGATTCCAAAGATATAACAAACCATTCAATAGGCCTATGAAAAATATATAGCAACCCAATAAGCTTCCAAAGATAAAGATGGTAGAAATAGCTCTTCTTAGTTGGTGTAAAATTCATAATACTTCTGAGCATGGTGAACTCAATTGTGTTGAATTTTCTATAGAATTCAAAATATTTCAAAGAGAGGTTGCTTAGACAAGACCAGATGCATAATCCACCTAAACATCATTTGGATCTTGGCCCTTCCAACACTACCATGTTATTTGAAACTCATGAGTTTCCCTTTCTAGGTGAAGATGATGATGAGATAGAGGACAACATAGATGAAGTTCATGTTTTCCAACAATTTCAAAAAGGTGGATACAATCTAAGGAATAAGCATCCACTTAAAATGTCAAATCCTTTGAATACTACTACACTTTCACCTAATCCTAAAGCTAACAACAATCCACCTCTTTAAAGAGGGAGTGATCAGCCTCAGATTAATGAAGAACTTAGCAAGGGAGGATATAACATTGCCAAAGATAAGAAGAAGATGAAATCAAATATAACTCTTAATAAGTTAGCTTAGATTACTGAACCAAAGGATCTAATCTATAAGTCTATTATGGGGAAGATACCTATGGAGAAAATGAAAGCATGCATGGAAAAATCAAAAGCATCTAAAACCAATGTTATATACAAGATCAAGCTAGAATTTCTACCCTTTTTTATGACTATTAGGGCATTTGGTAAGAATATTCACAACTGTTTAGTTTATTATAGATCTTTTGTAACTATCATGCCCACTTTCATAGGTCAAAATCTTGGTTTGATGCCAATCCCTTCAAATAAGATAGTTTCATAATTGGATAAGACACTAATGCCTATAGTTAGTGAATTGAGGGACATACATATCCAAGTAGCATATAAAATGTGTGTTTAAATGACCATTGATATCATGTGATTGACATACCTAAAGGCTATATACTATTGCTAAGTAGAGACTAGTCTAAAACAATTAACAAATATCTTTCTACAAACTTATCTCATATATGTCTGTCATGGATATGAGTTACAAATCAAATAAAAATAGATTGATATCTAAGAATTAAGTATACTATCATGTAATTTAATGTTAATAATGAAGAGGTAAATTATGAGTGTCCTAGCCTTGGTATTTATACTTTTACTACTCAAAATCAAGTATAAAAGCCAGAACAGGAAGGTTCCAAACAACTATGGACTCTACAATTTAATGGTGCTAGATCCAAGTAAGGATTAGGTGTGGGAATTGATTTGATTGATGCATAAGGCAAATAGTTCTTGATATCATATAAATTAAAAATTCCATGCATGAACAATATAGATGAGTATGAGGATTTAATTCTAGGATTATAATTTGCACTTAAGAATAACTTAAAACATATATTAGTATTTGGTGACTCATAGTTGGTACTTAACCAAGTCAGAAATAAATACCAATATAAGTTGTCTTATTTGAGAAGATACAATCATAGAGCATGGGACTTGATTGAAATCTTTGAGACTTTCAACATATTATCCATTCTTAGAGAGTAAAATCAAGCTAACAATTCACTAGCTAATACTGTTACTAATCTGGAACCCCTTTAAGAATCTACGGTAAAAGGGTCCTCCATTGAATTGGTGCCTTGTCCCTCTATTCTTGATAAATTAAAAAATTTACAATTTTTTGATGATGACCAACAAATCATTTAGTTTCTAACTAATTCAGGGGAATTTGAGTCCTAATTCATTGATGACAAGGATACTGCTCACCTATGTCAAGAAGAATCAGATAGGGAAGGTATTATCCAACTCAAAAAAAATCACGTCCTAGCTAGGTTGGTTTCTTTGGAAATGTCATTTGATATAGACCCTCAAGCTTAGCAGCTTAGACAACCCAAGGTTAATGAATTAGACTTTAAAAGAGAAAATATAGGATATGAACATAGCCCATGCTATGTTAATATGAGTCTTAGTTTCACCCCAGAAGAGAGACAACAAATGAAGGACTTAATCACTCGATATAGGGACATCATTTCCTAGCCATATGAATACTTAAAAGCATATGAACCATAGATCATTACTCATACAATTCCCTTAAAGCCAAATCACAAAACATTTAGATAGAGGTAAAGACCAGTTAATCCTATTATGGAACCTCTCATTCAGAGAGAAGTAGAGAAGCTATTAAGTAAATAAATCATCTTCCCAATATGGCATTCTACCTAGGTGGATAATTTTCTCCCAGTGAGAAAGAATAATGGTGAGTCAAATTATGTGTAGATTTTAGGAACCTAAATAAGGCTTTTGAAAAGGATAATTATCCCCTCCCTTCTCTAGACAAGGTGATAGATAGTAAGTGGTTCTAAAATGATGTCCTTCTTGGGTGGATTTTTAGGATATAATCAAGTATTAGTACAATCCAAAGATAGAATGAAGATTGTGTTTACCATGAAATGGGGGACTTATGCATATAAGAGGATACCATTTGTCCTAATAAACATAGGATCAACCTTTCAACATGTGATGGATCATGCTTTCAAGGGATTGAAAGGAAAACACATAATCATCTACATAGATGATCTTATGGTATTTTTAAAGCATATGAAGGATCATATAAGTCATAGTCCATATTTGAGAGATGCATAAGGTTTGGTATTTATCTAAACCCAAAGAAAAGTATATTTGGAGTCACTGAAGGCAAGCTCTTGGGGCACATCATTACCAAATATGAGATCACCGTTGATCCAAAAAAATTCAAGGAATTTTGAAGATTACGCCACCAAATAGAAAGAAAGAGCTCAAATCATTATTTAGAAATATTAACTTGGTAAGGAAGCTAATTTTAGGATTTGTAGAGATTGTTAGGCCTCTAAACGTTATGATCAAATAAGATGCTAAAATAGAATGGATATTTGAATCCCTAAAGTCTTTTCAGGACATTAAAGATGCAATATCATGGGATCCAATATTAATTAGTCTAGATTTCATGAAAGATTTTTACCTATATTCATTTACTTTATAACATACAATTATTGCTATCATAACACAAAATAAAAATGAAACTAAGCATCCAATCACATTCATGAGCACAAATCTGAAAGATACAGAGGTCAAATACTCTATGATCAATAGACATATTTTGGACCTTGTCAAATTAGTGAAGAAATTTTGGCATTACATCTTGAGGAATAAAATCATTGCCATTGTGCCTGATCCCACTGTCAAGCTCACCCTATTGTATGATTAATTAGGAGAACACTGAGGCAAGTGGATGGTAAAATTAAAATAATTTAATATAGAAATCAAGCCTTCAAAAATAATTCATGGTCAAGACATCATTTATCTCATGATTGAACCTAATCCATACATCACCATTAAAGAAATATGTGAGGCTCAAGTATCCAAAGGAGAATGGTATGCCAATGTCATATAGTATTTTATTATAGGTACTTGTCCCCTATAACCTAATAGAGAACAAAAGAGAGCTCAGAGACTCAAATACATGTATTACATGACTAACAAGGGAGTTATCTATAGAAGAAATAATGAAGGCATTTACCTTAGGTGTGTGTCTGCAGACAAAGCTAAAGAAATTTTAGAAAACTTGCATTAGAAAATAGGTAGTGGTCATCCTTCTAGGAATACAAAAACCCATAAGATTTTAATAATGGGATACTATTGGCCAATAGTTTTCAAGGATATTCATGCTCACATGAGGATGTGCCATGAATGTTAATATTTGGACAAAAATAAAGTACACATAATAATGCCTTTACAACTAGTTATTGAAGGAAGGCCATTTTCCCAATGAGGTTTAGAATTCATTAGCATCATCAAACCAAATTCCTTAGTAGGCCATAAATTCATGCTTACTGATAATGACTACTATACTAGATGGACTAAAGCCATAGCCATAAAGAATTATAAATCACAAGATGTGATTCATTTCTTGGAAGAACACATAAACATATTTTGCATGCCTATTTCTTTAGTTTGTGATAATGGACTAGTTTTCATATCAAAAAAATTTACTAAGTGGGCACCTGACAACTGGATTATTATCAAGTTAGCCTTTACCCATTACCCCTAGGGAAATGGACTGGCAAAATCAATAAACAAGATTTTGATAGATGCAATTAAGAAATAAATAAGAGAAAAGCCCAGGGACTAGCATAATTTATTAAAGTATGCTCTTTAGGTAGATTGAATGAGATATAAACAAGCCCTTAAATCTTCACCCTATCTATTGGTGTATGGGCACAATCTTGTATTCCTAATTATGCCAAATTTACCCACTTATCAGTGCATGCAAGACTACATGAAACCATGTGATGAAATAAAGTCAATATTGCTAGACATAATAGAAATAGAAGATTCAAGGATTGAGGCCTTACAAACATTCAACAAACACTAGGATGTGGTCAAGAGGTAGTTTGATAAGACAGTGAAGGTAAAATCATTCAAAATTTATGATCTAGTGCTACTTTGGGATAAAGACCATGAGAATAAAAGACAATATGATAAGTTTTCCCCACTATGGATTGGACCATACCATATTTTGGAGATCATGGGAAATAATGCATTTTATCTGAAGGACCTGCAAGGCAATGAGCTTACATATCTAGTCAACAGACAATTCCTAAAACATTACTTCAAGGATATGCCATTTGTAGGTGTTATTTATTAAAGAAGAGTGATGAATGTAGATTTAGGATTAGATTAGATTTCCTATTTCAATAAATTAGATTTTTCACTTTCTTAGTTTAGATTTCTTGCTTTCATAAATTAGTTTCCTACTTTTTTAGCTTAGTTTCCTACTTCCTTAGATTAGTTGTTTTTTTTATAATCTAAATTGTGTTTGCTCTGACTATAACCAAGCTAATATCCAAACCAAATGAGCTTATGACTTGTAAAAAGGGGTAAAATTAAAAAAATGGAAATTCGGGACTAGTTTATAGATTGGGCATACTTCTATGTTTTGAGTCTTCAGGATAAAGGTATGTAATCATGAACCATTCTAGATATTTTTACAATTGAATACTTTCACCAGGTATGTGAAATTTGATCCTAGGGTAATTCATGGAAATTTAAAAAAAATTCTTATTTTTTGGATAAAATGCACTTATCACAATAAATACCTATTGGAAATAACAATTTTGGGTATCGGTGTAGCTAACAAGGACATTCTAGTAATGATTTGTTTTATAATTCTACTAGTTCATTAGGGTTTCAACTCTTCTATTTCCACTCAAGAAAAAAGGAGAAAAACAAAAGAAGAAAATAATTTATGGGTTCAAAATAACAAAATAAAATCAAAAGGCTCACACAATGAAATAAGGTTAATGTACCACACATCATGATTAACAAAAATAATGGAATGAGAAGAAAAGGATCCCAAGTTATCTCTGTTGGGGCTATGGATGTCTGGTTGGTAGTAGAGCAATGACTAAGATTCCCTTGATTTAAAGAGTTTTAAGATAATGGAATGAAACCTATAGCTTCATCAAGCCTTTGAAAAACTCATCACAATAGGGATTAAATGAATCACATGTTTGACACACATCCAAAAAATTAGAAGGCAAGTATGTTATGTGAATTAGCTTAGGAGTCTCTTTCATATTTTTTATTTAAGTATTATTTAGTGACACACTTCATGATTGATTTAAGGATTGATAATCAAAGTTATAGGTTATTGAATACTCAAGATTATTCCGCCTATGAGTCACCATTTTTTTTACCCAACACACCCTATTTCTAAAAATGAGGACCCTTGTTCTAAATGCTACAAATTTGTGTTATAAATTAGACATTCAAATTGATCAAGAACTAGTATTGAATATCTTATGTTGATCTAGTTTACGTGGGTGTGTTAGTACAAAATCCTCATTTGATTTCATATAATATTTCTAATGTTTGGTTCTTATGTTTTCATGTTTTAGGTTTAATGGGGTCTCATTGGTGTGAACACTACCTAGGGTTTTACACCCTAATGTTAAAATTGAATCTTTATTTTGATTAACCCTGGGTCTCTTATTGATTAAATTGAATCTATGTTTAAAATCATGTTAAAACCTTATCCTAAATTCCTTTTTAAAAAATTCAAAATTTATGCAAGGTTAAAATTACTAGGGAGCAATTTATTATATTAGCCTAAAGCATTATTCTAAAGTCTTAAATGTATGTATGAATACAATAAAAAAACTTAAGGATAAAAAATTATATCCAAATTCCTTTATGTTACCCAAGCCCTTGCTTCATATATTTTATTATTCATAGGAATGGGTTAAATGACAAGTTGACACTTGTCATGATCTCAGAGCTTAAGTCAAAGATCAAATGATACATAGGCTCTCACCTAGGTTAAAAGGTCAAATGTTTCAAAGATTAGCACAAGCTTGACACTTATCACCATCTTGAAGGCATCTCACATATACAACAGTGTGGGTCCTTCCCCCAAAATGAAAAAACCTAAAGGTGATGGGTGGTGAGATATTGGTGCTTCAAAATGGATTAATGACCCCTGATAAAAGTCTAAATTCAAAAAGGTTAAAAAGAAGATCGATGACGCATGTTTGTTCATGTACCAAATATCTAATGATGCAAGACAAATCTATGAAGTTAGTAGATCTATGGAGTGACCTAAGACTACCAAGTGAACATCTTGAGAGCCCATATGGTAGATTAATGATCTACATGCCCTTCCCTAGAGTCAACAAGTCAAAAATATTGAGACCCCATGGAGCTACCAAGTGGCACATGCACAAGCATTTCATTATATTTTAACATAGTTTAAACTTTAAACTTAGGTCCTAATTATATTTATTAATAAAATTAAAGACCTTAGTCTAAGTTTTTTATGCTAAGTTATTTAAAATTTATGTTTGTAGGAGTGAACTTGGAGGTGACAAATGTCAAGCTTGTGGGTAAAATGACAGTCAAATAAGGCAAGCACAAAAATCTATGGTCCACATTAACTCACTTATTGAAGACCTAATAGTGCATAATCAAGATCAAAGTAACACATGCTTTTCAAGATCTCCATAAGAGTGACAACACCATTATGGTAACACTTAACAAAGATCCAATGGTGTAAAGGTAGATCCTAGTACATAAATATCAACATACCATGTTGATTCATATAAATGAGATCAATGGTGTAATATTGATGGAGACTTTTCAAAGGTCTCAGAACTAGTGAGAAGTCACCATGTGGCATAAAAGTGATTGAGTTATGACTATAAGGTACACAAAGAACCATGAGGAAATACTAAGTGGAATACTAGTATTCAATCATACAGAAAAAGATCAATAGTGTGAGATTGATGGGGACTTTTCAAAGGTCTCAGAATGAATAGGAAGGCTACCACGTGGCATGATCTTGTGAGCTTAGAAATGAAGATCAACTATGATCTAGTTTTGAGGTTGTATGGGGAAGTGACACATGTACTAAAAGGCAACAATGGCCATTTTAAAAAAATGAATAGCTTTACATGGGCATTGCCACATTGACATGACATGTTAAATTCCCAAATCATTAAATATCAAGAATGTGAAAACCTATGTCTTAAACTTAATTTGGTTAGTGAATAGGATAATGAAGATCTGACAATAGAACAAGAGAAGGCTATAGTTATAGAGACATATTAAAGGTCAATTCAATTGACATGGTATATTATTTTGAGTTAAAGACCATATAAATCCTTTCAAAGGAATATTCTATTTTGTAAAGGTAAGGGCAACATACAATGCATAGTTATGTTAGATTAGTCATAATTAAATAGTGTCATTGGTTCTAAGGCATTGGTAAAGGGATAATTGCCCTTCACACATGTATAAATTCCATTTTAAAGCTGGATAACTTAAAATATCTGATAGGTTGTTTTCACACCCTATAAAATAAGGTATTGTCATTTAATGCATGCATTTTAAGCTATAATTGTAAAATTTACCCTTATTTGTACACATGCACATGTTACAAATCTTTTTCAAAGGCTAACTTAAAATGATAACTATAACTAGAATCTTATATAGTTTTGACCACAGTTATAACTTATGTTCTAACTATCACATGTAATGACTTTGCATGTACTGGGAAGAGGAGGAAACACCTTCCCAAAGCCTATTTAAACAATTATAATCCACTAGTTGGAAGGGGTCAATTTTTTTCCAATATATAAGAGCAGAATCAATTTTGATTGTCATCAAATGTGTTTGAGTATTCTCTCTCCAATTTCTATTTAATTATAATTATCTTCTTTTGGTTGTATGATTCAATAATTATTAGTGTGCAACATCTATGATGTATTATTTCTTGTCTTGATTGATATGATAATCTTAGATGTGCAATAGTTATTGAAGGATTAGTAAATTACATTGATTATTGGTAATTAATTAGATTGATTCATGCTCTTAAGTATGTATAATTGCTTTCTTTTGATATAGTTTTCTATGTGTGTGTAAAATCTACCTCAGATATCTCATTAGCCCGAGTCATAATCTCTTGATTAAGGGTGTGCAATAGCTAATCTAAAATGGAAAACCTTTGACTGAGGCTTGTGATTTTCCTATATTAGTATCCCCTTAGACTTGTAAACTATGTTTGACTATTAGTGTGTAATAGTTTCTTACAACAGGCATAGGTTTTAAAAGCACTTTCCCATTTAGAAACCAACCAAAGAGGTGACTCCTGAAAACATGGAATATCCTTTTCTACCTTAACATAAGAGGTTAAATAATAGAATGAATAAATACAAGTTCAATGAGATATGCACATATTTGTTTGATCTATCTATTCTTCAAAGACCCTTTTTACCTCATTTTGAGGCACCAAAGTTTGATAAATACAAAGGAAAGGGAGATGCACATACAAGCATTTTTTGTCTTATGCCAAGAGATTGCTTATAGTAGTGAGTACTTACTTTGATTGTTCCCTTGAAGTTTAGTGGGGAAAGCTTTAGATTGGCTATTTAAGTTTCCCAAGGGATCAGTTTTGGATTGGAATGACTTGTTAAAAAAGTTTGTCAACCATTTATCATATAACATTGAGCATGAATTAACCATTATTTACTTGTGCAAAGCCAAACAATGTGATGGTGAAAACTTCATGGTATATTTACAAAGGTAGAGATAATTAGCAAGCCTTTTTTAGCATAGCTTGCTAAACAAATAGTTAGCAGACATATTTTCACAAAACTTGCATCCTAAAGTCATGCATAATCTACAGTTAGCTTATGTTAACTCATTTGAATAAATTATCAATAGAGGGGTACATATTGAGAAGGCTCTTATTTCTAAGGGTCTTGTCAAGATTTATGTGCAGGGTCAAACTTCAAATCAAACCCAATAGTCTAATCAAGTAGTTGTGTAATAAAAGCCCAAGGGCTTTAAAAAGAACAAGAACATGGTTGGAAATGGGGTAACTGAAACAAGGCATGTACAAATGGTGTAGGCTCTGCCTTCCATAAACATACAATTATCTCCCCCTAATCCACCCCTAATTTATGTAGTTAATCTCCATGGAGGACAAACCACAATAGTTTCAGAGTCTTCAACAAGTTAGGAGAACCAATTGAAATAGTGATTCAAAATCTCATAGTAGTTAACCTAATTATATGGCTAGTACCAAGGCCATTTCCTCAAATTCAACCAAAACCTAATTGGTATAAAGAGAATTAATGGTGTAATTACCATCATGTTTTTAGTCATGGTACATATCATTGTATTTAGTTGCGACACATTATTAAAGATCTCATTAAAAATGGTAAAGTTGAGATTAAGTTGGCCCCTAATCAGAAAACTAATCAGGATATGGGAATCTATAAGGACCCATTTCTTCAACATAATTATCCACCACCAAGAAACAACCAAAATCAAGGAAAAACCAAGGATAGAGGTAGAATCAAGACTAGAATCAAGGTCAAAATTGTAATCATCATGAAAATAATCATGATCATAATGCCCATAATGTGGGTTACAATAACATGCTTTATGAATATAACAACACTGTGGGATGTATTTTTTCAAACCACATGAATTGTCTCATGCTCCTTATAGTACAAGACCCATTATTATAGGGTCAACACCCTCTCCCCCTAGAAACACCATGTCAAGCTCACAATTTTTTTTTATGACTCCATTTACATGGGTTATTATTTATGGAGAACACCCATCCTCTAATTATAATGATTCCTTGCTAACTCAAAACTATAACAATATAACTAGACACCTATGAGTTACCCTCCAAGGCTCTTTGAATTCCTCCTCTAATTATATTGGCTCCTTGCCACCTCTAGGTTATGCAGTCACAACTAGATGCTTATGAGTTACTCTCTAGGGCCCCTTCACCCACTTTTTACATGGACTCTAATATGAACATTATGCCAATAGATCTAAATCCAAATACTATACCAATCAAAGACAATATGACACATACTAATTTTGAAAATCCTTATAGTCTATCAAACAATTAAGTAAAACCCTTGCACATATTTCCATCTTAGATCTCTTGTAGACATCTAAAGTCTATAAAATATCTTGAATATCATTTTAAAAGAATCTACTATTCCAAATGATATAAACCCTAAATAATTATAGAACCTTGTGGGACATTTATCTTCATTTCATCAAGTAACATTTAATCAAAAATACATGTCTACACTTGGACCGAGCCATAATAACCAATTGTACATTAAGTTAATCATTGAAAATCATAAGATCAAATGGGACACTATAGATAATGATTCAAGGCTAAACATCATATCTCTTATTTTGGTACAAATATTGCGCTACACTACAAAAGACATCCAACCAAAAATAATCACCATTAAGGTTTACGTAATATTGAGAGGGAGTTTGCTTGTACAATTTGGTTATCAATCATTATTGGGTCTATTTCACATCACACATTACTTCACATTATGGACATTGAACTACCTTATAACATACTTTTTGGTTGTCCTTAGATTTATGAAGTACAAGATATTCCCTCCACCCTGCACTAGTGCCTTAATTTTCCCCACTATGGGATGGAGGTCACTATCCCCTTAGATCAATAGCATTATCAATATTGTAAACATATTGAGTCTAAGATCCATAATTATAACTATTATCTAGGTTCTAAATTTGTTATGAAGAATAATAAGTCTACAATTTCACATCCACCTCCATATAATTATATCAATCCTAGTGATCTTACTTACACTTTGGTTGATCCATTTCCTACAACTCTTACAAAGTAGGTTGTTATTGAAGATGTGGGAATTTATATGTACAATATTAAGGATGCAGTCCATGTTAAAAAGTTCCCTAAATCTCCAAATTTTTTTTTAAGCCTAAACCTTCGAACAATCCTAATGGACTCAACATGATTTGGAAATAAAAGAAGAAACAAAAAAAACCACCTGTGGTTATTGTACCTATTATTGTGCCAAAGAAAGATCAAGAGGATTTTATTGAGGAAGATTAGTTATATTCGAAGGGCCTTGATGATTGATTTCAGAATCCAAAGCATCTATCCCTAACTAGATCATGGATCATATTAATTATATAAGGAAAGGCCTTGGCCCGTGAGTGTAAGGAATCCTAGAACACATATCAGCTAGAGTAGTTAATTGGAATCATGGTCTTAGATATATACTACTTGGGGGTGACCTCATGAATTTTGATAGTGACTCTTCTAAAGTGACTAGTGATGAGACTCCTAATAGTGATGAAGCATCCCATTATAGCATTTTATATGAGATTGCTGACACAACTTTTTGATTCAAATGCCATTTTAACCTTAACCATTGGATCTTCCCATCCTGAAGCAAGAACATCTTCTATTGGTGATTCCCATCCTAAAGTAGAACATCATATTTTTACCATTGGAACTTCCCATCTTGAATTAGAACCTCATTAATTTCTATGCCTTTTCCATCCTAATCTCATTGATTGGGACTAGTAAAATTTGGTCATATGCCTTGATGAGTTTCAAAGTGAATAATTAGTTGTATAATGCATTGGCCTAAGAGATGGATTGCCCATTATCGATAAAAAATAAGGCTTTGATCTTTCATTATATCCTTATACCTAATTTAAAGAGAAGGCAAAATATCTTGGTCACAATAAAGATAAAAAATCAAGATATTTGAGTGTAAACCTATTTGAGGCACTCATTGATCAGGGGAAAAGTAAATAAAAACACAAGCCTTTGAATGGAAACCTATTTTAGTCACTCTTAGGTGGGAAAGTTGGTTCATCCCATTAAGATGTAGAAGGTCCATAAATCCCAATTTTTATAACCACTATAAGTATTTATTTAGAATAACAACAATTTTTTAAGCATCTTGCTCTTGAGTTTATTGAAGTATTTTCTACTTAACCGTTACCTAAGATGACAGATTCTGATTCATCACACTATCTAGAAATTTAGGAGGAACAACAAGAAGATGTAGTAAAAAAAGATGATCATGATTGTACCATGCCTACAATTTTAGAAGATGGATCCACACTCCTTGTGGAAAACACAAAATAAGTGAACCTAAGAACCTACGAGGATCCCAAAATCATTTATCTTGGAGCTTCCTTTACTAAAGTAGAATGTGAACATATTATATCCATGCTTAAGAATTATATTAACATATTTTTATGGAAATTATTGTTATCCATATTGATGCCAAGACAGTCAAGCAAAATTTGAGGAAGATGCATCCATGCATCACCTTATTGGTTAAAGTAGAATTGGAAAAGTTACTAGGAGCAAATTTCATTAGACCACTAGACTACTCTGAATGTATTTCAAACATAGTTATAGTTAGTAAAAAGACCCCAATTATACATCTTTGTATTGATTTCCAAGATATCAACAAATCATTCCCTAAAGATGATTTTCCTCTACCTAACATTGACATGATCATCAATTTGACTACTAGGTACAAGATGTTGTCTTTAATGGATTGGTTTTGTAGATATAACCAAATCAAGATAGCCTAAGAAAATAAACACAATACTATGTTTACCACTCTATGGGGAACATTCTATTACCAAGTCATGCCATTTGGATTGATTAACACTAGCACCACATATCAACATGCAATGACTGTTATATTTCATGATATGATGTACTATATTATTGAGGACTATTGATGACATACTAATAAAATTAAGAATAAGAGTGGGACATCTAGATGATTTATGAAGAATATTTGAGAGGCTTAATGAATATAAAGTCTACCTAAATCCTAATAAGTGTGTCTTTCGAGTCAATTCAAGGAAATTGTTAGGTTTCATTTTATCACAAAGATGGATCAAAGTCAACACTACTAAGGTCAAGGTCATTATGGAGATGCCTCCATCAAACAATCTTAAATAGTTGTGAAGCCTACAAGGAATGATCTAATCTATATGTAGGTTCATTTCTTAACTGGTAGATAAGTGCCACCCATTTACCCATCTCTTGAAGAAAGGGATTGTGTTTCAATGGGATGAATATTATCAGATAAAATTTGCAAAACTTAAGACATATTTGGCTAATCTACTAGTCTTGAGACTACCAATACCTGAAAGACTACTACTTCTTTACATATCAGTAATAGAGCATGCATTGGGGGCACTTTTGGATCAACATGATGATCAAGGTAAATAATGTGAATTTTATTATTTAAGACAAACTCTGGTGGATTATGAACATAATTATATGCCTATTGAGAAGGCATGTTTACCTATGGTTTTTTCTACTAAAAAATTATGACATTATATGCTAAGAAATAAAAATATTGTCATCACCAAGGTGGATCCTCTCAAATTCTTATTGTCCAAAGCATCTCTTCAAGGATGCATGGTTAAGTGGGTCATGATCCTAAGAAAATTTGACATTGAGTATCAAAATCAAAAAGCAATCAAGGGGTAGGTTATTCTTGATCAACTTGCAGAAGCTCATATTAAAGACACTGAATCCCTCAAATTCAACTTTTTAGATGATTTTATTATGGTAATAGAACAAGAAACATAGGAACTTGAAAAATGGAAGATATATTTTGATGGCTCCTTTAGATCCCATGGATTTGGAGTCAACATATTGTTAAATACACCTCAAGGGGATCTGATTCCCAAAGCATTGCATATATAATTTCATTGTATGAACAATATGATAGAGTATGAGGCATTAATTAGAGGGATTTTCCTTGTCATATAGTGGTATATTTAGAACTTAAAAGTTTATGGTGATTTTTAGTTAATCATAAATCAAACCATTGATTAGTATCAAACTAGAGATGATAAGCTTATTCCTTACAAGAAAATTATTGATAATATTAAAACACATTTTAAGTATTTATAGTTTGAACAAGTTCCAAGAGAAAATAATAGATCCATCAATGTAATAGAGATGACTGGTTCCATGATTTAGATTAATGGTAGCACTAAAGAGTATCAGTTCTTAATTGAAAATATTCTTTAACTTGCACATATTATAATAAATTTAGAGAGGATATGCACCATTTCTAGTCCTAATCCCTCACTTGAATTGCTACGGTTCCAAGACTTTTATAACTACTTCCATGATTATGTATTCTTAGCTAACTTATCCAATAATAGACATAAACTATTCCTTCATTGTTTATCATGTTATACCCTACTCAGAAACATGCTCTATCATAAAGGCTATGATGGAATGCATCTCATTTTTTATCTTTAGGAGAATCCAAACTAGCACTAAGGGAGTTTCATAAAGGAATGTGTGGGCCCACACCAATGGTGTAGTCTTAGCAAAGAAGCTCCTTAGAATAGGATATTACTAGCCAAAAATGGAGATCGATGCTTGTATTTATGTAAAAAAGTCTGTCCCTTATCAGTAACATGGAAATTTGATACACACACCATCTTTACTACTAAAATTGATCATAACACCATGACATTTATCAACATGGGGTCTCAATCTCATAAAATAAATTAACCCAACATCTTTAGATGAACATAAGCACATTTTGACTGCTATCAAGTACTTTACTAAATGGATTGAGGCCATTCCTCTCACTTATGTTATCAGGAAGTAGATAACCAAATTCATCTATTACCATATCATTTGTTGATATTGTATCCTAGCATGCATTATTTATGATAATGACATATAATTTGTAAATAAAGATGTCAAAGACCTTTGTGTCAAATATAAGATCAATCATAAAAAATCAACTCCATATAATCCACAAGGCAATGGACAAGCTAAGGCATCAAATAAGACCATTGTATCCATTTTAAAGAAGATTTTCATTTAATGACACTGACCATAATTGGCATTTTAAAATCTTTCCCATCCTCAAGGCTTATAGAACCAATCATTGAACCCTAACAAGAGCCACTCCATACTCCTTTGTCAATGGCACTAAATCTATTATCCCAATCGAGATTGAGTTGACATCATTGTGAGTATCACTAGAGCACATTGAAGATGATGAGGAAAACATAATCTTAATGATGCAAGAACTAGAACTTATATATGGTAAGCATTTGGTTTCCCTAGAAAACTTATAGGCCTATTAGAATAGATTACAAAGAAGCTACAACAAGCGCATTCTCTGTTAGGAGTTTGAGATTGGTGATTTGGTCTTGAAAGAGAACTAAAAGAACACAAATGTTGAATACAAGAAAAAAGGTAAATTTTAACCTAACTATTTGGGATAATTTGTTATCATGATGAACTATGGATCAGGGGCATATCAACTAGATGAACTAAATGGTGAATAACTTCTAGAGCCCATGAATGTCATTCACCTTAAGAGGTTCTATGTATGACCAGCTTTGAATCATTATCTACAAGACCCCTTACTTGGGGAAACTTGTGCTGAAGTAATTTTATCCTACCCTAAACACATTTTATACTACCTTGGACCACTTTTCATGACTATGAATAGTGAAATCCTTTTAAACCATTGGCACTCCGAACACATTTTATCCTACTCTAGGACATTCTCTTTGAGAACCATATTCTTTGGATCATTCTCTTCAAGAACCATATTTTTTGTTATGTCTTGGGATTATTGTAACTTCCAAAATTTTATCCCTTGATGGTTTATGATCCTAATTATGTCTCATCCGCATTATTAACACATTCAATGCTAGTTCTACAAAGCAATTCAACTAGAATAATATATTGCATCTTCTTCTACAAACAAGAAAATAAGGACATATTTTTAGCTCAAGATATTTTCCTAATACATGGTTATTCAATTTTATTTTGTACTATTTTATATTACATTTTTTTCTCTTTGATGAACATTTGGTTATCAAGATCCTCACTCTTGCCAATTTGTAAGCATGTTTTATTGTAGTCAACTTAGCTATTTATTCAGAATTCTAATCTCGAATGAGAATCTCCTTGAATAGTTGGTCCCATTTGTACATGTTTTATCCCAAAACACCATAAACATTATAAATGACCTACAAAAAAATAAAAATATTATCTTATGCTTTTTTACATTTTTATCCTCATGCTCTTGTCATTTTCAAGCATTTTATCCTATTGAATTTTAGTTATGCGAGTCAGATTATCCCATGCACTTACCATTTTGTAAGATCATTCTCATTCATCCCTTATATCATTTTATTTCCATTTTTCAAGTAATTAAGTTCCGTTGGCTTTCCATTTTATAAGTCATCTTATCTCACCAAATTCTTGTTTGTAAGATGATTCTCATTTGTCAAGTCTTCCCTTTTTTTCTACAACATTAATCATATGTTTTTGATCATCATCATGTCTTATATTCCACTTCTTGGGATAAATACATTTGGTTTGAAATTCATTTTGTGACATGCATCTATGGAACTATGTAGGTAATGTCCACTTATCTTATACATCTGGAGTTAGCTCGGCCAACCCATTCCTTTTTTTCTCTTCCCCCATTTCTTCTACTATTGTTCTTCTTTAATTATGGAACATATTTTGTGTCATTTTTATTTGTTACATTGTGGTAGAAAGTAATTCCTCTCTCACATGTGCATGAACAATTGTATTTAAAATATACTAACTTGTTTTTTTTGTTTGTGTGTTTATTTGAGTTTTATTGGTGTTTTTTTGTGCTTTCATACCTCTTCACTAATTTCTTCTCCTTTTCTCTTTTTATTACTTCTTGTCTTGGTTTGGTATTGTGTTTCCCTATATGTTTTTCACTTCTCTTTTTTTTTAAGAACATATTGATGGTCCACTTGGATCTTGATCTCATGTTATTAGGCTATTCTTATTTTCGTATTAAACAATCTTATTCCTACTTAAGTATTGATTATTCTTATCTTTATTTTAATTTAAGTTCATTTATGTTTACCTTTTTCTTTGTATTTTCTTTTTTATTTAAATGTAAATAGCTATAACTCTAGTTTTGGTCATTTTTTAACATTATCCTTAGTTATAGGTATTCACATTTGAATCGGCTCTGTGCATCTAAAATGCCATGTCATTATAAGTTCTTTATACTTATGATTCCTAATTTATTTTGTTATGGAAAGCACTTTGTGCACCAGACTCAAGTCTTAACATCAACACAAATATGATGAATAATTATCAAGAACACTATCCATGAACTAGGCTCAATAGGATTAACACCTACCTCAATGCTTAGATGTGCATCTATTTGAATATATCATGAGTCTAATCAATATGTGGTTAGTTTTCTTCATCCCTCATTCCATTCTCTCTCATTTTTGGGTGGAATAGATTGGCTTGAAGTTCATGTTGGAACATTCATCTATGGAAATATGTAGGTAACGTCCACTTATCTTATACATCTAGAGTCAGCTCGACCATCTTTATTCTTCTTTTCATCTCTTTGATAACTTTGTAAATTCTCATTTGCTTGGTTATTTATGGCTTTCTAAGTCATTACACCATCACATATATGTTTTCACCCACTCATTTTAATCTATGCTATAGGTTACTTCCTTAAGCTATTATTTTCCAATGTGCCCATACTATGACACAACATTTGAGCCAGTTAAAAAATCTACATCAGCCCTATAAGGGTAAGCCATTATTTATTCTTTATCAATGACCAAAATTATCCCTATTGAAAAAACTATCCTATCATGATCAAATTTTCTCTACTAGGGCACTTCTTATTATCATCTTTATGGAAACCACATTATCCTTATACTTTAATTCCAAGCTCTCCACACTACTACCCATGATGGCACTATTTTAGTGTGAAACTTATCTCAAGATTGATCAATGTCGCAAGCATGCAACTTGCACTCTCAATTTGGGTGCATTCAAAGTGTGTCCCTTAAATTTATGGATTGAATCCTTCCCATTCCCCCCATCTTTGGGGCCCATTATACACCTAATTATATTTTTATCATTGATGGTAACCATGTGTGAAAGCATTAGCTCATTTAGATGTGATCTATTCCATGGGTTATGTTGATGCTTAGAATTGCACTATTTCCAACACCAATAATGGGAAGTTTTAGGGATGTGAGACTTGCGACCTGAAATGACCTCCAAATTTTGAAGAAGCTATCTCTTATTTATCTCAAATGTATTGTGAGAAAAGGGATAGAAATTAAATAGAATCATAAATGCAATGAAATAAAATTTAACTATGGTGATGTGCCTAAGTTTAATTTGTTCCTTAATACTAATCATAGTGAAGCTATCTTTAGGATTCAATTATATTAAAGATCAAACAATGCATGATCAATGTAAAAGATGAAAAAAATAGAATCAAAGGCTCACAACTTAGATGATTTTTTTAGTAACATAGAAAATATCAACAAAGGCACAAAACTCAGTCTTCTTATTAATTTTCTAGTCACATAAAAGGCACTAACACATGCACAATTATACAAACTTTCTAAATCAAGAAAATAGAACAAAGTCAAATGATATTACTAGCCACAGCAAGAAAGTCCAAAAAAACTTCTTGATAACAATCTCTTGCAAAAAATTCTTTCTGTCTTCTGATAATGATTTTTTCCCTCTTTTGTTTTGATGTTATTTATAGCATAGGACTATCTCAAGATTTCCCACACAATCAAATCCTAATATTCTAACCAAAATAGATCTTAATTGAAAGTGTTTAATAGAAGATATATTTTAGATCTGAAACATTTAGCCTTCTTATAAATTCATTGGTTGAAATAGATACTCGTGGAATTTCCCACTATGAAACATGTGAGGATACTTGGTAGCATCTGCTAGTCTTTGTGACTATAAAACCTAAGGCAAATAACATAGCTTGATGCTGTCAAGTGTCCTCACCTATTTCATAGTGGGAAATGCCATGAGTATCTATTTCAATTAATGAACTTGTAGGAAGGTTAAACATTTCAGATCTAAAAGATATCTTTTGTTAGACACTTTTAGTTAAGATCTAATTCAGTTAGACCTTTAGGATTTGATCATGCAAAAAATATTGAGATAGTCCTATGCTATAAATAACATCAGAACAAAAGAGGGAAAAAATCATCATCAAAAGAGAGAATTTTTCACAAGAGATTGTTATCAAGAAATTTTTTAGACTTTCTTGCTATGGCCAGTAATATCATTTGCCCTTGTTCTATTTTCTTGATTTAGAAAGTTTTTATAATTGTGCATGTGTCAGTGCCTTTTATGTGACTGGAAAATTAATAAGAAGACTGAGTTTTGGGCCTTTACTAATATTTTCTATGTTACTACAAAAATCATCTAAGTTGTGAGCCTTTGATTCTATTTATTTTCATCTTTTACATTGATCATGCATTGTTTGATCTTTAATGTAATTGAATCCTAAAGATAGCTTCACTATGCTTAGTATTAAGGAACAAACTAAACTCAGGTGCATTGCCATAGTTAAATTTTCTTTCGTTGCATTGGTGATTCTATTTAATTTCTATTCCTTTTCTCATAATACATTTGAGATAAAGAAGAGCCAGCTTCTTCAAAATTTGGAGGTCATTTCAGGTCACAAGTCTCACACTCTTAAAACTTCCCATTATTGGTGTTGGAAATGGCACAATTCTAAGCATCAATTTTTTTTGGCATGCCTAGTGGGACAATCTCTTGAAGTTTCTTTCAAGACTGTATGAACCAGAGAGCTACAAGGAGTCAGAGCTGTGGACCAGTAACAAGAGCTCAATCTACTGTGAACCTAGGTATTCTTTTACCACCATTGATAACTAATTCAAGAAGAATGGTCAATCAGTATATAGAAACACCAAGAGCAAACATGGGAGCACCTATAGCCCCAAGGAATTATGCAAGTTGGAACACTGGTAGTCCTCTGATTCTCCTAGTACCACTAGCCAGTTGGGATCTTATTCCAATAAATGCCCTAAAATCTCTACCCAAATTTAGTGGGGAATATTTCAAAACACTTAAAGAACATCTATAGGATGTGTCTGATGTTTGTGTAATACATGTGATCACAGAGCAAAATGGAGCTATAAGATTGTTAGCAGATTCTTTTAAGGGGATGGCTCTGGACTGGTACAAATCTTTGACCCTAAATACAATATCTACATGGGATCAGCTTGGAGATGCTTTCTTTGAAATATTTAAAGAAAAGGGTGATAAATCTTCTTTGTTGCAACAATTGATTACTATCAAAAGGGCACCACAAGAAGTAATGACTGATTTCAATTCAAGATTTCAAAAGACTTGGGAAAGAATTCCTGCTACAACAAGACCATTACCAGGTATGGATATAGTATTTTATCTTAAAGCCTTAAATTTAGATATATCAGTAATGATTCAGTCACTTGGAGGTCAGACTCTACCAGAAGCCTATGACTATGCAGTCAGAGCTGAAAATAACTTAATAAATGCTAGAAAGTTGCCCCCAAGGCCTCCCATGCCCATGTTTCCAGAGATTACCTTACCTTTGCCTTATCTATGGAACATTTATCTATGGAAATATGTAGGTAACGTCCACTTATCTTATACATCTAGAGTCAGCATGACCATCTTTATTCTTCTTTTCATCTCTTTGATAACTTTGTAAATTCTCATTTGCTTGGTTATTTATGGCTTTCTAAGTCATTACACCATCACATATATGTTTGCACCCACTCATTTTAATCTATGCTATAGGTTACTTCCTTAAGCTATTGATTTCCAATGTGCCTATATTAGGACACAACATTTGAGCCAGTTAAAAAACCTACATCAGCCCTATAAGGGTAAGCCATTATTTATTCTTTATCAATGACCCAAATTATCCCTATTGGGGCACAACTATCTTATCATGATCAAATTTTCTCTACTAGGGCACTTATTATTATCATCTTTATGGAAACCACATTATCCTTATACTTTAATTCCAAGCTCTCCACACTACTACCCATGATGGCACTATTTTAGTGTGAAACTTATCTCAAGATTGATCAATGTCGCAAGCATGCAACTTACACTCTCAAATTGGGTGTATTCAAAGTGTGTCCCTTAAATTTATGGATTAAATCCTTCCCATTCCCCCCATCTTTGGGGCCCATTATACACCTAATTATATTTTTATCATTGATGGTAACCATGTGTGCAAGCATTAGATCATTTAGATGTGATCTATTCCATGGGTTATGTTGATGCTTAGAATTGCACTATTTCCAACACCAATAATGGGAAGTTTTAGGGATGTGAGACTTGCGACCTGAAATGACCTCCAAATTTTGAAGAAGCTATCTCTTCTTTATCTCAAATTTATTGTGAGAAAAGGGATAGAAATTAAACAGAATCATCAATGCAATGAAATAAAATTTAACTATGGTGATGTGCCTGAGTTTAATTTGTTCCTTAATACTAAGCACAGTGAAGTTATATTTAGGATTCAATTACATTAAATATCAAACAATGTATGATAAATGTAAAAGATGAAAAAAATAGAATCAAAGGCTCACAACTTAGATGATTTTTGTAGTAACATAGAAAATATCAACAAAGGCACATAACTCAATCTTATTATTAATTTTCTAGTCACATAAAAGGCATTGACACATGCACAATTATACAAACTTTCTAAATCAAGAAAATAGAACAAAGGCAAATGATATTACTAGCCACGGCAAGAAAGTCCAAAAAAACTTCTTGATAAGAATCTCTTGCAAAAAATTCTTTCTGTCTTCTGATGATGATTTTTTCCCTCTTTTGTTCTGATGTTATTTATAGCATAGGACTATCTCAAGATTTCCCACACAATCAAATCATAATAGTCTAACTGAACTAGATCTTAATTGAAAGTGTTTAATAGAATATATATTTTAGATCTGAAACATTTAGCCTTCCTATAAGTTCATTGGTTGAAATAGATACTCGTGGCATTTCCCACTATGAAACATGTGAGGATACTTGGTAGCATCTGCTAGTCTTTGTGACTATAAACCCTAAGGCAAATAACATAGCTTGATGCTGTCAAGTGTCCTCACTTGTTTCATAGTGGGAAATGCCATGAGTATCTATTTCAATTAATGAACTTGCAGGAAGGCTAAATGTTTTAGATCCAAAAGATATCTTTTGTTACACACTTTTAGTTAAGATCTAATTCAGTTAGACCTTTAGGATTTGATCATGTAGAAAATCTTGAGATAGTCCTATGCTATAAATAACATCAGAACAAAAGAGGGAAAAAAAATCATCATCAAAAGAGAGAATTTTTTTCAAGATATTGTTATCAAGAAGTTTTTTAGACTTTCTTGTTGTGGCCAGTAATATCATTTGCCCTTGTTCTATTTTCTTGATTTAGAAATTTTTTATAACTGTGCATGTGTCAGTGCCTTTTATGTGACTAGAAAATTAATAAGAAGACTGAGTTCTGGGCCTTTACTAATATTTTCTATGTTACTACAAAAATCATCTAAGTTGTGAGCCTTTGATTCTATTTATTTTCATTTTTTACATTGATCATGCATTGTTTGATCTTTAATGTAATTGAATCCTAAAGATAGCTTCACTATGATTAGTATTAAGGAACAAATTAAACTCAGGTGCATTGCCATAGTTAAATTTTCTTTCGTTGCATTGGTGATTCTATTTAATTTCTATTCCTTTTCTCATAATACATATGAGATAAAGAAGAGCCAGCTTCTTCAAAATCTGGAGGTCATTTCAGGTCACAAGTCTCACATTCTTAAAACTTCCCATTGTTGGTGTTGGAAATGGCACAATTCTAAGCATCAACAATTTTTGGCATGTCTAGTGGGACAATCTCTTGAAGTTTCTTTCAAGACTATATGAACCAGAGAGCTACAAGGAGTCAGAGCTGTGGACTAGTAACAAGAGCTCAATCTACTGTGAACCTAGGTATTCTTTTACCACCATTGATAACTATTTCAAGAAGAAGGATCAATCAATTTATAGCAACACCAAGAGCAAACATGGGAGCACCTATAGCCCCAAGGAATTTGCAAGTTGGAACACTGGCAGTCCTCTGATTCTCCCAGTACCACCAGCCACTTGGGATCTTATTCCAATAAATGCCCTAAAAGCTCTACCCAAATTTAGTGGGGAAGATTTCAAAACACTTGAAGAACATCTATATGATGTGTCTGATGTTTGTGTAATACATGTGATCACAGAGCAAAATGTAACTATAAGATTTTTAGTAGATTCTTTTAAGGGGATGGCTTTGGATTGGTACAAATCTTTGACCCCAAATAAAATATCTACATGGGATCAGATTGGAGATGCTTTCTTTGAAATATTTGAAGAAAAGGGTGATAAATCTTCTTTGTTACAACAATTGATTACTATCAAAAGGGCACCACAAGAAGTAATGACTGATTTCAATTCAAGATTTCAAAAGACTTGGGAAAGAATTCCTGCTACAACACGACCATTACCAGGTATGGCTATAGTATTTTATCTTAAAGCCTTAAATTTAGATATATCAGTAATGATTCAGTCACTTGGAGGTCAGACTCTGTCAGAAGCCTATGACTATGCAGTCAGAGCTGAAAATAACTTAATAAATGCTAGAAAGTTGCCCCCAAGGCCTTCCGTGCCCATGGTTCTAGAGATTACCTTACCTTTTCCTTAAGAAGCCCCTAATCCTATAGCCCCACCTATGTCTATGTATACATTTCTTCAACAACCTGCTAAACTAGCTATCCCTGTCCAGTCATCCGAGATGGATGATGTCAAGAACATCTTAAGGACATTTTATAATGAGATAATTAACCTAAAAAGATAGCATAATCCTTATCCTAGACCCCAATATCAAGGCTACCAAGGAAATAGACTTCCACCATAGCCAAATTAGTATCAAGGTCCTCAAAGTCAAATTAACCCTCAACCATTGAACCAATTAGTTGCAGTCCTTACACCCTCACAGACTATTCCCCCTAATCCAGATAAGGAGATTATTCTAGGGAAAAATAATTATATAGATGACACCAATGCCTGGTGTTTTCCTTTTAATAATGCTCATATGCCTAGAGATTGTCCTAGGGGTAATCTATAGCAAAAGATAGCAGAAAAAAGAAGAGTGGATGGATAATTTGAAAATACTTCTGACACTCAACCCTACAAATCCTTTGGTATGCAAAATTTAGTTTAGATGGCTCATATGCAAGGGATGTCCTTACAACAACAAGAAGAAATAGCCCTTGAGCATGCTTTGTTTTCATGGGTTGAAAATGAAGAGTCAGTATTATTAAATAAAACTTTTACTTCTAAGAAGCCATTGGTACAATCAGATTACTACACTAGAGCCAAGAAAAGGATGATGGAACTAGTTTGAGGTCATAAATATTGAAATTATGGGGATTCCTCCATTTCAAGGTCATCAAAACATAATTTCTAGACAAGAAATACCTCAACCAGTGCAGAACCAAGTAATTTCTAGACAAGTTCAAGAAAAAGTAAGGTACCTTTATTATCCAAGAACCTAAACACTAGGACCGGTGAATGTGGTGGATCAGCTGAAGAGGACCCCAACACATGTGTCAATATGGGACATGTTAGCTATTCTAGAGAAAAAGAGACTATTGCAAGAAGCTCTATAGGGCCAAGTAGTTCCTAAACATACTGGTACCAAAGGAGGACCTAATAATAAGGAAAATCTCAAAGACACGGTTCTTCTATAGACAACAACCCTTTTGAACAATGCACCAAAGGTAAGCAAATCCAAACCAGAACCCTTCTATCTAACTTTGATAGTTGGAAAGAAATTGTTACATAACACAATGATAGACTCAGGAGCTAGTATGACAATAATGCCTAAATAAATAGCAGATGCCTTTAAAATAAAGTATGAACTACTTACTAGAGGAGTTATGCAGCTGGATGGGAAACCAGTGCAAATAATAGGGAAAATTAAACAACTCCCATTTCAATTATATACTTGCCCTAATATAATTGTTAGTCAAGATGCGGTAGTAATAGATATACCCCTTTTATTTAGCCTATGTTTATCCAAATATTTCACAGCCAAGATAGGAGGATATATGTCACTTGATTGGTCTCACCTCATCCTATGAACCAAATATGGTACAAAAATGAAAATACTATCTGAGTCACTATCTAAGGATCACATCACCAATGAACCAACCCCAAAATTAGAGGCAACTCATACTATGTTGAATAAAGAAGAAAGGGTCTTTATTGAAGAGTTAGGTGACTAGACTGAACATGACCAAGAAGAGGAAAATAATCAGTTGTTAACTATGATGCAAAGTGACCAATATGGAAATTATGACTCTATTGGTCTGGGCACTTATGTTATATTTGATGAAGACCATGAAATCCCAAATATTTTAAGAGAAAAAACACCAAAGACTCAAGAATCTGAAAAGGACTTAGAAATTTGGACCTTAAATTTTGATGGGGCTAGAAGTAAAAATGGTGCTGGAGTAGGAATTTATCTTGTTACTCCAAATTGTGAGAAATTTTTAAGAGCTATCTATTTCCAATTTACCTAGACTAATAATGATGCTAAATATGAATCCTTAGTACATGGGATTATGTTAGCCAAGAAAAAGGGAGTAAAGAATTTGATAGTAAAAGGAGATTCAGAACTAGTGGTGAAACAAATTAGAGAAAAGGCAATAGCCAAAAATGTAAGGATGAGATCCTATAGACACAAAATTTGGGACTTAATAGATGATTTTGAAGCTTTCAATATTGATGTAGTTCTTAAAACCCAAAATTTTGAAGCAGATAGGATGACACATATTGGCTCATAGTTTAACCCAACAACTGATCTATTAGTCAACAATGAGTTAGTCAAAGTTATAGTAAGGCCAACTATTCCAGACAATGATGAAAATTGGCAAGTCTTTGAAAATGATTTTTAGGTACTCTCATTTTTTCAACAGTCAGGGGAATTTTCTAATCAATAGCAACCCAAAATTGAAGAAGCATATGGAGACCAAATTATTCAATTAAGAACCAATAAGCTTCCCAAAGGCTTGACTACTTTAGAAAACCTATTTGATCTAGAAGATGTAAGCCTAGAGAAGAAAAGGTTTCAAGCAAATAAAGTAGATTATTATGAGATACAAGTGAGTGAAGGGAGAAAACTAAAGATTGGAAATTCTGCAACTCAAGAAGAAATAGAAAGACTAATTGACTTGTGTGAAAGATATGACAGAGTAATAGCTTGGACCTATGAAGAACTTCATGGCTATAACAAAGACATCATTCAACACACCATAGAACTGACTGAAGGATCTAAGCTAGTTAGATAGAAGTAAAGGCTAGTGAATCCAAAAATTGAACCTCTAATGGTGGATGAGTTGTAGAAACTCTTAGAATCTAAAATAAATTTTCCAATCAAACACTCAACCTGGGTATCCAATCTAGTACTAGTCATAAAAAAGAATGGTGACATAAGGATCTATGTGGATTTTAGAGACCTAAATAGAGCATCTCTAAAATATCACTATCCCCTGACCTCTATGGAACAAATTTTATAGACTGTGGTTGGATCAGAGAGATTTTCCTTGCTATATGGTTTCTCTGGATACAATCAGATTTGGTTGGCTAATGAAGACCAACACAAGACTAAATTTATTACCAAATGGGGAACATTTGCATATGCCAAGATGCCATTTGGCCTATCAAATACTAGAGCCACTTTTCAAAGAGAAATAGATGTAACATTTGGAGAACTCATAAATAAAATCATTCTGATTTATCTTGATGATCTCACTATTTTTTCCAAGAATTTTATTGATCATTTTGATTATCTAGGATCTATTTTTAAGAGGTGTCAATAGTTTGGAATATCCTTGAATCCCAAGAAGTGTATCTTTATAGTATCCCAAGGCAAACTATTGGGACATATAATATCCAAACAAGGAGTCTCTATAGATCTAGAGAGAGTCATAGCCATAATGAACTTGCCCCTACTAGTAAATAAGAAAGCAATTTAGTCCTATTTGGGAAAGATTAATTTTGTCAGTCAATTCATATCAGACTTTGCAGGCTTAATGAGACCAGTGACACTCTTGTTGAAGAAAAACCTGGTGTTCAAGTGGACTATAAAAGGAAGATAAGATTTTGAGGAGGTTAAGAAAGCAATTTCAATAGCCCCAATACTTAGTAACCCAGACTTCTCTAAGTCTTTTATAATGTATGTTTATAGAGGAGAGTTTAGTGTTGCTGCTATCCTAACACAGAAAGATGATCAACAAGAAGGAGAACACCAATAACCTTTTTCTCAAGGACTCTTAGGGAGTATGAAGCTAGATACAACTTTGTGGAGAAATAGGCATATGCTATGGTAAAATCCCTCAAGAAATTTAGGCATATGGTATCAGGAAATAAGATTGTGATACTTGTGGCTCATCCTAGTGTCAGAGAATACATTATGGAAGGTGAAACTACTAAAAAAAGAGCAAACTAGATAACAAAGATCCTTGAGTATGATGTAGAGGTCAGACCCACTAAGCTGGTTAGAGGTAGGGGTTGTGCCAATACATGACTCAAGATATGGAAAAGATGATAATTGAAGAAACAAAAAAGGAAAATGTATTGAGGATACAAGAAATTGATCAGAACTCTTGGGTCATGAATAGAATCCATTTTATGAAACATGGGATTTTCCCAAAAGATATCTCTTAGGACAAGAGGAGATACTATAGGCAATAAGGGGTCCATTTTTTTTAATTCACCAAGTTCTTTTCATAAGAAATACTGATGGCACACTTTTAAGATGCATAGAGAAAGATGAGGCTCAAAAAATACTACATGAAATGCACCATGGAGTCTCAGGTGGACATTTTTTACAAGAAACACAACTATAAAGATAAGTTAGGTAGGTTATTTTTGGTCCACTTTATTTATAGACTATTATCAACTAGTCAAAAAGTGCCAATCTTGTCAGTATTATGTGGGGATGAGAAGGAATGCAACAATGCCCCTTAGTCTTATAATTGTTGATGAACCCTTTGCAATGGGGTCTTGACTTCATTGGAATGATCAATCTAGTGTCGAGTATGGGACACAAATGGATTATAACTACCATAAATTATTTTACTAGATGGAGTGAAGTAGTGCCACTCAAAGAAGCAATAGAAGAGGTGATCCTAGACTTTCTGGGGGATATCACTACTCACTTTGGGCCTCCTCGTACCATAATTTCAAATAATGCTAAGGCATTTTTAAAGGCAAAAATATCTAAATTTTCACTAAAATATGGAATCTATCTAAAAACTTCCTCAAATTATTACCCTCAGGGTAATGGTTTGGCAGAATCAACCAACAAGAACCTGATTAGACTTATTAAGAGAATAGGGGCTGATCATCACAAATAGTGGCATAAAGTGCTTAATATAACACTGTGGGTTGATATAATTACACCTAAACAAGTGACAAATATTTCCCCATATGAATTGGTCTATGGTAAGCCTACTATAATGCCCTTGAGCTTGGAGATTCCTACTCTCCAGTTATTAAAACAGATTGAAATTGAGGAGAATGGCCCCATGTAGGTCAGACTTGCTAAGCTCTTGGAAGTTCAAGAAAAGATGGATATAGCACATGAATCATTAATGAAACATCAAAAAATAATCAATACTACTTTGATAAGAAGACTTCAAACCCCCATTTTGAAGTAGGCTTAGTTGTTTTGAAATGGGATGCAAGAGCTACCAAGCTGGGTCGACACACTAAATTTGAGGCATTATAGACGGGCCCCTATAAGATTCGTACATGTAAAAAACAAAATTCATTTGAGATAGAAATGATGGAGGTTGAACCTGAAGAGATTCTTGTGAATGGGATCTACCTGAAACATTTCATTTAAGTAGTATCTCCCATGTATTATAGTTAGATAATTTCCCTTTCCTTGTTGCTTTGTTTTCTCATTTTTATTTCTCACTCTTTATTTTAATAAGTGTTCTTTGAACATGTGGCCATGGCTCAGAGTCTTTTCAAAAAATTTGAAACTCTATCATTCACTAAATCTCTCTCAAATCCCCAAAATTTTCCAAAGTACCTTTATGCAGCCACTTTCATGATGTGTTTGACTCATTGTCCCACACATATTTAATAAGATTTACTAACAATTATCCAATTTTAATACCATTTTTGAGACTTTATGGGTCATTAAATACCCAAATAACTAGATTTAAGGCTTAACAGTGTCTCATCCATTCCCATGTCTGCTAAAAAAAATCCTTGTTACCTACATTTTTGATTCATAGCAAAACCTGCTTAGTAAAAGTGCCTTCCCTATTGCAAAGCTTCCATACTTGTTACATAAGTTCACTAATTCCTATTATAGACACAGATATGGAGGAGGCACAATATTAACAACAAGGACTTGGTATTTATGAATCTATTGATAAGCTTCTCACCAACAAATCATATGCTTCAGCCCTTACACAACCCTTAAGGACCTATCCAAAGACTAGAGTCCCCGATGTTGGTTATGAGATCAACCTAGCAAAGGTGAAGGATTTTGAAAATAGAATCATGGACCCAACCCTTCAAAAGTATAGAAAAGCTCTGTGAGAAGGGGCATACCTAAGATGTATCTAGAAGGCCAAGGCTAGACAATCTAAAACATTTGGGATGAGGATATGAACTTCTCAATTGGCACAATTCATTGTCTAAGGTGTACATCTGTGCCCCGACTTAGTTGAAATATGCACTGAATTATTTCATGCACCCTTGAAAACCATAAAATAGGGTCAATTCATGGTATAAATTACATCAAAGTCCATTAGGAACATGTTGGCCCTATATCATGACAAAACAGCCACATTTCCCACCATTGCCAAAATGCAAAAAACATGGGCAAACGTTAATAATCAATTGAGATTTCTCATATAAAAATTGCAATTAGGAGATGATGATACCATTGTGCTAGTCCTACCAATAGGGAGGGCACAATTTGCATAGGCTAGTCAATGGGAATTATCCATGATGGCATTTATTTTTGAAATGAAGGAGGACATAACTGTCTATGATTGGCAAATGGCCATTCTCTTCAGATTAAAAACTGTAGACAAGTCTTAGGAGTATCAGCTAGATTTCTCTGAGTAGATTACCTATTCAATGGTTGAAAAACTCACCAATTTCAAATCTAAATGGGTTTTTAGGTATTCTTCTTATCTGTTTCACCTCATATTATATCAAAAGTCTGGCATCTTTTCACAATACATGCATCTGAATATGTATGACCCAAGTTTCAGTCATAATAGGACCATTCCTGTGTCTACATGGACACATATCTTGTCCAAAATGTCTGACCCATATGAATTTTGGGAACTCAACTTTTTATTACCCCTACCTTTTATCACCTAAGCCCAGAGCCTGTTGAAAATAGATTAACTCTAAGTGTCAGAGGCCTCATGACAAATTGTATTATTCCCTGTGACTAATTTTTTGGATCTCATCATACCATCATTAAGGTCCATGGTTTTAATGGAGAACCAGTGTTACTACCCAATATTTTGAGTCCTAGGTTAGCATTCTTAGAGGTCATCTGGCAAGTGTCTATGGTTGATAATGACTATGGCACTAGGAGGAAGAAAAAGAAAATGTATGATATTCCATGGGTAAAGAACAACATGGCCCTAGAGGCCAGAGATGCTGAGCACTTGTTGATAAGGAAGCTAGCTATCCTAGGTTTATTTCTAATTGAAGATAAATGGAAATATGACCCAAGTAGTTTCATAACCTCATGGATCAAGAATAACAAGGTTGCCACTAAAATTGTGCATGAGGGTCGTCCCTTTTGGGAAGATAGAAGAAACCCTAAGGAAGATATTCCTAATTTGTATGTAGAATTGATAGATTTTCCCTTTTAGGAGGCCAAGCCATGGGAGAACTTTTATGTTAAGGAAAAGGATTTTGACCCTAAAATTAGAATGACTTGTGGTTTAAGAAGGTCATTGAAGAACAAAGACTAGAAACCTGAGAAAATAGAAGCCTATTGGAAGTATAGGCAGGAAATTTTTGAGATAACTCACTCTTTTGGTAATATAGATTTAGATGAGAAATGGAAGGCAATTTGGGATGAATTTCATCCATCTCCTATCTCTAGCCCTGATATAAGAAAACTGCAGACACAGGGTGGAGAGTCAGATGGGGAAGTAGAATCCACTCATATAGTGCAGGCCCTAGGAAAAAATTCACCTATAGTTGCTATAGAAAAATAAAATAATGTGGTATCCTCACCACCCAAAGCTTCTTCATCAGTGTCAACCTTTGGAATTCCCAATTTTGTGTAATCACCACTAGCAGCAATGGTAAACATTGAAGAGAATGAAGCACAACAAGAAGAAGAAAGGCAAAGGAAACATATGAAGCTAAAACTTCACCCTAATTCAGAAGAGGAGGTAGAGCCCTCACAACATCAACCATTGAGTACATCTATTTCTCCTCAGGTACATGTTATTTCTCCTTCTTCTTAGTATTTTTCTTCTTCTATAGGGGTGGTAATCCCAACTGGCCAAATATTATCCCCTGCCACCTCTGCTGTGCCAATTTCCCAATTTGCACCACCAATTACTACTCAGGCCATGTCATCACAGGTCACATCATTGCCTCCCTTTTCCCCCTCTGTCCCAAAGAGAATACCTTCCTAGATTCCCCCTAGCCAACATTTGGCTATTCCTTATGGCTTGCCACAAGGTTATCCTTTTGTGATTGGGTATATTGCCTCTCCCTCTACCTTCCAAACTCAAGCATACACTACTAAGAAGGCTAGGGAAGTTTGAATGGATAAAAAGAGGAAAGATAATAAAGCTCTAGCTACACCACACATGAGGTCACTATTTTACCCAATCTAGTAGTAGCTAACTGTGACTCATTTGTCACCTAATGTAGTCAAGCCAAACGAGTAGATGTAGCCTCAAGATTATACAATGAGTGTAGTGGCTATGGATATGTTACTTTTTAGACCACATGACAAGGTTGAGCTACTAAATGAAACCACTTCTATTGTAGCTACTAATTATTTGAAAGTATCAAAGAAGCTACAAAAGATGGAGGCTGATCTAGCTTAAGAGAAAACAAATGGTAGCCATCTAGCTACAAAAATCAAAACAAAGAATGATGAAATAGAGAGTCTTAACAAATAGTTGTAAGATACTATTTCTTGTCAGATTCACTAGGATATTCAAGCCCTAAATGCTTCTTTGAAAGAAGAGCTAACACAAGAGAAAGCTGTAGTGACAACCCTAAGGCAGGAAAAAGGCAACATTACAAAAAAAATGTCAGGAAAACCTGCAACAGGTCACTCAATTCTAGCAGAAGCTGCTAAATGAGAAAAATAATACCACTACTATATAGACCCAACTTCAAGCTAAGAAAAAAATAAAAAAATAATTGAAACTTTCATTGGCTAATATGCCAAAAAATGTAGGAGTTATAAACCTAGTCAAGGAGCTATATGTATCGGTATGGTAAATAATCTCTGAGGAGATTACTTAGCTCAAACCCTCTCTAACTTTCCTACTAAATGCACAGAAATTATGAAAAAAGGTGGAGGCTTTAGTTTAGGCCACTCTATCTATTATCTCTTTGAGAATGTTTGATTCTAAAATGCTACTTCAAAAGCTATATGACACAACTAATGGAACATTATTAGTAGCTGGGATTAGTGACAGAATGATTTCTGCAAAAAGGGTGAACGAAGTTCTCAGTTGTAACTTGGCAGTAATTAATTAAAAAGAGCTCCTAGATGTGGTAAAAGAGGGAATAAAAGACATGAAGCAACATATTGAATATCTAGTGCAATTAGGTCTTCCCTCCCCTTTTCCTAATAGCAACAATGTGTTAATGCTTGATGAGATTAAACCTTTGTTGTTAACCAGACAAAATGATCAGTCAATTTTCTAGGGTTTAACAGATGATTCATCAGTGCCAAAAGTGGAAGCTATCTTGATCCCCATGGCCCAGCTTGATTTCCAATTAAGGGCTATAGTTCATGTTTTGAAAATTTTTTCGCACAAGGACACCATCAACCTTGATTTAGCCTTCCAAGAATTGCAAAATAAGCAGGGACTATCTGATGCTGAATGGTCTATTTATCAGATGGCCTTACAGAAGTTGTGATTTTTGCCACATTTTTATATATTCTATGGATTATTTTTTGAGTAGGCTCAAAATTCCTCAGAGTTTCCAAGAAATATAGAGTAAAATACTCTACATTTTATTTTGAGTTTCAGTTGTGCACTCCAAGTTTTGTCCCTGCACATTTCAGTTTTGAGGTAGTGAGGGTTATGACATAAGGTGTAGGTTTTTCATTTTGCCTAAAGTTTTGTCTAAGTTTAAAAGTTGAGCAGAAGCTACCAAGTTTCATCTACCAGGACACATTATAATTTGTTTCTAAAGTAAGCAGAATGTACCACATGTCCCGTTATAACTCAACAGAGTGTGACAAGTGTCGACATCCGCATTTCAATTCCTTATAAGTTTCAAAAGCTTTTTCAATAATCTTCTCTCAGTGTGCATAGAAGGTGCCAAGTGGAAACTATGTAAGGTTTCAATATGCTTCTCTAAAATCAGTGGAAAGTGCAGCGTGTCCCTTGTAAAGCTTGGTGGAAGCTGCCAAGTGTTAACATTCAAAATTTTTTCATTTTGTTTCATTATTGAGTAAAGACTATGGTGGGACCTAAGTTTTGTTTCTAAAGTAAGAGGAAGCTGCCAAGTGTCATCATCTATGTGAATCTAAATGAGTCCCAAATGTTTCTATAGTGTTTCGAAATCTTAGCAAAAGCCACCATGTGTCACTTGTCAAGATCAACAGAAAGCACTACCTATCCCCATTGCCTTTATTAAGCTACTCGGGCAAGAAGTGTTGTGGGTCCCATTTTCTATAATTTGATAAATTTTCAAAGCAACAGACCATGATAGATGTCAAGGATGGAGCACTCCCAATATAAAGACATATTAAAGAGTATAAGTTACGTATAAAGTGTCGTGTGCCTTCTATAAGTGTCACGAAAGCTACCAAGTGTCATTTTCTAGTGCCTCCTAAATAATGAGATGGTTTTCAAGTGAGGCAAGTGAATGCTATGATCTATCTCAAGGGTCTTGTTTCTAAAAGTAGTGGAAAGTGCCACATGCTAAGTTCTACTTTTTCCTGGAAAGATGAAGGAATTTCAAGTAAAGTGTGTAAGCTATGTTATTTGCCTTAGGGTTTATAGTCACAAATACAAGTGGATGCTGCCAAGTGTCCTCACCTATTTCACAATGGCAAATGCCATGAGTATCTATTTTAGCTAATGAACTTATAGGGAGGCTAAACATTTTAGATCTAAAAGATATCTTCTTTTAGACACTTTCAGTTAAGATCTAGTTTGGTTAGACTGCTAGGATTTGATCATGCGGGCAATCTTGAGCTAGTCCTATGCTATAAATATGGGTTCAAATCATAGGTTTCAGGACATATAACAACAGAGGGGGAAAAATCATCATCAAAAGAGAGAGAGAGAATTTTTTGCAAGAGGTTGTTATCAAGAAGTTTTTTTTAGACTTTCTTTCTATGGCCAGTAATATCATTTGCCTTTATTGTATTTTCTTGATTTAGAAAGTTTGTATAACTGTGCACGTGTCAGTGCCTTTTATGTGACTAGAAAATTAATAAGAAGACTGATTTCTATGCCTTTGTATTTTTTGTGTTACTATAAAAATCATCTAAGTTGTGAGCCTTTGATTTTATTTACATGCATTTTTTTCTCTTTAATGTAATTGAATCCTAAAGATAGCTTCACTGTGCTTAGTATTAAGGAACAAATTAAACTCAGGTGCATTGCCATAGTTAAATTTTCTTTTTTTGCATTGGTGATTTTATTTAATTTTTATCCCTTTTCTCACAATACATTTGAGATAAAGAAGAGCCAACTTCTTTAAAATTTGGAGGTCATTTCATGTTGCAAGTCTCACATTCCTAAAACTTCTCATTGTTGGTGTTGGAAATAGTGCAATTCTAAGCATCAATAGGTTAGTCTCACTTTCTCTCTCTTCTCAAGAGTCCATCCTTCTCTGTCATCCCAATATGTCCTCTTAAGGGGGAATCATGGGTCATTTCCATTTTCTTCTTGAAAAATATTTTCTTTAAAAAGATTTTTCTTCGACTGAATGTCTCACTACACCTCCTTAAATAGGGGAAAAATGTAGACATCCAATTTCTAACACCATTTGTGTTAAAATTGTGAATCTTACTCGATTTGCATTCAAATGCATAATTTAGGCCAAAATCACTAAAAATGTACTAAATGGTTTGATCTTGTCATATACAAGTACCAATTTAGGCTAATGTATCCCTAAATTAGGCAATTCATTTTATGTGATTCCTAACTTTGATCACTTCATTTTGATTCAAAATGATGATTTTACCTTTTTATGCTCTAAAACACTCTTTTATTCTAATTCATTAATACACATCACATACCTTTGTTATTTTACATGGGAAACATCCAAAATGGGAATATGGTTTCAATGCATCTAACATTGCCTTCCAATTCTTCTTGAGTCAAATTACGGCCCAATAATATGACTTTCTGACCATTTTGATTAATTGAGAGCCAATTTCCAAGATATGAACCGAAATTTATTAATCATGCTTAAAGTTAATTAATTTGAATCAAGATTTAAGTGAAGTTTTAATGTAGATTATTGATTATTTAATTAATGAAAATTGATTATGAATATTTGCATCATCAGGTGACATCATTCTATGGGGTGGCATCCACAAGCCATAAATGCCATAAATATCTGATTAAGCCCTCCCATGCCTCTTTAATGCATCTCTATTCCAAATATTTATGATGGTATTTATTTATTTTAGCCTCCAAAATTGAATGGATTCTTGTCCACACATCTTCATCTTGAGATGGACAATCTAGGTTCATTCTGATCATTTGTAAAAATCTATAAATAGAAGGCATTGCACTCATAATTTCAAGCTTAAATTATGTAAACTTATAATGCTAAAATCTCTCCACAAGTAATTTATGTTTTTATTATTATGTTATTTGCATTTTTATTAGCTTCAATTGATAGGAAAAATAGATAGTTTATATCATCAGCCTAGGTTTTGCATAGAGTTATTGAGGAAATGGAGTAGAAAAGAAGCCATTATTGACAAAGATTAGAGCTCTAGATCAAGGGGAAAATATTCTTGGAGATGCTCTTGGATGGTAGAACCACTTGGAAAGGTAATTGATAATTTTTTTCTTACTATCATTTGAAAACCCCCTTTAGAATAGGTTGGCTTGATTTGTTTATCTCTTTATGCATTTCTCTTTGATTTATTGACTAATGCTTGAATAATCAAATTTTGTAATCCTCCCTACACATACTACCATTAGGGAAACATTGTTCTAACTTGTATATGGTTCCAAATTTTATTTCCATTAGAAGTTAAACTTCCATATTTACATATATCTCTTCATGGTATAATTATTAATTAATAATTATGTGAGGTTCATCTTCATTCTTTATATTTTATTGATGAACACCATATGGTCACTTTACAACATAACCACTAGTATAAGGCTTGCATTGCTAAAGAACATAATAAAAAGGTATAATTATGAAAATTTTATGTTGGTGATTTATTACTCAAACTAGATTATACTCATGACAAATAAATAAAATATTCCCCAAAATAGTGGGGGCCTTAGTAAAATACATTCTTGGTCCTAGTACTTATCATTTACAAACTAATGAAGGATAAGCTTTCAAAGAACCCACCAATGTGCAAGTTTTAAATAAATGTTTTACTTAAATATCTATTTTATTTTCATAATTATATATACTATAAAAAATAACACTTATTTTAGGACTTTTCCAAAGATCTCTCATTTTTAATACTATTCTATACACAAACCTTGGTCCCTTTCTTCAGTCTTTTGGTTTCTATTTATTACCTACATTTAATACATGAGTTGCATTGTAATACCATGGATAGGACCTGATTTTCCTCATGAATATATTTTATTTCATACATCCATTTTTAATTTTTTCTCTTTGATCATAAGTCTATTATTTTACAAAATTTTATGTTCAATCTCTTTTTTATTTTGTGAGTTACAATATAAGACCATGGATAGGACCAAGCATTCCTCAAAAATACCATTTTCATATTTTTCACCTACTTAGGTTTATTTTTTATGAGTTGTACTATAATACTATGGATAGGACTAGGATTTATTTAGAAAATCTATATATCCTTTCAAACTATTTTTATAAAATTGAGTGTTCTTTTTAGAATTTAAAGAACTAGTTAAAAGTTTGTGATTTCATATTCTCAACCTCAGTTTTTGTTTATTTTATGGATAAAACTTGCACAATAAACTATGTTAGCTTATTTACCTACACTTACATACAATATTATGATATGGAATCATGATTACCTATCATTGTATCCCTTTCACATTGTCACACTTTTTTTAATGATTTTTGATAATTCAAATTATTTCATGTTCATTTCCCTTTGTCTCCCTTACTTTCATTCTACTTTGGACAAAACAAGGTCGAGGTCAAGATAGAAATTTTTTTTAACATGATTAAACAAGAATCTTAGACATTTTTCTCTCTCAGTCCTCTTTATTAGATACCAAGTTTAAAGTTTTTAAATGATATTCATTTTTAGCACCCATGTTTGGTTCTTTGAATCTGTATAGAGGAGGAATAAAAAATCCATCAAAAATTTAAAATTCAAATCATTTATAAAAAGAAATGTTAAATTCAAAAAATTCAAAATCATAAAATAATAAGTGATTCATAGTACATATCCTATTACTAATTGAATCTCAAACTCCACAATTGGCCTCATAATAGAGTTGATGTCCATTGGAGTGTGATAGGCTAGTAGATTAGATAGGACAATTCAAAATTATCCGTAGTGCTACCTACTTTCTCATGCAAGTACCCAATATTTGTAGTAGATATATGACTCTATAAGGGGTCCTAAGGAATGGGGAACATGTTGTCGGAAGGTAGGTCTAATTTATTTGTCATGCATATAGTCTTAATGGGATGATATTCTTACTTCATTATATAACCCAAAACTTGTATGGTCAGGAAAAGTTCTTTAGAGTCCTTAATGTTAAAATTCCTATTGTTTTGAAAAACTTAATTTTAGTGTCTTGAATTTTATAAAGAGTTTCTCTACCTTGATTTTACATACATCTACCCCACCACCCATTTCATTCCCCCCTTGACAGGAAAGTTTTTGGTTTCCCCACTTCTATATTCCTTATTATTCACGTTTTAAAACATTATAACATTACTTTGTTTTGGTTTTATCTATTTTTAGAACAAAATAGTATGCTTGAGTGACTATGGATTATTTTCTTTACACTATTGCTTTACATTTCTAGAATTTCCTTGGTTTCATTTAAAAAAATTATAACATTACTTATCATTATTTTTGCAAAAAATTGCATCCATTTCTTTATTTTTTGTACTTTTTCCATTGTTGAATGAGTTTGGATTGTTACTTCTCACTCATCAATGTTGTCTTACTTTATGTCTCTTTTCCATCTTTGTCTAAATTTTATTTTTTACTCCTTTAAACATTGATGTTAGACTTATCATATCAATTTTACACATCCTTACTTTGATTTGGTTTATCGCTTTTCTTACCTAAGGAATACATTTTGTTTGGGTTTTTGGGTCATTTAGTAGCCTTGGATTTTAAATTACCCAATTTAATCTAAATTTGGATTGGTTATCTTGGTTATAACTTAGTAATTATTTCCCTAGCTTACCAAATTTATAAGTACATCATGCCTACACATTTCAACTATTTTAACTTCCCTTTATTTTTTTATTTTTGCTCTTTAGTTTTTTATCCTTATGGTTTGTCCAAAGTAGTATATACACCTTCCATGATCAAAACTACAAATACAAAAATTAAACCATTTAGTGATAAAGGTAAGTCAAGTTACGTATATATTACTTGTTTATTTTAGTCATTTTAATTCAACATTTTATATTCTTTATAGTGTAATTTATTTATCTCAACATTATTTATTGTTATGTTATTTTCTTGAAGAACCATCCCATGTTACACCTGTGTGACATGTGATGAGCTTCAAGTGGGGTATATGTATACACACAATATGTTTAAACTCTATCAATCATTGATGTTATCTCTCTTATAGGAACTCATTAAGTTTCAATCTCTCTAAGTGCACACCTTAAAGAGTGCATTGGGATAGAAGTGGGTAGACCTTTAGTACTTCATAGGATTTTTTTCTCTATACCACCACCTAAAACCAACACAAGTCCATCCCATACATTTCTCTAATATTTGACACCTCACTCACACTTTTCTCTAAGCAACTCACCACCTCAAATAGCCCCTACTTAAGCAAAAAACCTTTTCACCATTTATCAAATGCATTTGACTGGGTTCACCATATTCTAGAAATAATGCATGTTATGAGACTAAGTTAACCTAAATTGACTTAGTTCAAGACTTAATGACTTTATTCCCTACCTAACAAGGTTAATTAGGTTGAATGCTTTGTCTAAATTTCCAAAAGGTCTTAGGGTCAAATCAGGGTATATCTCCCTGATTTCACTTCATTTCCAATAGAGCTAATCATTCATTTACACTACTTTATGATTTGCATTTCTACCATTCTACTTGAGGAGTCATTTCTTAGGGTTTCATACTTCTTAGAGGAGATTTTTTTGTCTTTTGAAAGCTTAAGATTCAATAGAAGGTCCTTGGATAGACTATATTACATTATATGTCCTTAGTTTCTTGAAAAATACACAACAAACTCTTGTAAAGCACCATTGGCCAAGGGAGAGGTTGAGGCTCGATGGGTTTATCTTCAAGATAAGTATTCCTAAATATTATTATTCTATTTTAGTAGATAGATTTTCTTAAATAATGGATAATGAATGTATTATCTCTCCTTGCTTAGGATTACCTCTACATTGACTTGAGTAGAGTTTTACTTATATGTTTATTGTTTATGTTTATCTTCCATTTGTGCCACAAGCTTTAATAAGCAATATATTAGATTTATTTTATTATTGTATTATATACCTAGTTAGGGTTATTATGTGGTGTTATTTGACTAGATACTTTTGAACCTTATCTAGCCATATTATATGGTAAGAGATCTCTTAGGTAGGTTTAACAAATCCATATTGGTCATGACCATAATTATCTAAGTATTGATAGAAATATAGTTAGCTGATTTATCTTCTCTGAGTTAGGATTGATTTGTAGATCAAATTAAATTTCAATTGCATATAGATGGTTGTGATGTCCCTTACTTAGGGGCTCCTTATCTGCACAAAAAAACTCTGATACCAAAGACCAAAGCTCTGATACCACTGTGATATCCCCTTTCAAACAGGGAATATATAAACTCTAAAGCTCTGTTCACAATATAAACTTGCAGAATATATTCAAATAAGCATACGCAAATCACAGTATAATCTGTGATAGCAAATCAACATCTTATTACTTATTCTTCTGGATGATTACAAAAGATGAGTCTCTGTTATACAAATAAGGAATATTAAAATCTGGTCTTAAAACCCTGTGTTTTGCAAATCTGGGAGTGAACTCTGAATCTGGAAGGGTCTCGGCCTTTCTGTGTCGACACACAGATGCCGTCGTCGGTCGATATCTCGCCGACGTCGGTCTCTGTCGGTCGGATTTTTGCCGACGTCGGTCCTCAGTCGACCGATGTCGGTCTCTATAAGCCCTCTGTCTGCCGATGTCGGTGCCTGATCGGATCTGTACGGACCTGTACGGACTTAGTACGGCCGCCAACTCAGCACAACCTGTCTGTTGATCCCTGATCTGGAAATCTATGGTATCTAATACAGCAGATCTCTCTCTGTATAATTTATTGAAACAAAAAGCATGAACTAAATCAAGAAATACCTGGAAAGCTCTGTGATAACTTCTGTGTGAAGTTATCTCTCAAACCTGGAATTCTGTGATAACTTCTGAATGAAGCTATCTCTCAATTTGGCGATAAATCAGCTGATCTTTCACAGCCTCTAAATCACACACAATGAAGAGGGAACGTTCTTCACTGCAATGGAATCCTGGAACCCTTGGCTCAGTCTTCACAGAAGAAATTCTTCAATTTTCAATAATCAATAATCAATAGCATAATCCAAACTCTCTCCCATGAGAAACTCTTATACCTTTCCAAAGGTGTGCTTGCTAAAATTAGATTTCCTCAAATTAGAACTTGGGCTTCTAAAATTAGAATTCCTCAAATTAGAACTTGGGTCTTAAAATTAGACCAATTAATTAATAATTAATAATTAATTAATATCTAATTTAAAATTAGACCAAATAATTAATTAATATCTCATTTAACATTAGACCAAATAATTAATATTTGATTAAATCAATCAAATATTAATATCTCCCTCAATACATGTCAGATCCTCGAACCGTCTGAAGCTGGGGAATTAGGGAGTGATTTTGCACATGATCATATCAAAATAAAGGTGCTCCACTGCATATCAAATATCCCTAAAAAGTAGGAGCTCAGGCCCAATGCATCTGAAATACCCTGAATGAAAACCAAATGTAGAAATTCTGTGAATCAAAGTCAAGCCAAGCTCCATTATGACCCTCTATCCATCATATTAGCCTATGAAGGTCACATAATAGGCCAATCATCAAATCTGTCAATGTCCACAAAAAAAGGGGACATGACAATCCGCCCCTCCGGAAATTGCTTGTCCCCAAGCAATCTCGGAACAATGAACTACTCGATCCACCTGGATCCCAAATGTAGTTATGCTCTGCACTGCTGTGAAACAATGTGAGTACCTGTAATATCATCAAAAGTAAAACAAAGAGGAACCCATAATCAAATTGGTGAACACAACTCAACCAATCTCTAAAATCACAACTGCCCTGGTTGTGTCGATACTGTAGATTTTGTACTGGGCAACTGCAAATCCCATCTACAAAAGATGGTGTTAATCCATCCCATAACTGATCCCTCTGTAATGGTGGCACAACCAACTGTACCATACTATCAAATGTGTGAGAAGAATCAATATGGAGACTCGACTCCATTGGTATCTCAAACTCCTCAGAATCAGGTACTACCAAATCCTGAACATGTGTATCAGCCTCATCAACGTGCTCCTCAGCAACAACTATAGGAACGTACTCACCAACAACACCCAATGTACTAACCTCTGAGTCTGGGGCTGGTGAAGACCGTAAATGCTCTAACTCCATGGTCATCTCAGCCAAATGAAATTGTGACTCCTCATAAGCTAACTGCGTAGTCTCAAGAATCTCAGAAGTCACCTCTAGCTGCTGAGTAAGCTCACTCACCTTATCTTCCTCGACCAACAATGCATCATATGCTGTGCTACCCCACTCCATAAGATAATCTCTGTCGGCGACCAACTGCATATAATCCTGTCTCAGAATCTGGATAGCCTCCCATAAAGAGTGGATCTCTGTCAAGGACAAATAACTACCTCCCTGCTCGATGCTAGTAGGAGAACCCCATCCATATACTGCTAACAACTGACGAGCATCATCAAAATGCTTGCAAGCGGTAGCAATGTCTCGCTCACTAACTCTCAGCTGACTAGACACATGGTGGCACTGGCTAGACTGTCTCCTACAATCCTCCTCTGGTGCATGGTCCAAAAGAGTAGACTCCGAATCACTAATCTCTGGAGTACTACCATCCATACTCTGTGAATCAACTCCATAGCTCATATGAACAGACGGAGTATCAACAACTGTAGCATCACTGTCTAATTCTTCCATATGGAAAGAAACAACCGGTGAAACTAAGTCCTCAAAACTGTCCACTGCAATCTCCTGAGTATCATCTGCAATAATCGGATCCTGGGACTCTGCTACAATCTCTACCATAGTTGAGAGATCATCAACCCTCAGTGCACTAACATCTGAGCACACCTGTACACTCTGAGTGCAAGCATCGGACTCATCCTCATCTAACTCTGAAGAAACTGCTGCTGAAACTATCTCATCATCACAATTTCCTGCTCCCACGTCCTCTGCAACTAACTGAGAGTCTAAATCCCCATGACTAATCTCATCCACATGTCTAACAATTGGTGTAGCGCTGCCCTCAACCACTGTTGAGACCTCTTGTTTCTCCTTCGTTCTGTTTTGTGATGTGGACCTTTTACGAATGGATGCCATATACCGTAATAATTTGTCTTCAAATGTAGGATCTGAAAGAGTTTCATTCATCCTCCTCTGGGTTTCAACCAACTGGTTCAAACTTTGTTTCAGCTTCTTCATATCCTTGTCCCACTGTTTCTGAGTACTTGAAGACATCATGGATACTTTGTTGATTCAATCTACCCAACTACCCAACAAGATGGCAGGACATTAGCTCTGATGTGCCCAACAGGATGGCAGGAATTTGGCTCTGATACCACTGTGATGTCCCTTACTTAGGGGCTCCTTATCTGCACAAAAAAACTTTGATACCAAAGACCAAAGCTCTGATACCACTGTGATATCCCCTTTCAAACAGGGAATATATAAACTCTAAAGCTCTGTTCACAATATAAACTTGCAGAATATATTCAAATAAGCATACGCAAATCACAGTATAATCTGTGATAGCAAATCAACATCTTATTACTTATTCTTCTGGATGATTACAAAAGATGAGTCTCTGTTATACAAATAAGGAATATTAAAATCTGGTCTTAAAACCCTGTGTTTTGCAAATCTGGGAGTGAACTCTGAATCTGGAAGGGTCTCGGCCTTTCTGTGTCGACACACAGATGCCGTCGTCGGTCGATATCTCGCCGACGTCGGTCTCTGTCGGTCAGATTTCTGCCGACGTCGGTCCTCAGTTGACTGATGTCGGTCTCTATAAGCCCTCTGTCTGCCGATGTCGGTGCCTGATCGGATCTGTACGAACCTGTACGGACTTAGTACGGCCGCCAACTCAGCACAACCTGTCTGTTGATCCCTGATCTGGAAATCTATGGTATCTAATACAGCAGATCTCTCTCTGTATAATTTATTGAAACAAAAAGCATGAACTAAATCAAGAAATACCTAGAAAGCTCTGTGATAACTTCTGTGTGAAGTTATCTCTCAAACCTGGAATTCTGTGATAACTTCTGAATGAAGCTATCTCTCAATTTGGCGATAAATCAGCTGATCTTTCACAGCCTCTAAATCACACACAATGAAGAGGGAACGTTCTTCACTGCAATGGAATCCTGGAACCCTTGGCTCAGTCTTCACAGAAGAAATTCTTCAATTTTCAATAATCAATAATCAATAGCATAATCCAAACTCTCTCCCATGAGAAACTCTTATACCTTTCCAAAGGTGTGCTTGCTAAAATTAGATTTCCTCAAATTAGAACTTGGGCTTCTAAAATTAGAATTCCTCAAATTAGAACTTGGGTCTTAAAATTAGACCAATTAATTAATAATTAATAATTAATTAATATCTAATTTAAAATTAGACCAAATAATTAATTAATATCTCATTTAACATTAGACCAAATAATTAATATTTGATTAAATCAATCAAATATTAATATCTCCCTCAATACATGTCGGATCCTCGAACCGTCTGAAGCTGGGGAATCAGGGAGTGATTCTGCACATGATCATATCAAAATAAAGGTGCTCCACTGCATATCAAATATCCCTAAAAAGTAGGAGCTTAGGCCCAATGCATCTGAAATACCCTGAATGAAAACCAAATGTAGAAATTCTGTGAATCAAAGTCAAGCCAAGCTCCATTATGACCCTCTATCCATCATATTAGCCTATGAAGGTCGCATAATAGGCCAATCATCAAATCTGTCAATGTCCACAAAAAAAGGGGACATGACAATGGTAGCTATCACCATTATTAAGGTTAGTAGGTAAAAGAGGTTGAATAATATTGAAAAAATACTGGTAAATAAAATCTTGAATTCTATCTTGATTAAGATCATTCTCTAATTTGGTTGCTTTGAAATTTCTAACAATGTATACAAGATAAAAACTAATTAATACAATGAGATATTGGAAGATAAAATGATCAACATACATATCCAAATTTAGTATGATTTTAGAAAACAAGAATTGAGATTTTTAAATTCTTAATATTTTTATATAACAAAATTAGAATTCAATAAATTAGGAAACCCTAGGAAGATAAAATTTTGAGAAGGAAACCTAGTGAAAACTAGGGCTTACAATGTTAAAAAGTAAGTGGGTTAACCAAAATTTTAACCCTAAATATAAATATGTGGGATATAGGGTTAATAATTATAGATTATATTTTACACAAGGGTGGTGAACTAATATAATAAGTAGGCCAATTTATAGAAAACTTAGATAAATAATATTCTAAATTTATGCAACTAAGATTACTAAAAATAGTAAAGTACAACTATTGATAGATATTACAATAAATTGGAAATAGATGATACTTATTTGGTTTACTATGTGCATAAATATCTAAAAAATAATAGGTTAGAATTATATTTAATGATGATCCTAGAACAATCATCATATTTTAAGAATATCCTTTCTATGGCCTTGGACACTTGAGTCAAATCTAGATAGTTGCATCGACATAGGTGTCTATCTTTATTTCAAGTGTCTTATATAGAATATTGATTAGATTTAGATGTTACCATTTATAGACTTCTAATTTTTCTATGAAATTTATTTTGATGTATTTAGATTATGTGCACAAGTTATCACTCTTTATCAAATGATCAAATCTTAGCTCTTCACCTTTGGAATGACTATGGGAAAAATGGGTTAGTGGGCTCATGGTGTCGAGCTGGCCCTAAAGACACCTCTATTAATGGGTGATGTATACATATCCAATTCTATAAAGAGGGACTCAAACTAATTTATTTCTCCCCTATGTGTTGGCTTATACGTGCACAAGGGGTAATGTGTGATAATCAAAGATAAGCAATGACCTATCTTGTAACTTAGAAAATATGGAAATTAAACTAATATTTGAACTATTTAGACATGTATAAATAATTATCCTATAAATGATATGGAAATAGGGATAAATAGGTAATATGTTCTCACTTGAATGGTTGATTGAGTGATTCTTAGTATATTTCCATGTGAGTTGTATGTGATTTCTAGGTATGAATGAGGGTTGATATTATATTTATATCAATACTTTTTGTAAATATATCTCATTAAATAATTTATATCAACATTTTGGATACATTTTATTTACAAATTGGATTAATTTTAGGCATTAGACACTTTTTAGGAAAATGGACAGTTGTGTTGATGCATGCGTCTTCCTAGGATGCAAGTGTCTAGGGAACTAGAAAACATGTACGAGTCCAAAACTGGGAGTGAAGGATAATAAGCAATATTAGATATTTTTACATGATATATAATATTGTGTCATTACAATATCATTTTTTAGTCTTAGAGATAATTAATTAGGTATAAATAGATAGTGAACATGATCCTTTTGACAATAGGAAGGTCTAAAACTGAAAGGTGTAACCATGATAGGTATTTTCCAAGTGTACAAAATTGAGGTACTATATAAATAAGATTTTAGTGTCTACACCTTTCATGTATTATTGAATAAAATAATAAAATTTAGGTATACAACCACAAAATAATTAATGAATGGTTATAGGACATCATTCATCATCCTCATGAACATTTTTAGTGTGTTTGTCAAACCAAAAAGCATGACCAACAACTTGAACAAGCCCTCGTTTAATTTTAAGGTGGCCTTCTAGATATATATTGGATTGATGGTCACTTGGTGATACCTTGAATTTACATCAATCTTTGTGAAAAACTTAGCTCCCATGAATTTATCTAAGATGTCATCAATCTATATAAGTATGAGTTCTTGATTATGATATTGTTTAGGTCATGATAAACGATACAGAGTTCACCACATTCCATATTTATTTTAAGAAATTAAAATCAAGTTTTCAAAAGGTGAGACACTTATAAGGATGTGGCCCTTATAAATTAATTCCTAAATTTGATGCCTAATTTCATCATTATTAAGCACTAAGGACCCATACAATGTTTTATTTGGTAGTGACAATGTTTTATCTGGTAGTGGGATTATAGTAACCAAGATAATTGGATGCTTCACCTAATAGTGTAGAGGTACACATGTCATTGGGAGGATTATTATTTAACCTTAAATTTAGACAAGTTTGGTTATCTAGGGTTAAGGGGTATTATAATATCTTTTACACAAGGATGATGAATAAACCTAATGAGTGGGCCAATTAATAAAAAGTTAGATAAATAATAACTTGAAGTTATAAAACTAAGATTTATAAAATAGTAAATTACAACTATTGATAAATATTGAAATGAATAGGGAATAAAATATTATTGGTTTATTGTGCTCATGTAGGTCTGATCTACAATAGGCTAGAAGTGGAGTGGAAGGTAATCTTGAAACTATCATTAGATTCTAGGAATATCCTTTTTGTGTCCTCAAACACTTGCATTAGATCGGGATAATTACATCAATATAGGTGTCTAACTTTGACATAGGTGTCCTATTGTAGATGATATTTATTGATTATATAACACCTCAGTGTTGTATACTTTTAAAACTTAAAACTTAGTTATTCCTCTCAATTTTGGACCTTGCCCTCATTTATAAGTCTCACGTTCACTCTATCTTATGCCCTTTGGATTATATCTCTTAGTTTGACTAGTCTTATGTTGATGACCTAAGTCTTCTATCTTACCCATAATGCTTAAAATGTACTTATCTTCCATCTTTACAAGTTCTAAACCTATACCTACTTTCTTACTCCTTGGACATTAACATCCAAGATAGACATTAGTGTTTTGACCCAATGCAAGTGTCCAATGCCATAAATTCATCTAATTTACAAATGAAACACATCATAATGGTTAGGATAAGTTCTTTAATGTAAGTTATTACTCCAATAGATTGATATAAATATAAGATCAACCCTCATTCAATCTTGACTTAGAAAAATACCAAAGATACCAAGGAAACTTATCAAAAGAATTTTATCAAGCATTCAATTGAAAAAATATTCCTTATTTCCATATCATTCATAGGTATGTCACATATATAGGTTCAAAGTAATAAAGGATTAGCTTAATAGCCTCATTTTCCAAGTTACAAGATAGGTCATTATTGTACTTTCTTTCCAAATATTTTATTATTCACACATAAAACAACATGTGGGGGATAACTACATGAGTCTGAAGCCATCTTCTAACTATGTAGGCAGTGTCCTCCGATAGTGGGGTATTTGGGGTCAAATTAACACCATGTGCACACTAACCCATTTTACCCCAAGGTCACTAATATGATGAATAATTAGGGTTTTATAAACTCATGATGAATGATATTCCATGACCTAGACCTAAACGAGAGAAGGTAAAGTCAAACCTAAAATCATCTAGGTGGTCACATCTCTTTTCGTCAAGTATTCTATACATGACACTTACATCAAACCTAGATAATAACATCTATGTACCCATGCCAGGATGAATTTAGTGTCTAAAACATCAAAAGTGTTAGATCTAGAATCTGATGACTATTATAGAATATCCTTCTAAATTATTTTTTATATATTCTAATTCCAGTACTATGCTAGCATTAGAACCAACTGAGTATATTACTTCTTTGTAATTTATATGCATAACTTAGTTGTAATTTATATATTTAGATTATAATCAACATAATAAATTTAGTGTATGCTTATATCTAAGTTTAACATTCAATTATTCTATTGTAGATCTAATTGTCACCCTTTTTCATTGTCATTTCTTTGTTATTAACCCTTACACCATAAAGGATAAGATTATTCCTCTTATCTAGTATGGGGTTAAACATTTGGTGAACCTAACCTTTGAACATAATTTATGCCCAAGCATACCCTATAGGATGATTATTACCTATTTCTTCCTAATATTTATTTACTTCAAATCTTTTATTATGGATCACATTGATTGATTTGATGACTATGATTATGAAACTCTCCAACTTTCTATTGAATATGGGGTAAAATTTGATTACTTTTGTTCTTCCAACTGTTAAAGGTTATAACCTCAAAGCCTTGAATGTTGGTAGTTACTATCCCTTTAATCAATTCTATACCCCCACCATTTCAAGAGATGCATTGAGTCATATTACCAAATATAAAGATTCTTTACCCATACTTCCTACACAGCCATCATACAATTTTGGTCATCGATATTTGCAAAAGTATGGATATAAAAGCCAATGATTAGAAAAATATGAGCAAGGTATAACTCAACCTATTATTCCTCAAAATAATATATCTCAGAATGGCTTAGGATTTTTAGAAAATTACATGAGGTCCCAACAACACAAGACATATAGGCATGCCCTTCATGCATATTTTACCACATAAGTGGGTACATATGACCATGAGGATCCTTCATTTGATAGCCAAAAAATTAATCAAATACATCAAGAAATTATGAATTATTTACGAATAACTTATAAGGGGGAAATGCCTTTAATAAAATTAATTCACACCCCCATGATTCCTACATTCCCAAATAATATCCCACTTAGCAAAGATGATGGTTCCCTCATACATTCATTAGAAACAAATTGTATACCAAAAGAGGGACCTCAAATAAAGACTATTTAAGTTAAATTTATTATACCAAAAGTAAATGAAATAAATTCTTCCAATGGTCCAAGATATTCAAATGATATACCAAAAGTACCCAAGTTCTAAGATCCCATACCACTACCAAGTTACACTACATGTAGTGATCATGAATTTACACTTGTTATACATGAGGATGATGATAATTATATGCCTACATTAAAAAAAGGTGGTGGGTTTCAACCAATGATAACACCTATGAAAAACACCTCAATTCCCATGGGATATCTTATGTCTATGATGACCACTATTGGTGATCTTTAAAATCAGGTTTCTATACTTTAAATGCAAATGGATTTTCATAATAATAATGCACATATAACCTCATTGAATAATAAACCTCTTGTAACATGTATACTTGAATATATTTATCCAAAAGATTTTGAATTACTATATTTATCTTTATTTTTGATACACAAGGACCCATTCGACCACATGATTAACTATGTACATTATTTTATTAAATGGGCACAAGATGAAAAAATATTGCTCAAGGTTTTCTATATGCGTATTTTTGATGAGGCTCAAAATAGGTTCTCTAGTTTACCAAAGGGTTCCTTAAACACTTTATTATAATTGGAAGATGCATTCTTCATGGCTTTCAATATCCACAATTTGCCAAAACTTACATTAGAACATTTTCATAATTTCAAACAACATGATAAATCCCTTCAAGATTATACTATTTGATTCAAAATTACATCTTATGAGCTAGAATTTACACCCTCATAATTATAATTATAATTTATCTTTAGTAGATACTTTATTTTTGAATTAAAATAAAGAGCATTGCATAAAAAATATGAGTCATTTACCCATTTATATAATGATGTGCATATATATTCTTCCTTCATAATTATTCATTAAATGAAACTTAACATATCTCCTTCTAAATACAAATGTTTTATCCCTCACACAAAGCATGAAGATAACTTACCTAAGGAACATTATGAAAAACAATGTGGTATTCCTAATATTTATATGACTAGTTTGCAAATGCTACTTAACATGGGGCCAAACCAAGGTCCATATCTTATGAAATAATATCAAAATGAAAGACATAAAAAGTATCCATACCAACAATATTTAATATCCATACCAAAAATATTTAGTAATTACCTTATACACAAGTAAAAACTACGTGTAATGTAAGATGATTACATCAAATTGGCTTCAATCTAACAAACTTACAAAATAAGGTAGGCTGAAAAAATTCCTTGGGAATCATACTAATACCAATTACTTATGGTCCTAAATTACTTTAAACATGATTTTTGGTTATGAATACCACATCTCCATATGCACTTACACTAGGAACTCTTTGGATATACCAAATAGAATAAAAAATTGATCTAAATCAACAAGGCATTTCCTTTCCTCACGAAGGATAATTAATTCATATTCCAAATGATAACATCAATTCTTATACTAAACATGCAAAATGTGAGGAGGAACATGCTATGTACCTTTTAAACCTATCCAATCATGATGCAAAAAATGTAAAATATCCAATTTAATATTGTTAGGCATCAAGTGGGGGAGATACATATGACCATCCATTCTATGAGATCATAGAGCATATTCTTAAAATATTATAAAATACCAAAAAAAATAAAAAAGATTAAAATATCCAAAAATACTTTTAGAACCTACATCTTCTATTATATCCTTGGCATCTTTGTTTTAGTTCAATGTTTATGGATGGCATACTCAGTTACTCTTATATACACATATCTATGTCACGCTTTAACTTGAGTGTGATATTGCATACATAAATACATGATCTATTACTAATTTAAAATTTTGGTTATTCTATCTATTCATGTCATCAGACATTGAGGGCATTTTCTTCTTTGATATTTATACACATAGGTTATATGATTTGATGATCACTCTATATTATCATGTTTGAGCTTACATACATACTTACACATGCCTTTATCTATGATTATATCTTACATGGATTAATTGATATTCTATACACTTGACATTTTTTCCTAGCATATTTGATCCATGGGATACTATGATGTGTTTATGATGGTTACTTATGCTTTACCTTATGTAATTCCTTGAGTGTCTTGCCTTGATATTGTATTACTTATTCAAGCATTTGAATATGTTCCTTTTCTTACAACCCTTGTGTCTATGTATGATTTCACTAACATTAACATTTACATATGTCATTTTTTGTTGTATGGAAATTTGAATATGTCATCCTTGCTTTTATGTACATTTGAATAACTCATGTTCCTTTGATTATAAAACATTTGAGCATGCCCCTTATTTGCACTCTCCTTGGACCATTACCTTTTGACTTAATTTTGAGTGATCTTGTGTGTGTGCTTATTTTTCTATTGATCTTATATTATTACTATCTATACATTTACATGACCCTTATCATGCATCTTAGGCCTTCATGTGATGACATTTGTTCTATGTGCTTTAATGTTTTATCTACCTAAACATGTTCATTCTATATGCTAATTTATTACATTCACAAATTTTACAATTCTCTTATCCTTTTGAGGTGAGGTAACTACCAATTCCTATCTTTCCCTCACCTCAAATGGGGGGAATATTAGTGGGCTCATGTCATAGAGACATGTTATCCACACTTGGCATAGTTTCTAGATTCAATGGGGGTATGCTTTGGAAGCATGTTTTCCATAATTAATATATGTTACTTATATCAATTTTTAGATTTAATGGGGCATGCCATATGGGAATGGCTTCCACACATTCAAAAAATTTAGATTAAATGGGGGCATATCATATATTTATAAATTCCACATATTCATAGTTTCTATATTCAATGGGGGCATGATTTAAAAGTATGTTCTCCACACTCATTTAGTATATGGTACTTATATCAATTCTCAGATTAAGTGGGGGCATGTTATATGTGCATGGCTTCCACACATTCATAATTTTTAGATTTATTGTGGGTATGCTTTGGAATCATGTTCTCCACACTTATTCACATTTGGCATAATTCTTAGATTCAATGGAGGCATGTTTGGGAAACATGTTCTCCACACCTATTCAGTATTCATCATCTCTAGATTACAATGGGGGCATTTTTTGGAAACATTTTATCCACATTGGTACTCATAATATTTTTTGTATTTATCCATATATAGTGGGGGATTGATTTGGAAGCATGTTCTCCACACTTATATAGTTTTGAAATTGGCCAAATCACATAGTTATATGATTCAAATTTAAAGTTGTGGCAGAATTATTTACAGTGATACCATTATTATACATAGATTCAAAATGATACCTATCTAACATAAATGCATTATAAATGTGTGATTAATATTTAAAAATACAAATCAAATTTAGATTCTAAAACTCTTTTGTGAACTATTACTACATCATAAACTTTTTCATACTGATAAAACCACAGATTTTTACAGACTTTATTGAGCCAATCTACTGCAATAGTTTGTTCACTTTTTGGTATGGTTGAGGTGATAAAATAACTTTATATTTCCAAGTTTTTAAATTAGAATTTATTGTATAATTAAACCTCACCAATTTATAAGTATCATTGGGTTGTATGGTTGAATAATCTCAACTGCTAGGTGGCAACTCACTTTTGATCCAAAATTGGGGGCATGTGCCTTCCAATATCTATCAAACTCTCTATCTATCTCCTTGGATATATGTGATTTAAATATTTATCTAATTTATCTTAATCTTAGTTTCAAATCCTCACAATGATAGACTTTTTTAAAATCAATTTGCCAATAGGCAAGGTGGTTACATCGACATAAGTGTACTCCTAAACCTTTCTCTTTAAATTTTAATATATTTGAAGTAATTTCAACCCATATTATATGCAATGATTATATAATATAACATGCTCTTGGTTACAATTCAGTCACTAGCAAAGCACTAGAGTTGAGCACATGTAAAGACAAGGTGTGTTCTACACACCCAAGTATATATTCCTTTCCTTTCAACTAGTAATTCCATTACCATATTAAAGGGGAGGAATATATAAAATATTTTTGGATTATATATCACCTTAGTATTATACACTTAAAAAACTCAGAACTTATTTTTCCCTCTCAGTTTTGGATCTTTCTCACTTCTATAAGTCTCATATCTACTCTATCTTATTCCCTTTAGCCTATATATCTTAGTGTGATCGGTCTTATGTTGATTACCCAAATATTATATCTTGCCTAGAATGCTTAAAATGTATTTATTTTCTATCTCTACAAATTCTAAATCTATACGTACTTTCTTTCTCCTTGGACACTAATGTCCAAGATAAACACTAAAATAAACATTAGTGTCCTAACCTGATGCAAGTGTCTAGTGCCCTAAAGTCATTTAATTTATAAATTAAACACATTAATGATCAGACTAAGTGTTTTAATGTGATTTATTACTCTAAAAAGATTGATAGAAATACAATATCAACCCTCATTCATTACTCAACTAGAAAAAGACAAAAGAGATAAAGGCATCTTATAAAAAACACTCTATCAAGCATTTGATTGAACAAAGATTCTCTATTTCCATGTCAGTCATAAATACAACACATCTACAAGTATTTATTACTAAATGAGAAGCCCAAAAGCTTCATTTTACAATTTAAATGTTAGGGCACTATTATGCTTGATTTTCACATATTTTATTATTTACACACAAGAAAACATGTAGGGGATAAATACATGAGTCTGAGACCCTCTTCTAGAGTATTATCTATGTAAGCAGTGCCCTATGATAGTATGGTCTTTAGAATTAGCTCAAAACCATGTGCCCACTAACCCATTTTCCCTAAGGTCACTAGGATGATGAAGAAATAGGGTTTTACAAATTCATGAGGAGTGACAGTCTATGACCCAAATCTAAATGCCCTGGAATGAAAGAAAAGTCAAACCTAAAAGCATCTAGGTGGTCACATCTCTTTTCAATAAATATTTTTTACATGACACTTGCATTGAAATCATATATTAGTATATACTTAATTATCCTAAGATGATATTAGTTTTCAAATCATTCAAAACATCAAATCCTAAATTTGATGATTGTTTCATAGTCTCCTTCCTAAATGTTTTTTACCTGTTCTAGATCCAACACCATGTTAGCATCAAATTTGGCTAAGAATATTAATTATTTGTCATTTACATGCATAAATTAATTTTACTTTTTATATTTATCCTATACTAAACATAATAAATTTAATGTATGATCATATGATTTTAACACTCAATTGGCCTATTGTAGATTTGATTATCAACATTGTGTATTTTCATTTATATATTCTTAACCCTTACACCAAAAAAATGATAGGATAATACATCTTATCCAATATAGGGTTAAACAATTGGAGTCTTATGGATTTTTTGTCACATTTATTATAATGTATATAGACCAAATGCAAAAGTTGTCACACTTTGTCAAATGATCAAACCCTAACTTTTTCACCCTTGAAGTGACTATGGGAAAAATGGGTTATTAGGCTTACAATGTTGAGCTATCATAAGGACCCCTATATTAATGGGCATCACCTACATAAATAATACTTCTAATAGGCACTTATAATTATGTAGGTTTCCCCTACATGTTGGTTTGTGTCTTTACAAAGATGAAATGTGTGATAACCATAGACATGTAGTGACCTAGATTATAACTTAGTAAATATGGATCATGGGATACTCTTTGACTAATTCAACCCTATAAAAGTGCTTATTACATAACTAATATGGAAATAAGGATGAATAGGCTAGGTGGTTAATGTGAATGCTTGATTGAGTGCTTATTGGTATATTACCTTGTGATTTATATGTGATTTTAAGGTAAGAAATCAATGAACATTGATCTTTTATATATACTAATCCATTTTGAAAATATATCATACCAAATCACTTAGATTAACCTTTAAGATACATTTAATTTGAAAATTAGATGACTTTTTGGCATTGAACACTTTTTAGGAAAGGCATACACTTGCATAAATGCAGATGTCTATCTATGATGCAAGTGCCTAGGAAGCTATAAAATAGGTACAAGTCTAAAATAAGAAGTAAAAGATAAAAATAAGGTTTAGATATTTTTGTACAATATAGAAGGCCTTTTAATCAAAATAATAGTGGTTAGACTAAAAGATAAGCATTTTAGTCACAAATAATAGTGAATGTAAGCCTTTATATATCAAGTAAGTATATAATTGAAAAGTACAAGACTATAATACTACATAAATCAAATTTTAGTATCTACATTTACACCTACTTTAATCTAGTAATTAAATTACTAGTTTAAAGGAAATAAATGCATGTCTAGGTGTATATGCACACCTTGTCTTTGCATAAATCCAAATTGAGTGGTTTGTTGGTAACTAACATGAAACCAAGATGATTCTATAGTATATAATTAGTGTATGAAATATGAATTTGAAGGAATTTTAAATTATTGAAATTAGAAAGATTAAGGATATGATTACACCTATTTTTTGATGCGACCATCTTGACTTTTGGGAAATTTGATTTAAAAGGATGCCTCATTATGAAGCATTGAATCAAGATTAGGATAAATTTAAACCTACAAGTGCATATATATATATATATATATATATATATATATATATATATATATATATATATATATATATATATATATATATATATATATATATATATATATATATATATATATATATATATATATATATATATATATGAGGACACATTCCCCCAACCTTGATGTAAAGGGGAGTTGTAATAAGTCCATTGAGCTTGTTTCATCTTAATTTGCAACCTAAATATATGCATGATCTAGTGAGTGTGAGTGATTTAATCAAATCAAAATATATATATCTGGTGAGAGTGGATGGTTTAATTAAATATAAACTATAATTCTTATAAAATTAGATGATTTAATCAAATCTAAATTTTAATCTTAATAATATTGAATGATTTAATCAACTTAACCTTCCAAAAGTGAACCAACTACTATAGTAGATCAGCTCGATAATAGTCCCCAAAAGTCTAACCTTAGTATAATAATAATCCATAACAATATTTTAAAACTAGAAAATGATTTAATTTTGTAACTTTAGGTGAACTTTTCATGGTGTATGCACATCATATATGTTTCAAGTTTAAATCTTGGTATAGTAACAATATCAATGTATAGAATCTTTCCACAAACATGTATCTAAATCTTATACTATGAAATATGGTTAATCTAAAATCGATGAAAATGTGGAGGACATGCTTATATGACATCCCCCCATTAAATATAGAGAATTTGAATATTGGTGTAAATGTGTAGAATAATTTTCTATAACGTGCCCCCACTATAATCTAGAAAATCTAGGAACTAGTGTAAATGTGTAGAATATGTTTCCATAACATGCCCCCATTATAATCTATATAATTTGTGAAATTGAAATCCATGCCTCTATGAAATTTTCCCACTAATATGACCTCATTTTTGAGGTGACGAGTGTATCATTAGGAATTTGGTGAGCCAAATTTCATTATTTTTTTATTAGTGAAGCTAAAATAGAATTCAAATCAAATAATACAATAGAAACTAAATCACTCTTACCCAATTACTTGGGTGATATTAACATAATAAAAAAATTACAAATAAAAGATAAAACATACAAATATGTTACCTCCCTTATCAAACTAGTGCTCATTCATTGACATAGAGGTTGTTCATGCTTGATTTGTGGGTAATAGAGCCTTTCATCAATGCAAATTCCATTTGGGAAACACTTTTCTAAGACCACTTGAGGCTTGGATTGGCTTGGCTTATTGAAGATTCTCCTTAATAATTTTGAAATTATAACTTTGTCTTGAGAGCTTATTTATATAGTTGAAATGACACTTTTATTTATAGGCTATAAAATTAACTCTAACTCAAGTGTGGTTAGGTTTAGTTTTAACCCTAGTTGTGTCTAGATTAACCTTGGTCAAGTTTAGATTAACCCTAGAATGGTTCAAAGAAATTATGAATGATTGAAAACTCATATAAGATATTTATGAGGCTTGACAACTCATAGAAGATATTTATGAGGTGTGACTAACATTTTAGTTGAATTTTATAAATTTATAAAAGAAACTATTAATTCCTTTGACTTTGACCTCATCTTTATTGAAAATTATTTTTTATAGAAAATGTAATTCCTTAATTGAACTTGGAATTTTTACTTAAGAAGTTAATTGATGTTGCTTTTTAATTATCATGCTTAAGTTTTTTGGTATTTAGGAACTGTTTTAGTGTTATGTATTAATAGATCAAAAGGCTAATTTGCCAATTTTCTAGGTTGTAATTTGATTGGGGTTGAATCTAAGATAGATTATAATTGTAGGTGGTGCACTAACATAAATTAGGAAACATTTATGTGATTATGAGAAGTTATATCCCATGAATGGATGAATTTAGGTGTTTTAGTGATTTCTAGGCTTCTTTGCATAGTTTTGTATTAATCAATTTGAAGTTTGTTATAGACACAAAATGTGACCAACAATGAGTGTCTATAATTTTCCCATATTTGAGAAGGTGTTACAAGAAACATGCACAGTAACATATTTTAAAAAAATGAAAAACCCATTGAGAAGAAAAAAAATAATGATTTAAAAATGATGCTCTAAATAATGTTTGGGAAGCCTATGATGCCCCCTCGAGGGAGTGGCTGACACATAGAATTGATGGATGGTCCCTCAAAAAGAAGTAAGAAAAATAATTAAATTAACTTATGGATGAGATTGATCCAATTGAGCTAATGCTTTTATGCATTAATTAAAATATTGATTTTCCCAAAGTCAGTTATAATTAGTAATAGAGGTTGAGACACTAATTTTCCCAAAGCTGGTTATAAACAATGGCACATGTATGCACCCTAGTAGGATAGATGGCTTGAAATAATAATTTACCCAAAGGAGGTTATACTCATTAAGATGGCCTATATTGAATAATGATTTTTCCTTAGTAGGTTAGATTTGATTGTGATGAATTGGTTGTGCCCTAATAGGGTGGATTAGAAAGCATAAATCAAGACTATAACCTATCACATAAATTAAAAATGTTCAAGCACAAAATTAGGTGTGATGATCTAATGAATTTTCAAATATTGAAAAAGTCATAAATAACCAAGAACATGAAGATGTGAAAATCATGAAAGAAATGATTATAAGATAATAATGGGGATAGAAGAATAATGGTGATGATGATGATAAATAAGCTAATTCAAGATACATCATGTATCCAAGCATTGCCTATATAATCCAAATGGACCTCAAGGAAATGTAGTTCACCTTGAATAACAAAAAATAGAATGAGGAATATAATAATAATAATAATAATAATAATAATAATAATAATAATAATAATAATAATAATAATAATAATAATAATAATAATAATAATAATAATAATAATTGATCAATGTGAATTATTTGTTTGTACCTACTAATGTGGAGATGTTCATCCTTATTAACATTGATACAAATAGAATGGTTAATGGGTTGATTTGATCAAGGTGTATGGGAGGATTTGCCAAAGTGAACAAGGAGAAGTATTTCCACTAAATTACCTATAAGATCCATTGGCCTTATTTTTATTGTATCACATGATGGTGTGTACCATGATATAAAATACTAGGATGACTTGTCTGCAATGTGCATAAGGATTGACAATTAATCTAATAAAAATTAAGAACAACACACCAATGATAAAAACAATGATGAAATTGTTGAAATATGAATATGGATAGACTCAAGTAAAAAATTAAATGAATCACCCAATAAATGCATATACATTGACTAAAGGTACAATAGTGAAAATAAACAAACACACCCAAAGCTTGAAAATAAAATCAATAAAAAACATCTTATCATTAACCAAGTTAATATCTACATGTGAAGGCTCAATGAAATGATAAATAGATGGTGACCCTAAGCAAGGTTATATGTAATATGATGATATGTGGGGATAAGATATATTGATATAAGCTATACACTTTGATTTTTATCCAACGGGGTGAAAGCTGCAAGCTTGGCCTAAAAGTCTGAACTAGATGGTGCCCCTAAGAAAAGATATATGAAAAGGGAAGGTTACACCCATAAATATACTTGACCTAAAATTAAAAATGGGAAATAACCATGAATTTTTCCTATAGAGCATATTGATGACTAAGTTTAAGACAAGACAAATGTTTTTGAATTTTGGGGCTTTATATATCTTTAGAAGATTGTAAGCCATTTCTAAATGTTCAAGATTTTGAAATGTTTTGAATGTTTTTGAAATAATTTGGGTATCTTAATTGATTATATATTAAAAATATATCACTTTTAAAATGGTGAGAGTGTGGGACAAACCAAGGATACAGTAGTGCATCAATTTTAAATACAGAATACACACAAAAGTGACTCATAAAAAAGAGAGTGTTGCCCTAGGTTACTCATAAAATGGTGAGAGTATGGATAAATGGGTTGAATTAGCTCACCTTAATGTAAATTTATCACTACCTACATAGTCTTGAAGGACCTCAAGTCAATGTAGTTCTACCTTACAATAAAGAGTAGTTGGAAATGTTTCTAATGTTTTGGGGTTTTTTGGTATCCTAACTCAATGGAGGATTATGAGATACAAAATAGTCTAACTCACAAAATGGAAAGAGAATGGTAAAATGGGTGATTGAGATAACTTGAATGTAAATTGAGCATTGTATACATAGTCTTGAAGGACCTCAAGTTAATGTAGTTCAAAATATGGCAATGTATGAAAGGATGGTAAGGCAAGGCAAGGAAAATGGAATGGTAAATAGAGAGGCAATGTAAATGGAAATTTATGAAATAATGGAAAATCAAGGAAAAGGGAAAGGAAAGGTAAATGACAAGGTGTGTTAAATGGCATGGTATGAAATAAGGTAAAGCAAGGTAAATGACAAGGCATGGTATGATTCTCCTTTTCCTACTGATGTGGACATGCATGTCTTGATCAACATATCATACAACCAAAATAGTCAATTATTTAAATTTCTATTCCACACCCCTTCTAAATAGATACATTATTAAGAACGTGTTAGTGAATTTGGACTCCAATAATGTTATTGTGATCTTCATTATTTGTCGATTCTATTTCTTCCAAAATTTTAGATAAGATGTCTTCATAACCTCTATAAATAAAAGTGTAGCTAAGGATGGTAAATAGGGAAAAGAATTGGCTAAAAGGTTTGATTTAGCAATGTAATATAGGTCTAGAATAAATAAATGGAATGTATAATGGTTGGATAATAAATAAATAATGGGATTTTTATTTACACACAATGTTACTCATTTTAGATTCAACATAATTTTGGTTATGGTAGAGCTAAAGACTTCCAAGTATTCTCTTGATAGGACCACCATATTTTTTATTGTTTGGGCTTGCGAGTTGCTACCATTTAATTATGTTGTAGATTAGAAGCTATGTTGTTATATTCAATAATGTCTTCATAAAGTAATGAATAATTTTTGTGCTTAGCTATTGGTGCTTCAAAGAGGTTTTTACCAATAATGTTATCTTGATTATCCTGTAGTGCCTCCAAGAAGGTTTCACTAAGGAATGTTGAATTTTGATTTTGATTGTCTTCTAGCACTTCAAACAAGGTTTCACTAGAAGGCACTAAGTTTGGACTTTGATTACCCTTTAGCACCTCTAAAAAGGTTTAAATAAGAGATTGTTCTTATTTTTCATGAATGTGGTCTTAGTCTCCCTGATATTCTACAATTGATATGTCACCATAGATGCATTTCAATAATGTGGGATTCTGTCACTCCTAATCAACACTTGTGGGAGGCGAAATGTCAATATAATGGCTAGTTTGGTTGGTTTTAATGGAATGGTAATAGGTATCACCGTCCTCATAGAATATACTAGGAGAACGTGTGTTAATGCTAAAGTAATCATCCTCAAAAACCATAGAAAGATCATAATTATATTAAAATTGGTCTATAGGGCATGCATAACCAATATTATAACATCCACTAATATATTCTAATTTTAAAGCTAAGTCTAACTCAAGGGACTCTAAATCTAATGCTAAGACTAATGTTAATTCTACTTTTAATGTTAAATCTGATATTGGTTCAAAAATAGAACGTAACTTTAATGTTAATTTTTCTTCTAGTTTAGCAACAAAGATGTTATGTCGAATGTTTGGTATTGGATGAGTAATGGCCTATGGTTGAATAATGGGATCTTTGAGAATAGGCTTAGTTAAGAACGACTCCGTAAATACTAGCTTGTCAAAGTAAGGCTTCTCAACAAAAGGGAAATATCAATAGGGAACTCCATAAAGATTGGCTTGTGAAAGTGAAGATCCTCAAAGATGGTCAATGGTCAAAGTGTGACTCAACAAATACTGGTTTATGAAAGTGAGATTCCTCTACAAAAGGGAAATGGTAGACATGAAACTCCATAGAGACTGACTTGTCAAAGTGAGGATCCTTAAAGATAGGGAAATGGTTGAAAGGTGATTCAACATAGGTTAACTCATCATAAATAGGTGTTTAAACAAAAACATCATGGATTGGTTGGTTGTCTCAATCTTGGCTTACACTTGGTTTCAAAATATCATATTTGGACACATTTTTGTCTTTAAATGATGGCTCTTAGAGGGGTAATGATTGGCTATATTGTGGATCAAAGATTGAATTAGATTTTCTAAAGTGGGGGAATTTTGGAAATAGATGAATAATGGCATGCAAATCAATAATGGGCTCTTTATAAATAGGCTCATCTAATATGATCTCAATAAAGATTGGCTATGGGTCAAGGATGGTAATTTTAATATGTCTAGTGGTTATTGCATAACTCTATTGAGATAATGAACTAACAAATTTAGAAGAAAAGGAGGAAGGGCCTAAGATGGTAATCCTTAGGTATTGTAGAGCTTGGTTGTTAATGTAGGATAATGGAAGAGGGCTTGGAATGGTAATCCTTGGGTACTATAAAGATTGGTTTCTAACTTAGGTCAAAGGAGGAGGGCCTAGAATGGAAATCCTTGGGTGATATGAATGTTGGTTGTTAATGCATGTTAAAGGAAGAGGGCCTAGAATGGTAATCCTTGGGCACTACGAAGCTTGGTTTCCAACACAGGATAAATGAGGAGGGCCTAGAATGGTAATCCTTAGGCATGACAAAGCTTAGTTTTTAAAGCAAGCCAAAGGATGGGAGCCTAAAATGGTAATCTTTGGGTGTTGTAGATCTTGGTTGCTAACACAGGCCAAAAGAGGAGGGCCTAGAATGGTAATCCTTGGGAGTTATGGATTTTGGTTGTTAATGTAGGATAAAAGAGGATTACCAGCACAAGTAGGGGATCAAGTATCATTATCAAAGAAATTATCCCCAAAAGGGAAAACTTGGTAATTTAATTGGCCCAAAGAAGGGTGCTCTTGGCAAATGATCATTGACATGGATTCATTTGGAAATTATCCCAAAAAGGGTAATCTTGGTCTATAAAAAGGGTGTTGAAATTTGTCTTGGTTATGAAATAGACTTGGTTTGGGTCTAGGTCAGATTTGGTATGATTAGCATGGTCTAAAAGGGGTAAAAAATAACTTTTATTAGATTAGAATGTGGGTTCAAAAACAAAACCTGACTTGGCATACGACATAAGTTGGTTGAAATAATTAATGTTTGGAAAAGGTCTAGATTTGAACATAGTCAATTTGAACATGAAACATGGAATTAGTCTAGGTATAAGTGTGAAATTAGAATTAAAAATAAACATGGGTTGGGCATTTGAAAATAAATGCAATCTAGGCACATGAAATAGGTCTTGGCATATAACTTAGGCTAGGCATGCAAATTTGAAAAACTTTCAAGTCTAAAATTTTTGATTTCAAATAAATGACACACTTGGTCTCTAGTCAAATGTATTTAAAAATAAAACTAAAAATCCATCCAAGTTGCACAATCTAAAGAAAAAAAATGTGAACCACTCAAGCCTAAGTTGTGAACAAGAGTCAAGCATAAACCAACTATTTTAGATATGAAATTAACAAGATATATTTTGAATGTGATTTTGAAAGACTTGGATTTTTGGATGAATAATAGTGTAAACTCAAAGGGAAACATAATGACACTATTTAAAACATAAAGGAAAATAAATAGTTTTTTACTCAATTTTGAACAAAGTCAAATGCCTTGGAATAAATTGGTAGTGTGACAATGCCTCTTTGAAAAAGAGTACAAAAGGTGGATTTGAAAAACTCCAAGTTAAATGTTTGGAGTGATTTTAATAGCTTAACACCTCTTTGTCAAAGTGATGTGTAACATGTACCTTATTTTTAAAGGTTTTAGCTTGTTTTGAATTAGTACATAAACAATTTTAAACCCAAAAATACATGCTAGTAAAATAAATTAAAAATGCACCTAAGTGTACATCCTACCCTAAAATTAACAAGATATGCATAGCTTCTACCAAAGTTTCCATTGATATACTAATATTGAAAGGAATTAACTGTTATCTAAGAATTAAAGAGCACATGTAGGTAGGGTTTTTTAATCCCCCTTTTGTCTCTCAAGAATTGGTATGTGTCAAGGAACTTGGAGTGATAAAGCACTCGACATTTGGTATGATATTTCATGATAAAGTGGGGTTTACTAAAATATACTATTTTTGAAATGATCTATATGGTCCCAAGTGTGGATAACATAAGGGTGCATCACATTAATTAGATTCAAACTAATTAATCTATTATGCAAAGGTCTAGTCCTTTCCATAATAACTTCGACTGTGTACTGCTTAGTGAAGTTTGATGTTTAGCATGAATTGATCCAAGTTTTTATTAGAATTATCAAGCTAACCACTTAACCAATATTCAAGTATAATATCACATGCTTAATTTATATACCCCACCATGGAGTGGGGTTAAAACAATGCTAGGAGATGAAACCTTAGATCAATTTTACCCTAAATAAATTGTGAGGAAGCTATGAAATCCCACTCATAAGATAATGCAAAAAAATGAAAAATTAGAAGAACCTTAGGGTCATTTTTGGGTCACCCAAGTCACTTTGAGCTTGGTTAGAGCATATGAAACTTTAATTCATTTATATACTCAACCAAATAAGGAAAGAAAAAGGTGATTTTGATCACCCAAGTTCCCTAAAGGGGATGGGGGGAGAGCATACATGCAAAGTTCATTTGTCAAAAAAAAAATTAATATAAGAAAATATAAAATATTAATTTTACAAGAATGAACAAACAAAAATTACAAACTCTTAGGAGCACTAATCTAAGGTTGTTATTTTTAGAGTACTAAACAAGATATGAAGTGAAAATTTGCTCCTTGGCTTTATTGTTTGCACTTGTAACCTTGAAAAGCAAAAAGGAAAGTTGTTAGGTAAAATTTTAAGCATCAAAACATAAGTGTGAATGAAATTTTGAAGTGTTTAGACATATTTTTATTTACTTAGTTTACTACAATTTTTTTTTAGGGGCTTCACTTATGTTTATGCACAAGAGATATCCAATAAAAAAATTTACTTTCAAGTTCTCAATTATTTATACAAAGTGAAGTTATCAATTTTTGAACATAGAAAAGTTGTTTTCTAAATAGAGTGAAGATATTTTTTGGTGAAACCAAAATAGAAAAAAATATTTTTTGTTGAAGTCACTATTTATAAATCATGAATCCATTGATTGGGTTAGTTAAAGTCATCATTTATGTCTAACAATAGAGAAAAATCATTGAATTCATGAGAAAAGTTACCTGGAAAAGTCATCAAAATGCAGGAGTGAAACCACCATATTTTTTCATTGAAATCATTGATTTCATAGAGGATGATTAAATAGGTTGATGTCACCATTTTTAAAAGTCATCATTTTCTATGTGTTGGTTCCTAATTGCACACCTCATACACTCAACCTTGCACACTTGAGAAAAAATGGCAAGTGATGATGAGAAACCTGATAGTATGTTATAGTAGCTAGGGAAAGGGTTGGCATCAAGAATGGACTGAATGTAAAAAATGGCTGAGAGGCACCTATAGAGGGTATGGTTAACTCCTTGCTACTTCTATCTCTACCTAAACCAAGGTGAGATGACCTAAGGGGTATCTTGCTAACATGGAGATATTCTACAATTTAACCTTCATGGGTATTATTAGCATAAGGAACAAATATGACCAGGGCATAACCGAGTTTGCACACTTCACACATGAATGGTTGTCACCCTAAATGCACAAATGATCTAATTAATATAAAATATACTAAATATAAATGAGAAAATGATTTCAACTTTCGTTCTAAAGGATTTTCAACAAGGTTTGAATAAAAGACTACAATGCTAAACTCTAAAACACAAACTAAAAAAACATTTCAAGTATGTAAGATCTCCTGCATTTGTATGGAAAATAATACTCATAATATGCAAAAGATTTATTATATGTAGGGTAGGATAGGGTAGAACAATTAGATGATTATATAAAATTAAAAGGTGGTGTGTTGATGGCTTCCAAATAGTAGGGTGTCTTTTAGTATTTCATAACAATTTTCTTTAGAAAAGATGCAAAAAATACTTCAAATACAAGATAATGGTAAATACCAAATGATTCTTGAGAGACTAGAACATACACTAAAACTGATCTTTCAAATGCTTTTCCCTATCAAATCCATAAACCTAGGGTACCCTAATAAGTTATTCAACAACAAATTTTAAAATAATATAGAAAGGGATTTATAATCTAGATCAAAACCTAAAATGACAACCAATAATGAGCATGGAATAGGATATCCGGTCAATAATATTAGAAAAATAGATCACTGCACTTCATCAATAGGAAATAACAAAAAACCAAAAGCATTTTAATTAGCTTAAAAATAAATATTACAGATATCAATACTTTAAAATGATGCCATGAAGATAAGCATGGTGAGAGTGCTCTTTTGACAAGAGAGATAAAAAGATGCTCTCAAAGCTCACTAATGGATGTACAGTTGCAACCACCTTAGCAAGGGAGACAAGATATACACACAACAATTGATCCTAGAAAAAATCATGTAGAACTTAGAATTAGAGAAAGTGGACACCTAAAACAATGAGCAATAGTAACCAACACAATGGCCAACCAACCCCTTAAATAGAAGAAAAGCCCTCTATTTATAAATTTTTAGATCTAGAGCTGTGGGTCACAACTTTCAAATTTTCAAATCAAACTTTCAAGTCTACCAAGATGCTTCTATATATAAAATATTCCCTTGCCATGCCTAAAATCTTCATCCATTTGCAATAAAATCATGGCTCAAACTGCCTCTACAAGGAATGATGAAGATTCTATAATAAACTATTTGATCTCTTGGTTGAAAATATTTTCAAATGAGATATAAGGAGAATATTAATGGTAGATGGCTAAACAAACTATCTTCATATGGAACCACCTAAAAATGCCCTAAACCATTTGCTTGCATAGCTGGAAACTCCTAAATAACTACCCTCCCTCTCATGCATGCCATGAAACAAATTGATTTTGCCATGATTTCTTGAGAATATTCTAGATCCATGGACTTTTAAATTATCTTCTTTGGAGTGGCTCACCTTGTATTTAAAAACCTATAATATTTTGCTCATGGAAGAATTTGGACAAGCATAACAATGAAACAATGTGAAAGACTTAGGGGTCAATTTTTAACTTTTTACTTTTGGCTCCAACTTGTTCTTCACATTTTGTATTTTTTATTTTTCATGTCTGGCCTTTTATAAACTCCTCCATATTATTTAATTCAAAAATACATTAGTTTTAACTTTTGATTTTCCTAGGTAAATCCTAGTCCCTCTCATAAATTTTCCATTTGAAAATTGCCAAGCTATTGTCAATAGTGGAATCCTATGCTAACTGTATTACACAAGGTCCATGAACATGTCACACATGCCCATGTGGCATTTCCATGTCACTCATTTTACCAATATATTTTCTTTTATACTAACCTTAACATCACTTATCTCCATATGAGGTTGAACTTTGTTGAAATGTCCATGATTAGCTGCATCATCAGATTTATTTGTTTGAGTAAATATGGACCATAGATCTATGTCTAGCTCATTATAGTTATGATATGTGTCACTACCACATTCAACTTGGACCATTTTAAATGTCTATCTTAGTTCACAACATTATATTTACTTGCTAAAGTAATCACATGCCATTTATCTTGATCCAAAGGATTGAACGCCATTGGTTGTCTATAGGTATTATACCAAAATGGTGCCACTTGGTATCTCTACAAGCTCACTACATCCCACTCTATCAATCCTATCAAGATAATGTGCTCTTTCTAAGTGGCAGTCTCATGTTCATTCTAGGATCTATTGAAAAGTCTTAACTAAATATGCACCATAAATCAGATTGTGTACACTTGAATGTACACCATCAATATCTAGGAACATGCTTGATCTTTATCTTATGACCATGTATTGACTTTTCAATTATGCCCTTATATTGTTAGATCTTTTCATCTACTTAAATATCCATTGTTAGATTAGAATCCATGGGGTGGATCGTCATTAGATACTATCTATACTTGGCCCCGATGATGCTCCACTTGGTAGTTCCATGGGTTTCTTATGAACCTTTCAAGTAGTCTCTATTGATTTGAGCACCATCACACCATGTGGAGACATATCATGCTCCTATTTTAAAATAAATGGCTACTTCATGGGGCCTAAATTTGATGCTTTCACAATCATATTAAAATATTTGAATCCCAATGACTATTTTTTATGGTTTAATATTGACATTTATGCACCTGCCAATGACATATACGATCCCATCACCCATGCAAATTTAGAAATTTCATTAGGAATTTGCTTATTATATTTTTTATCTTCAACATTCTTGCTTTAATCAGTCCTTTGGTCTTCAAATTTTTTGTCTTCAACATAATTGTCCTACAATAATTATTGTGGGCTTTTGTCTTAGACACTTTGTTCCCAGGCCCTCTATTCATCAAGATAATTATTTTGTACATTTTATCTAAACCAATTTTCTCAAAGAAATTGACCTTTGCACTTTTCCTATAAAAATTGATTCTTCAACATTTTTTCATCATCAAGACAATTGTTTGGGACATTTTGTCTGAAATAATTTCCCCATAATAATTGAACTTGGCATTTTATCTGAAGAAATTGAGGTTACACTTTTGTCCAAGTAATTTTAACTTTCATCAAGCTTTTTGTGTGGGTAAAATGCCTAAAGGGCAAGTGCCCTTTGGACTTTTCGTTATGGACAAAAAGTTTAGAACAACTGGACCTTACAATTTTTCCAAAGGGTAAGTGCCCTTCAAACTCTTTACCATGAACAAAAAATCTGAAACAAATAAGGACTTTTGTGTGGGAAAAATTCCCAAAGGGAACGTGCCCTTAAAATTTTTTATGCGGGAAAAATTGCCAAAATAAATGATCCTTCAGACTTTCTATGGAGCACTTATCCTGATGTAAATGAGACTTAGCCAAGACATTTAATTCCTTTGGAATTTTTATAGCAGACAAAGTGTCTGATAGAAATAAGTCTTCAAACTTTTTGTTCAAGACAAAAATCTTGAAGACCTATTTTTGTTGGACATTTTGTCTGCTACAAAAAATCTAAAATTTTCTAATATTTTTACACATATGCCAAGTAAAGACCAATTTAGGACTTAGTCAATTTAACATGAACTTAAACTATAATGAACATTTGAAGACATAAATTGGGATAATGACATAGTCATTTTCACTTGAATCAAGCTAGACCTAAGTATTTTCATTTGATAAGGGCCCAATTACTTTAGTGAAATTTTGGGCACTAAGACTATCTCTTTCCTAGGGATGCATACCCTCTAAGGGTGTGCAAAGAACCCCAAAATGTAAGACCATGTGACAATCCATTGGGTCATGGAGTCAGGACTTAATAATTTTTGGAAAACATTCATGAAATATCAACAAAGCATGGAAGACTTAACAAAAACATATCAAGAGGATCTAAAAATGAACACACAAAAAAACACAAAGGGAAACTATACAAAAAAAGGCCCAAAATAGAGGGGCAACAAATCAATGAAACAAAAAAAAGACAACACTATATATTATGTACACAGTTACAAATGGACTCAATCAAGAAAGTGTTTTAAACATCTACCATTAATTGGCAGCTCTAGTATTTCACCATCCAAGTCTCTCAAGAAGAAATTATGTTCCCCAATTTGATAGTCAATAGAATAGGGACCCATCTATAAGGCATCAAACTTGTCATGCTTTCCTTTCTCCTCATGCCTACTATCCCAAAGTAGAACTAGATCACCTACTTGGAAGGTTCTTGGAGTGACCTTCCTATCAAATATTTTCTTCATATTTTATTTGAACATGAGGTGTTTTTCATGATCTTGTCTTAAAATTTTATCAAGCTCAATAATCTAGTTCATCCTAATTTCATATTGGTTGATCCATTAATCATCCTCTAGTTACTGTATAAGCTGATAGGTTAGCAACTACAAATTCATAGGCAAAACCACTTGAGATCCATAGACAAGCTCAAAAGGTCTTTTGCCTATAGCTCTCTTAGGCATGATCTTGTCAATCCATCAATCAAAATTTAGCTATTCAATCCACTTATTATTATTTGCTTACAATGTTTGCCCAATAATTTTGAGCAAGTTCTTGTTATTGGATTCTTCTTGCCCCTTCCCTTGAGGATTGTATTTGGAAGCATAGGTCAATTCAATCCCATAGTATTTGCATAATGCTACCAAATGTTTGGGTTTGAATCTCATGTAATTATTCACAATTATCTTGATAGGCATACTAAATCTGCAAATAATCTAATTTAACAAAAAATCCATAACTACTTGATGTGTTGCTTTCTTTATAGGGACTGCTTCAATCCATTTTATGAAGTAGTTAATTACAAATAGTATCCATCTATGTCCAATGCTTGAAAAATAAATAATTTATCCAATGAAATCCATTCCCAATTATCTAAATGGGATTTCAATCATCACAAAATACAAGGAAATAGAACCTAAAGCTTTCATCCTCCCAGCAAAGCACTGACATTTCTGACAGTTTCTAACTTTTTGAGCAACATCTTTAAATAGTGGTGGCTACTAATAACCAGCTCTCAAAATTTTATGAGCTGTAACCTTAGGCACAAAATTTCCACCACATACTCCACTATAGAAGTCTTCAATTAAGTCAGTAGTCTATTGTTCCAACACACATCTCAAAAGAACCCCACATGGATTCTTCCATGCTAGTTCATTCTCATTTAAGAGGTATTTTTGGGAAATAAGCTTGAGAGTTCTTTGATTCTTATCTAAGTCAGGGGGATAGTTCAGATTTGAAAAGTAATAGACAATATCTCTATACCATAGAGACATGTTAAATTGACTCAAGGAATCATCAACATTAGAAATAACAATGTTTACCTAAATACCTTGTAAATTGGTCTTAGCCATAAGCTTGGCTAGACCCATCCCTCTTACTAACTTGGTGGTCTGAATATACATGTCGTACTATTGCAACTTGTTGACCCACTTGCATCTCTTGATGGATACTTTAATCTAAGTCAAGATGTTCTTTACCATGTTATATAGGACATAATCAATAATCTTTGAATTTAGAATATAAGACTTGAATAGTTTGATATCTTTCAAGAGAGAAAAAACTTGTTTTTCCATAATGGTATAGTTTAGTTTAGGACCTTACAGAGCTTTAATAAATAAGCATATGGGATGCTCATGACCATCCTCATTCTTTTACAATAAAATAACAATAACAATATTGTATGATGCAAAAGATAATATTTGGAATAGCTTTATGTAATCAGGATTGGCTAAGACATGAGAAGACTTTAAAGCTCCCTTAATGTCATTGAATGCTTACACAAGATTCTTATCCCATTTGATGGTCTGTTCCTTATTTAACATGGAAGTAATAAGCATAGTAATCTCTGAAAAATTGGACATAAACCTCCTTATAAAGTTAATTTGTCCAAAGGACTGAATTCTTTTCTTGGACTATAGGATAGGCACCTTGTCAATGGCTTTGACCCTTTCAAGATCAATCATGACACCATACTTGGAAACTATATATCCCATCAACTTGGCCTTTTGTAATCCAAACTATCACTTCTTAGTATTGAGCAAAATGCCAAACTACTTGCATTTAATCAACACCTTTTCCAAGTGCTCCAAATTTTCTTCTCTAGTCTTGGAGTACATAGCAATGTCATCCTAATAAAAAAAAATGAACTTGTTAATTATCCCTACAAAAATAACATCCATAGCTTGTTGGAATATTACACCAGCATTCATCAACCCAAAATTCATCCTCATATATAAATACATGCCCTAAGGCATAATGAATGTAGTCTTGGATCTCTCAGATTCCTTCACCATAACCTAGGTGTACCCTAAGAAACCATCTAATGTGGAAAAAATATATGATATAGTAACACGTTGTAGTAGGTTCTCCATATTGGGTAGGGGATAATTATCTTTCAAAGAAGCTTTATTCAAATTTTAGAAATCCACACCTAAGAAGATATGACCATTTTTTTCCACATAGGGACTAAATTTTCCACCCATGATGAATACCTGATGGGATGAATGATACCAATATCCCTTAGATTATTTAATTCATCCCACATCTTGGTGGCCAAGATGGGGTTAATGGTTCTCTATTTTTAATTGAAAATACTGATATTAGGATGTAATGGGATGACATGCTAAAACAAGTTTTCATACACTTTTGACTCAAAATAAGACCACGATAGACAATTTTGGTACTTTCTTAATAGGTGTATGTAATCTTGTTTCTTAGCTGCACTCAAGTGAGTACCTATCCAAACCTTCCTTATAGTCTCACAAGAACCCAAGTCATACTCAATCACATCTTTTAAGATGAATGAGTCTCTTGATTTGATTCTATCATCTCCATCAAAAGATGCTTCCAAGCTTACCAGTCCTCTAAGGAGCATGTTTATCTTAAGATAAAAAATGTCCTTCCCAAATAGGGTTTCTTTTCCATCACAAACATGAACAATAGAATCTAGGTCTATGAATTGATCATGGAGCTCAGCTTCACAATTTAGAAACCTTTTAATCTATTCATCATCTTCAATACCTACCAATGATGAACATTATCTAGGATTAAAGGCCTAATAAGCACCTCTACTTGATACTGATAATGAGGGCTCATATTTGTAATGTCAAATTGATCACCTAGCCTTGTAATTCTATCATCTTCTTGGTTGAAACTATTATCATGATAACATAGATTAAATGCATCAAAAAATTCAAGTAATCCTAAATAGCATTTTAATATTATATCAACCTTTTATTTTTTATGGCAAAATCACTACAAACTTGATTTACCACTACCTTAGAATCACCCTTAAAAATCAAGATTTTAATTTCATGTTCATGGGTAATCCACAGACCAAGTAAGAGTGCCTCATACTTGTAGTATTATTTGTGTACTCAAAGGATAACTAAAAAGAAAACTTAAAGCATTTACCATTAGGGGTATAAAAGACCACCCTAGCTTCATTTCCAAGATTAGAGCAAGCCTCGTTAAACCACATCTTCTAGAATACATTTTTTGTTAGGTTTAACATCAAGAACAATAGGCTATTCACTAGTATCAACATTCCCAATAAATATGCCAAGCTCAACATTTGTGTACATCACTTCATTAAGAGCACATTTTGGATCTTCAATTACATGTAGCATCTTCAACTTTCTATAAATATTGACCATCTTACTCTCCAAATAAATGGTGGCATAGTAAAGGTCCATCTACACACTTATACCCATGCTAGCATCCCATTTTCATGATAGCAACATCCCTCACTTTGGCAAGCAGTCTAAAACTACCATGTCCATATTCAAATTCTTACCAGGATGAGCTACCAGTTGTATAACTAATCCCTTGACTTCTCCAACAACTAGAACCTCTCATGAGTCTATGGCATAAAACTTGCCAAATGTTGATGTAATCTTAACTCTAATTTAATTTAGGACACCCAGAGGCATCACATTGTAAGAAGCTCTAGAGTTAAACATGTAGTTATGAACAATCAAACCATTGATCAACAAGGTTGTATAAAATGGATCCACATTCAACTAACTCTCCACTAAATCAGTCCCGAAATAGACCTCTGAAGTAGGTTCAATAAAATCTTTTGATTCTTCATAACTTTCTATGGGTTTTTGGAAAACTCAAATTCATTCATAGCTGACCTTTCACTAAATTCTAAGTACTCAAATTCTCTCTTTCTATGTTTAGGTATTCTTAATAATTCAACAAGTGGTATGGTGACTTTCAGTTGGCTCAATACTTAGGCCATATCTCATATGCTATATTGAGTAAGAGGAGTATTTGGTGGAAGAATGACAACACCTTCAGCTAGAATATAGTCACTTAAGGTTTAAAGTAGATTAAGCTAGGATGGATTTGCATTCTTTTTAGTATCCTTCAAAGGTGGATTAGTTTTAACATTATTATCACCCTTAGGGATACTATACAACATGGGTACCCTATTCTTGGTTGGAATACCTCTTGGCTTAGTAGATTGGAAAATAAGTACTAATGTGAAAGCTTTAGGGACTATTGTAGTTATCTTAGCCTCCTTATTAGCATCCTCTGCTTGTGGATTTATAGGGGTAGTGTCTTGAGGAGTATCAACCTAATATTTGCTTCTCAAGTGATACTCCTCTTAGGTAATTATTGCATTAATTATCAAATACCTATCCTTAACTAAAAAAATTACCCCAATATATTTATTAATTAGAATAGAATGTAATAAATCAAAATCTTGAATGGAAAATTCATATGCTTATGCCATATTAACATCACAAGCAAATTTAGGATTTGGGACATTCACCTTCTCAAATACACTCCAAAATTGATCAACATTAGTAACACTCAACAATTTCATGGAGGCCATCATCTCAATTTGTGAGCTTTGATAATTGAACATCAAAATCTCATCATTATATGGCATAGACTCAATTTCATCTACATATTCATCAATTGATTTAGTTGTATCACATGGGAGATGTGGAAGGAAGCACTTGTCACACCAATAAATATCAATGTTATAATTCATAGCATTTAGCTTGGCATTTAAAGGATTAGACACTTCTCTTCTATCACCTCTACTCTAGTTCTTATCTATTCTTTCTTCATGTGTAGGCCTCTTCCCTCTATCATTATCTCAATGGTGGAAATAGGCCCCCTTTATGCTTGATTCAAATTTGGAGGCCTTTCTTGACTGGTAGACACATGAGGTATTCCCTTTCATCTATAGCCAATTTTAATGACATTTCTTTGAAAAAAGAGGCCAAATTTTTGATAATGTCCTCCAAGTTGACTATATTCATAAACTATGTTTTTTTATAGATTGACCAGCTTCACATCAACCCACTTATTCATGGGCTTTCCCACATCCTTTATATTTATCTCAATTTGGATGGCCATATTGAATTTTAACCACATGTTAGTGGGAGCCTTATCCCTTAATAATTATATAGCCTTCTTATCAAAAGAATCATAATACTTTATAAATCATGTTGTATCATTGGGCCTAATGTTTTTAGATAGTCACATCATAGTTTTGTTGAACTATGTATTAAAGTCCTGAACACACTCATTGGGGTTCTTATTTATGTTTTAAAACTCAATCAAAAAGAACCTTGGATCACTTTCACCATACTGAATTCTAAAGGCATTCTTCATCTTATCCCACAAATTGATGCATCTAGGGAAAAAAGAGTTGAAGCATTCATGAGCATCTTCTTCCAACATGTGCATAAACAACATAATGCACACATCTTCATATGCAACCTCATAATATTAAATAATATTTTTAAAATCCCTCAAGTGATGATCACCACTTACTACATTGTTCCCTTGTAACTTTGGAAGGAATTTTATAACTTCATTTGGGACCTCATTAGGATAACCTTCCATTTCCTCAAAATTGATAGGCTTGAATTTGGGAACAAAAAATGTAGGATGCTCATTCTCATCTAGATCCCTACATTTGATGATTGGTTCAATGGGATGTTTAATAATAGATGGTAAAGGGATGTAAGGAGGTGAATGAGGTAAACTTTGTGGTTCATACCTAGGAGGGGATTCAAATGATTGAGAAGGAGTTAGTAATACACATGACTATAGGTTTTAGAGTTGCTAGGAGAGCTATGATAGTCGTCAATAATGGGAGGATAAACAAAAATTTCAAGATTGGAATAACCTTCATGGCCCTCAATAGCTAAACTTTTCCCTTGAATAGGCCTCCAGACTTGTCCCTTTCTTCTTTGAAGAATAATTAAGGGTGGAATAAGTTTATTAGATGGTTCACCTTTGAAAGATGATCTCAATCCTTCCATATTTTCAAACAAGAAAATACTCAAAGCTAAAAGTTAGCATAATATTTAGAAGAGGCACAAATATTTATTGAAACTAGAAAATAAAGTTGGAGTCACCACTAGAATCAAACTTCTAGAATATAACAATTGAAAAACTATTTATGATACATGATAAAATTAAATTTTTTGAAGCAAATGATGAAATATAATATAAAGACACTAAAATTTTCATAATAATGTTCAAAAGGGACAAAACACATTTCAAGATGTAATGTTAATATCTCTTTGTGATGAACATAGTAGAAGTCAATTATCAATCCTTAAAAAAATCTTGGCACGTCCTTAGTGGAGGTTATAACATTGATGACTAGGATAGTCAAATTAGTGTAGTAACAATATAGAAATTCATAACATAAAATACTGACAGCTCTTTGTAAGAGTCCCTTAAAACACAAGTGGCTAGGATATTATATTCATTCCCTATAAATGGTGCTAGAAAGAGTGTTGGTTCCCAATTTTTGACCTAGTACACTTGGCCTTGTATACTTGAGAAAAATTGAAAAGTGATGATGAGAAACTTGCTAGTATGTAATTATAGTTGAATAAGGGTTTGGCATCAAGGATGGACCAATTGCATAAAGTGACCAAGATGCACCTATATAGGGTATGGTTATCTCCTTGCTACTTCTATCTCTACCTAAACCAAGGTGAGAGGACCTAAGGAGTAGCTTGATCACATGGAGATATTTTACAATTCAACCTCCATGGAAATTATTAGCATAGGGAATAAATATGAATAGGGTACAACCAAGTTTGTACACTTCACTCAAAATGCACAAATGCTCTAAGTCATATAAAAGCTACTAATATAGATGATTAAATGATTACAACTTTGATTTTAAAGGATTTTCAACAACAGGGGTCAAATAAAAGACTATAATGTTAAACTTTAAAACACAAACTACAAACATATTTCAAGTATGTAATATCTCATGCATTTGTAAGGAAAATAATACTCATAATATGAAAAGGATGTATTAAATGTAGGGTAGGACATGGTAGAATAGTTAGATGATTATATAAAAAGTGAAGGTGGTGTGATGGTGGCTTCCAAACAATAGGGTCTCTTGAAGTATTTCATAACAATATTCCTTAGCAATGATGTAAAAAATACTTTAAATATAAAATAATGACAAATACCAAATGATTCCTAAGAGACTATAACATACATTAAAACTAATCTTTCAAATGTTTTTCCCTGTCAAATCCATAAACCTAGGGTGCCCTAACAAGTTATTCAATAATATATTTTAAAATAATGTAGAAAGGGATTTATAATCTAGATTAAAACCTAAAATGACAATGAGTAATGGGCATGAAATAGGATATCTAGTCAATAATATTAGCAATACAAATCTCTATATTTCATCAACAAGAAATAGTAAAGAACCATAAGCATTTTCATTAGCTTAAAAATAAATATTAAATACATCAATACTTCAAAATGTTGCCATGGGGATAAGCATGGTGAGATTGATCTTTTGATAAGGGAGACATAAATATGTTATCAAAGCTCACTAATGGCTATACATCTACAACCATCTTAGCAAGGGAGACAAGATCTAGACACAAAAATTGAACCCAATTTTTTTAAAATAACCTAGACTTAGAGAAAGTGGACACCTAAAATAATGACCAATAATAACCAACACAATGGCCAACCAACCCCTTAAATATAGGATAAACCATCTATTTATACATTTTCAATACTATAACTATGGGTTGCAAATTTCAAAATTGAAAATCAAACCTTTAATTCTACCAAGATGCTTCTAACTAGAAAATATTCCCTTGCCATGCCTAAAATATTCATCCATTTATAAGAAAATCATGGCTCTAACTGCCTCTATTGGGAATGATGAAGATTTTAAAACAAACTATTTGATCTCTTGGCTAGAAATATTTTCAAATGAGTTGGAAGGAGAATATTCATGGTAGAGGGCTAAATAAACTTTGTCTTCATGTGGAACTACCTAAAAATGCCCTAGACCACTTACTTGCATAGTTGAAAACTTCTGGACAACTGCCCTCCCTCTCATGCATGTCATGGAACAACCTAATTTTTCCATGATTTCTTGGGAATATTCTAGATCCATGGTCCTCTAAATGATCTTCTCTAGAGTTTCCCACCTTGGATTTATAAACCTAAAAAATCTCACTCGTGGAGGAACTTGGACAAACACAACAATAAAACAATGTGAAAGACTTAGGTCACTTTTTAACTTTTTAATTTTAGATCCAACTTACTTTTCACATTTTGCATTTTTTACATCTTTTATTTTTTACATCTAGATTTTGATGGCTTCTTATATATTTTTTGATGAAAAAATTCATTATTTTCAACTTTTGATTTACTTGGGTAAATCTTCGTCCCTCTCACAAATTTTCCATTTGAAAATTGCCAAGCTATTGTCAGTGGTAGAAGCCTTCGCTAACTATATTGCATAAGATCTATGAACATGTCATGAATGGCCATGTGGAATCACCATGTCACCCAGTTAACCAATAGATTTTATTTTATATTGAAATCAACATCACTTATCTCCATACGAGGTAAAAAAATCATTGAAATGCCCATGATCATCCTGTACCATCGAATCTACTCATCCGAGCAAATATGAACCATAGATATATGTCTAACTCATTGTGATTGTGACACATATCAATAACACATTCAACTTAGACATTTTGAAATGTCTATCTTGGTTCACACCATTAGATTTGCTCATCCAAGTAATCATGTGCCATTGATCTTAATCCAAACAATCGAATGCCATTGGTTGTCATAGGTCTTATACAAAAATGGTACCACTTGGTAGCTTCAAAGGCTCCTTTAATCCTACTCTATTAGTCCTATTAGGCTAACATGCTCATGCCAAGTGGTGGCCTCACATTCATTATAGTCTTTGTTGAAATTTTTTAACTAAATACGTGGCATAGATTAGGTTGTGTACACTTGAACATGCACCATCGATCTCTGGGATTATGTTTGATCTTTAACCTATGACCATGTATTAAATTTTCAACTGTGCCCTCATACTATTATATATTTTCATCTAATTAAATATACATCATCAAATTGAAATCCATGGGGTGGAGCATCATTAGATACTGCCTATACTTGGCCTTGAGGATGTGTCACTTGGTAGCTCTATGGGTTTCCTATGAACCTTGTGAGTAGTCTCTATTTCTTTGAGTGCCATAATACCACATGGTGGAATATCATGCTCTTATTTAAAAATAAATGACTACTTCATAGGGCCTAAATTTGATGCTCATGCAACCATCTTATAACATTTAAATCCCAATGGATATTTGTCATGGCTTAAGATTGATGTTTGCATGCTTGTAAATGATGTTTGTGAGCTTGTCACCTATGAAAATTTAGAAATTTCATCAAGACTTTACTTATTGGATATTTTATCTTCGACATTCCTACTTTCCTTGGCCCTTTGGTCTTTAGATTTTATATCTTCAGTAGAATTATCTCGTAATAATTATTGTAGGCTTTTATCTTTGGCACTTCTACTCCTTGGCCCTTTGTTCATTGGGAGAATTGTTTCAAATATTTTATCCAAAATAATTTCTTTGAATAAATTTACCTTTGCACTTTTCCCATAAAAATTGATTCTTTGGCATTTTGTCATCGTCAGGATAATTGTTTGAAACATTTTCTCTAAAATAATTTCCCTGTAGAAATTAAACTTGGTATTTTCTCTGAAGAAATTGAACTTACATTTTTAATGAAGGAATTTGGATTTTCATTAGGATTTTTGTGTAGGAAAAATGCTTAAAGAACAAGTTCCCTTTAGACTTTTTTCCATGGACAAAAATTCCAAAACAACTGGATCTTAGACTTTTGCCAAAGGTTACCTTCAGACTCTTTTCCATGGACCAAAAGTTTGAAACAAATAAGGACTTAACATTTTTTTTGAAACAAATGAATTTTTCTAGGCCTTTTGCATGGGCAAAATGCCCAAAGGGCAAGTTCACTTTGAACTTTTTGCATGGGAAAAATGCCCAAAATAAATGAACCTTCAAAATTTCTATAGAGTACTTAGCTCAATGCAAATGGGACTTGGCCAATACATTAAATTCCTTTAGACCTTTTCTAGTGGACAAAATGTCTAATAAAAATAAGTCTTCAAAATTTTTATTCGAGACAAAAATATTGAAGACTTAGTTCTATCAGACATTTTGTCTACTACAAAAAATCCAAAAAAGTCTAGGTAAAGACCAAATTAGGACTTAGTCAATTTAACATGAACTTGACCTATAATGAACATTTGAAGACAAAAATTGGGATAAGGACATAGTCATTTTCACTTGACTCAAGATAGACTTAGGAATTTTCATTTGATAAGGGCCCAATTACTTCAGTGTAACATTGGGCACTAACACTATGAAGTCACTAAAAATTAGGCACAAAATCTCCATTTATTTCAAAAATAAATAATCACAAAATAGAGGACAAAATAGGAAAATTCAATGTTTAATAGGGCAAATTTGTTGATTAAAAGCTAATTAAATCCATAGGAAATTAAGTCATAAAACTAAAAACTTGAAGTTTTGAGTGATATTCATAATATTTTTAAAGGTTCCATATCATTCCTTTACTCCATGTGGGGTATGTGGTCCCACTGTAATGTGCCATTATGTATCATTAGGAATCTGAAGAACCAAATTTCATTAGTTTATTATTAGTGAAGTTAAAAGAGAATTAAAATCAAACAATACAAAATAAACTAAACCACTCTTGCCTAAGTACTTGGGTGAGCTTAACATAATAAATAAAATTATAAATAGAAGATAAAACACAAAACTATTTTACCTCCCTTGTCAAATTAGTGCTCATTCATTAGCATAGAAGACGTTCATGCTTGGATTATGGGCAATATAAACTTTAATCAATGCAATTTACATTTGGGAAACACTTATCTAAGACTACTTGAGTCTTATATTGGATTGGCTTGGCTTGGTGAAACATTTCCTTAATCAATATGATATTATAACTTTAGTTTGAGAGCTTGTTTAGATAGGGGCAATGACACTTGTATTTATAGGTTTTAAAACTAACTCTAACACAACTGTGTTTAGGTTTAGTTTTAATATTAGTTGTGTCTAGATTAGCCTTGATTAGGTTTAGATTAAACCTAGGTTAGGTTAAAGAAATTATGAAGGTTTGACAACTAATAGAAGATATTTATGAGGCTTGAAAACTCATATAAGATATTTGTGAGGTGTGACTCACCTTTTCTTTGAATTTTAGGAATTTATTAAATATATTATTAATTATTTTGACTTTGACCTCATCTTTATTGGATTTTTTTTTTTTTTTAATAAAATGTAATTCCCTAATTGAACTTGGAATTTTTATTTAAGTGACTAATTAAAATTTATTTTTAATTAATCTTGTTTAGGGTTTTTGGCATGAAGGAATTGTTTTAGTCTTTTAAATTAATAGATTAAAAGGCCAATTTATCAAATTTCTAGATCATAATTTGACTAGGGTTAGATCCAAGATGGGTTATCATTGTGTGTGGTGTGTTACCCCAAATGGGGAAGCCTCGATGCAATTATGAGTAGTTATAAACCATGTGTGGATGAATTATGGCATTTTGGTGATTTCTAGGCTTAATTTACATAGTTTTGTATAAATCAATTTGAAGTCTACTATAGACACAGAATGTGGAAAAAAATGATTTTTTATAAGGGGAAGTATAATTTGGTAGTTACCTTACCTCAAAAGGATAAGTTATCTGCATAAGCTGTATATGGATTATGTAACATATAGGGGTTAAATGTCTAAGTAGGTATAGTAACTAGGCATGTAGTTATGTGATAATATCAAGTCCTAATATGCATGATGTAGTTCATGGTAACATATAGAGAGTAATAGTACAAACTCAACAAGTAATCAAAAACACACACAAGATCACTCAAAAGTAAAATAATGAGAAATGGTACAAGAAGACCTCATATAATGGGAATATTTAAATGTCTCACAATCAAAGGGACATGTCTTAGTAAAATATCCCTAAGTCATATAATGACATATTAAAATTTACACATACAACAAACAATGACATATTGACATTTAAAATTATGCAAACATGGAATAGGGCCACAATCAATGTATCATATTCAAATACTCTAACAGGAAATAAAATGCAAGATAATAGTAAGATAGTAAATTAGGAAACCAACATGAATATAACATACTATAGACATCTAATTCCTAACACCATTTGTGTTGAAATTGTCAATCTTACTTGAATTGTACTCAAATGCACATTTTAGGTCAAAATCCATAAAATGCCCTAAATGTTTCAAACTTGTCACTTACAAGTGCTAGTTTAGGTCAAAGTATCCATAAATAGGGAAATGAATTTTTATGGGCTAGTTAACTTTGATTAGATCATTTCGAGTAAAAATGACAAATTCACCATTAGTGCTCTAGATCACTCTTTTCTTCTAATTTATTGGTACACATCACGTACCTCTATTTTTTGGTGTTAGAAACATCTTAAATGGGAATAAAACTCCAACACATATAACATCACCTTTCAATTCCTCTCTAGTCAAATTATGACCCAATAATATGACTTTCTACCCATTTTGATTAATTGTGCACCAATTTTCAAAGAATTGCACTAAACTTGATTAAACTTACTTAAGCTAATTAATATAATTTAAGAGCTTAAGTAAGAATTCCATAGATATTTTTGAATATCTCATTATTGGAAATTGATTTTGAATATCTACATCACCTAGTGACATCATCTATGGGTGGCATCCATCAAGCCATAAGTGCATAAAATATCAGGATTATGGGTCACCCATGCCTAGTTAATTCATCCCATGTCTCTTTAATGCTTATTTATCTTGAGGATATTTATGAGTTTAATTCCAAATATTAGGATTATCCATGGCCACACATCTCAAGCTTGAGATGGATGGTCATGTTTGATCTTGGCCAATCTCAAAAATATATAAATAGAAAGGCCATGGACGTGAATTTTAAACTTGAATATTGCAAATTTATAATGTTAAATTATTTCCATAATCCTTTGCATTTGATCATTGATTTTATTTTCAAGCTTCATTGATAGGCTACTTTAGTGATTTAGAATCATGAGCCTAGGTTTTATGGAGTGTTCTTGAGACATTGGAGGTGTTTTCCACCTTTGTTGACAAAGACAAGGATGCTTGATCAAGGGAGAACATGTTTTTGAGCCACATGGGTATGGTGAATCCATTTGGGAAGGTAATATGATGTTTCTTTATTTCACTTTATTTCTTTCTATCTTTTGTAATTTTGTAGGAATAGATAGTATTATTCAGTTAGTTCTTTATGTATTTTTTATGATTTATGGACTAATGTTTGACTAACTCACTTTGTAATCCTCTCTACATCTTGGCACACCCGATGGGATGAGATGCATCCAACACATAAAGAAGATAATTTTGCAACTTTAAAATATTCATTTGGATCATTAAAACTCTTGTAAATTGATTTTCTAACTTTGTTTTACCATTTTTTGTTTGCCATGGATTTACACAGTAACCGATGTCAGTTAGTAAAACTGACATCAATTGGGTAGTTATCATCAGTCACATTGGTATAACTGATGTCGGTTACAGTTAGGAAAACTGACATCAATTGGGTAGTTATCGTCAGTCACATTGGTATAACTGATGTCGGTTAGATAACCGTCATCAGTTAGCAAATGAAACAATTGTCAGTTATATAACCAATGTTGGTCACTATGTTTTTATTAAAACATAGACCCAAGAGATCATTTTTTAAAGTTCATTGTTTCAAACCCAAAAAAGCTTAAAGGCTAAATAACATGCTAACATTTTTGTTACAAGACCAAGCTTGGAATTTTCTAAAAATATGTTTAGATCACATTGTTCATGCCTAAAATGAATAAGAACATTATTTTAGGTGCTTAAATTAATATTTAGGTGCTTAAGTGAGTTTTTAGCATTAGTTTTCAAAATTTACAACTAAGACCAGGGGGTCAAATGAACACCACCTCATTTTCCATTTGGGCTTAAAAATGAACTCACCTTTTCAATCTTTTTGTCTTCAATAGTTGTTTGATATAATTTTTGTTTGGAAAAAAGAGATTTGTTGTGTGTATGCTCTTCTGTTCGTACCCTTTAGGGAACCCTTGGAATCAAAAGCACCATTCCTATTGCAAGTAGCCTAGTCCAAGCCTTATAAATAATGTTGTCTAAAGTGCTCCCTAAAAACTCGTTAAAGTTTGGGTGATCTTGAAAATGACCCTAAAGTCTTTATACTTTCATGCTTTCTTTGTTTTTATGCAAACTTGGCTTATGAGGGGGATGTCATTACCTCCCACGAGTTCTTTAGGGAAGCTTTGACCTAGGGTTTTAACTCCTAGCATTGACTTCATTTGGATCCTAATTGGAGTTACACATAGGATGTATTTGCATTTGGACATCACACTGCACTAAGAAAAAAATAGGATGTAGTGATTATAAAAAGGACTAGAATTTTTTACAATTAGCTAATGTCATGGTCACCCAATTTTTGTGCTTATCTTTTACATCATTTGATGTGAAAGTCATTATGTAATTGATTCCCCTAGAATGATCAAAAACTTACTAGTTTAGTAGACCCCACTTTGTCATACCTTGTCAGTTTATACTTAAGACATTTATTTTTTGTAATTAGCTTACTTGGTCTTGATTTGTGCATAAAATTTCTTGTTAACTCATTGAACTTAACCAAAACACATTATCCTTAATTTTATTGAGCAAGGGAGGCATTACACTGTCCAATTAAAAAATTCATCTTTTCTTGTTCAAATTCTTATCAAAAACTTTGTGTCATGTCATCCACTTTGGCATAGTCATGATGCCCAATTGAGTCTAGATATTTCACTCAATTTGTTTAAATCTTTCATTTATAATCCATATTCAAAATTGAACCTTTCTGAGTTCTAAGAGTTGGTGTGTCAGAGTAGGTTTGCCGTTTGTGCACTAAGCTTGTTCTAACTTGGGTTTAATTTTAAATTTGGATTGAAGGTCATTTATTAAGACATAAAATCACCTAATCATCTTGGTGGACTTAATTCATCTTGTGTATCACTCATGCTTTGAGTCCTAGAACATATTTTATCCTACTGGAACCATATGGTGATGTTGTGCTACCTATTTGGTCCTAGATTTATACTTAGTCATTTGCCTATCTTTTTACATCTTGAGTTGCTTATTACATTTTATCTTCTTCATAATTTGGAAAGCTTTCCTCTAAAATTCTAGAGTCAACTTTTCAAAGTTGAAACTAGCATTTACAATATAGGTGTATCATAAATATCTAGGTTTTGGTGTACTAGTTTTCACCTTGGGTCTTTGAGTTACCTTACCCTATTTTGATCTCTGCGATTTCAACCTTACCAAAGGTTGAGTAAACTCATGAACCAAATCTTCTAAATTGTGTGTGGTTTCAAACCACCCTCCCTTATAGTCTCATTGGTACCTTGGCTATTTGTTTAAAAAGGGCCAAAGCATAATTTGTTTGGTTGCCAAGCATTGGTCCAAAGTTAGTCAAACACACAAAATAACTCTTTTAGACATGACTCAAAGGTTCACTCGTAGTGGGGCCTCTTATGGCCTTAGTTATGAAGATGAGCAATTTTATGATGGTCAAGATAAACCCATTATTTTTGATGATATACTCACAACATTAGGATTTGAAGATGATTAAAATGAATATCAACCCCAAGAAGATCAAGATGAAGCCCTTCTTAGATTGATAAAATCAAGTGTTGGACTACCTTCTAACTTTCCTATAGAAAAAATGCATAACTTAGTTAGAGAAGGAGAAAAATGATGCTAAGAGCAAGATTTTGCATGAATAGACATACCTTCTTCCTATAACAAAGGAAAAGAAATACAAATAGAGTCAAAACCCAAAAATCCAGATCTTCTAGCCAAGATCAAGATAATAAGTCAATGATATGCAGATCAAATTATCATAGACTTAAATAACTCCATAGTTTTCACTTCAATTCACAATGATGCTTTAAAATAACAAGGAAATGTGGTTGAAAGTATGCAACAAATATTAGATGAGGACATTACCATAGTGGATCAAGGTAATCTAAATGAATAGTTAAAGTCACAAGAGACATTACAAAGTGTTCCATTTGACATGGAACATACATTCTTCAATCATTAAGAACCTTTTATTACTTTAAAAAATAAAATAACCCAAACATTTATTTTGAAGTGAGGAAGTTCATTAAGACAATTTAGCTAGTTATTTTCAACCAACATAAAAATTGGTAAATAAACATAGAAATTTCCAAAATCAACAAAGTATGAAAAAATCAAATTTAGGGAATGTTTGAGAATCCAAGAATCAATGGCCTATATTCTCAAATCAAGGAGAAAATTAGAACCAAGTCATGGATCAAAATGTATACAATCCTTATAGATCCACACAAAACCAGGGGCAAATTCTACCTCAATAGTAAAAAAATAGGGGCACATTCCACCCCAACAACAAAAAAACTAGGGGCACATTTCACCTCAACAACAATAAAACTAGGGGCACATTCCACCCCAAAAGTAATGAAACTAGGGGCACATTCCACCCCAACAACATATTATTCAATTCATAAATGCACCAAACATGCAAGAATGGAATTCTATAAAAGAAATTATTTAAAGATTGGAGATGAATAATAAAGTCAAAAAGTAAAAATTTGATGAGATATGCCCATATAAATTTGATTTATCTATTCTCCAAAACTCCTTTCCACCTCATTTTGAGGCACCCAAATTTTACAAGTAAAAAGGAAAAGGAGATCCATGCGAGCACATATAGGCATTCTTCATCTTATGTCAGGAGGTTGATTATAGTAACGAGTACTTACTATGACTATTTTTATGAAGTTTAGTGGGACAAGCTCATGATTGGATACTTAAACTATCTAATGGATCAGTTATGGATTAGAATGACTTATCAAAAAAGTTTATTAACCATTTCTCATATAACATAGAACATGGATTAATCATTGTTTACTTATACAAATCCAAAAAACATGATGGTGAAAGTTTTTCCACACATGTACAAGGGTGGAGAGCATTTGTAGGCCGCTTTCAACATAATTTGCCAGACAAATAATTGGCTGATATCTTTGCATAGAATTTGGATCCTGAATTTGTGTATAATCTACATTTAGCTTGTGCTAACTCATTTGAATAAATTATTGACAAAGGGGTGTATATTGAGAAGGCTCTTATTGTTAAGGGCCTTGTTAAGATTTTTGTGCAAGGTCAAGCATCTAATCAGACTAAATCACTAGTTCAAATAGCTATGCAGGATAAGCGTAAAGGATTTAAAAAAAATAAGAACATGGTTGGAATGGAATGACTAAAACAAGACTTGTAAAAATGGTAAAGGCTATGCCTCCTCCAAATGTATAAATAACTCCCCCAGATCCACTACCTTTTTTATAGAGACAACCTCCATGAAGGACATTTCATAACAAATTTAGAGTCTTTAGTAAGTTAGGAGAATCAATTGAAATAGTGTTACAAAATCTCATTGCAACTAATTTAATTGTATGGCCAGTATCAAGGCCATTTCCTCAAGATCAACCAAAACTAGATTGGTATAAAGAGAATGAATGGTGTAACTTTCATCATGTCACTGGTCATAGTGCATATCATTGCATTCAATTATAACATATTATTAAGGAATTTATTGAAAGTGGTGAACTATAAATTAAGTTGGCCCCTAATCAGGACACAAATTAGGATATGGGAATCTACAAAGACCCCTTTCCTTGACATGATCCACCACCACTAAGAAACAATCAAAATGGTAAAAATCAAGGATAGAGGTAGAATCAAAACCAATAATAAGGTCAAAATCATAATGAGAATAATCAATATCATAATACCTATACTAATAATGTGGCTTATAACAATGTACCTTATGACTATAATAACACTATGGGATGCATTTATGCAACCTACATTTCCACTATTACTATAAAACTATGTGGAAAATATCATGTTCCTCACAACATGAGAACCATTATTATAGGGTCAACACCCTCTCCCCCTAGTAATACTATGTTGGGTTCACATCATCATGTCACTATTCCATTCACACGAGTTACTAATCCTGAACAACAACACCTTTATTCTAATTATAAAGGCTCCTCATTGACCCAAAATTTTAGAAATATAGTTAATCAACTATGAGTCACGATTCAAGGCCCTTTGTCTTCTTATTCTAATTATAATAACTCCTTACCACCTCTAGGTTGTGCAATCACAACTAGGCACCCATGAGTTACCATTTAGGGCCCTTCTCCCACTTATTTCATAAAACCTAATGAAAACATTGTGCTAATAGTTCCAAAGTTGAATACTATCCCAAAAAAGACTAAAATTATTTAATCCATAATTCAAAGGCCTTATAGTCTAACAGATCAATTAGATAAAACCCCTACACAAATTTTTATATTAGAACTCTTGTGGACATCTGATGTCTATAAAACCATCTTCAACAAACTTTAGCAAGAGTCTATTATGCCTAATGATATAAAAATTTATCAATTATAGAAACTAGTTGGACACTTGTCTTCATTTTGTCAAATCACATTTGATAAAAAGACATGTTCACCCTTGATCCAAACCACAATAACCCACTATACATTGAGATAATCATTATAGATCACAAGATAAAGTGGTTTCTTATATATAATGGTTCAAGGTTGAACATCATATCTCTTAAATTGGCATGATGATTGGGCTACATGGATAAAGACATTCAGCTAGAAACTATTACAATCAAGGCTTATGACAATGCTGAGAGGGAGTCATCCAGTACAATTTTATTGACAATCATGGTTGGGTCTATTTCTCATCACAAATTATTTCATATTATGGATATTGAGCTTCCTTATAACATAATTTTTGGTCATCTTTGGATCCATGAAGTATAGGTAGTTCCTAATACTCTTCACCAATGCCTTAAGTTTGACCATGATGGGATTGAGGTTACTATTCCCACTGATCAGTAACCATATCAATACTACAAACATCTTGAAATAAAGTTTTGTAATTATAACTATTGCCTAGGTTCTGAATTCATTATAAAGAATAATAAAGCCATCATTTCTCATCCATCTCAATCTAATTATATAGACCCTAGTGATCTAGCCTCCACTTCGACCGATCTATTTCCTATAGATCTAGATAAGTAAGTTATAATTAAAGAAATAAGAATTTCCATGTACCATCTGAAGGACATCCTCCATATTAAAAAATTACCAAAATCCCTTAAAACATTTGTTAAGCCTAAAAATTTCTAGACTCCTAACAAACCTGATCAGATTTGGCAACCAAAGAAGAAATAACCAAAACCTCCTATGGTTTTTGTACCTACAATTGCACCAAAGAAAGATTGAGAGGATTTTAATGAGGGAGATTGGTTATGTCTTAAAGGCCTTACTGATTATTTTTAGAATAAAAATTATCCTATCCATAACAAGATAATGGATCATCTTGACTATACAGGGAAAGGACTTGGCCTATAGGTGCAAGGAATTTTAGAACCCTTATCAGCTAGAGTTATCAATTAGAATCATGGTCTTGAATTTAAACCACCAAAGGATAACCTCATGACATTTGATAGTGACTCTTCTGAAGTGACTAGTAATGAGACTCCTAAAAGTGACACGATGTACCATGATAGCCTTTTCAATGAGCTTACTGACTCAAATTTGTTTGATTTAAATGCCATATTGACCAAACACCTATTAGAGCTTCCCATCTTGAAGTAAAAAACCATCCTAGTGGTGCTTCCCTTCCTAAAGTAGGAAATTATATATTTACCATTGGCACTTCCCATCTTGAAGCAAACCCTCACTATAACCTATGCCTTTTCCATCCTGAACTCATAGATTGGGATCAAAAAAATTTGATCATATGCCTTGATGAGTTCTAAAATGAAGAATTGATTATAGAATACATGGGCCAATAAGATGCATTCCCCATTGGTGATCATAATCAATGTTTTGATTTTTCATTTGATCTTTCTACCTACTTTGGAGAGCAAGAAAACTTTCTTGGTCATAATAAAGAACAAACATTGATATCTTTAGGTTAAAACCTCTTTGAGGCACTTGTCGATTAGGGAAAAAGTAAAGAAAAAGATAAGCCTTTGAGTGAAAACCTATTTCAGGCACTCCCAAGTGGGAAAGTCTGTTCATCTCCTTAGGATATAGAAATTCCATCTAGGCCAAGTTATATGGATAGTATAATCATATCTTGAAAACAACATCAAATATTTGAGCATCTTGCTCTTGAGTTTCTATAGGTTTTTACTAATTGGCCTTCACCTGAGAAGGCAGATTTTAATTCTTAATATTATCTGGATCTTTGGGAGGAATGACAAGAAGACATAGTAGAGGAAAATGATCACAACCATACATTGCATATAATTCTAGAGGATGAATCCACACTCCTTGTGGAAAACACAATAGAAGTGAATTTGGGAACCTATGAGGATTCTAAAATTGTTTATCTTGGAGCTTCCCTTACTAAAGCATAATGTGAACATATTATATCCATTCTTAAGGATTAAACGAACATATTTTCATGGGCATACTCCAACATGATAGTCTTGGACCCAAATTTGGTTGTACATCATCTTGTTGTTCACCTTGGTGCTAAACCAGTCAAGCAAAAATTAAGAAAGATGCATCCACACATCACCCTTTTGGTTATGGCTGAGTTGGAAAATTTGTTAGGAGCTAATTTTATCAGACCACTAGACTACTTTAAATGGGTTTCCAACATATTACTAGTGAGTAAAAAGACCCCAAGCATATGTATTTGTACTTATTTCCATGATATCAACAAAGCATGCCCCAAAGATGATTTTCCTCTACCCAACATTGACATGATTGTTGACCCAACTACTGGGTATGAGATGTTATCCTTAATGGATGGATTTTTTAGTTACAATCAGATCAAGATAGCCCCTAAAAATCAACATAAGACTATATTCACCACTCTATGGGGGACATTCTACTACCAAGTCATGCCATTTGGTTTAAAGAATGATAGAGCCACATATTAGCATGTAATGACTATCATTTTCCATGACATGATGCATGACATTGTCAAGGACTATGTTGATGATATACTAGCAAAATCAAGAACAAGAGCTAGAAATCTTGACATTCTACAAAGAATATTTGAGAGGCTTCATGAATAGAAAGTTTACTTGAATCTTAAGAAATTTGTCTTTAGAGTCACATCAATAAAATTGATAGGGTTCATTGTATCATAATGAGGGATCGAAGTAGACCCTACAAAGGTCAATGCTATTGTGGAAATGCATCCACCAAATAATCTTAAATAGTTATGAGATCTACAAGGAAAGATCTAATCTGTATGCAGGTTCATTTCTCAATTGGTAGATAAGTGCTACCCATTTACCCATCTTTTAAAGAAAAGGATAACATTTCAATGGGATGAATATTGTTTGATAGAATTTTCAAAGCTTAAAACATACTTGGCCAATCCACCAGTCTTATGACCTATAACACAAGGCAAGTTACTGATTCTTTATATATCAACCATGGAACATGCACTAGGGGAAATTTTGGCTTAGCATGATGATCATGGTAAGGAATACACTATTTATTATTTAAGCCACACTTTGGTAGCCTATGAACATAATTATATGCCTATTGAGAAGGCATGTTTAGCTATGGTGTTCGCCACTCAAAAATTGTGAGATTATATGCTAACAATAAAACTATTGTTATCACCAAGGTAGATCCTCTCAAGTTCCTCTTATTTAAAGAAGCTCTTCAAGGATGCATGGATAAATGGATTATGCTCTTTAATGAGTTTGATATTGAGTAATAGAATCAAAAGGCAATCAAAGGACAAGTTCTTGTTGACCAACTTGTAGAAGCTCCTATTATGGCCACTAAACCTCTCAACTTTGACCTTCCAAATGATTCTATCATGATGATAGAATAAGCATCACAAGAACCTAAATATTGGATGTTCTATTTTGATGGATCATTCACATATCAAGAGTCTAGAGATGGCATATTATTAATCATGCCACAGGGGGATCTGATCCCTAAAGCATTCCATATACAATTTCATTATAGAAATAATATGGCTAAATATGAGGCATTAGTTTTAGGGCTCCATATTGATATACAGTGGGATATTCAAAGCTTAAAGGTCTATGGAGATTTATATCTAATCATAAATCAAAAAACTAACCAATATCAAACAAGGGATGATAAGGTTGTTCCTTATAAGTAAATTGTCAATAACCTCAAAACATATTTTAAATCTTTTTAGTTTGAGCAAGTTTTATGAGTCAACAATAGATCTACTGACACCATGGCAACAGTTAGTTCCATGATTAAAATTCATGACAGTGATAAAGATTATCAATTCTTGATTGAAAATCTTCTTCATTTGATACATATTCTATCAGATTTAGAGAGGATATGCATAATTGTTGATCCTAATCCCTCACCTGAGCTACCATGGTACCAAGATTTTTATAACTATTTCCATAGTCATGTATTTCCTACCAACCTTTCCAACAACCAAAAAAAATTATTCCTTCATCACTTAACATGTTATATCCTCCTTGGAAACACAATTTATTGTAAAGGCTATGATGGAACGCTTCTTCATTATTTATCTTTGGGAGAATCCAAGTTGGCATGAAAGGAGGTTCATGAAGGAATGTGTGGGGCCCATACCAATGGTGTAGTTATAGCAAAGAAACTCCTTAGAATAGGTTATTATAGCCCCAAAATGGAGATATATGCTTGTAACTATGTAAATAAGTGTGTTCCTTATTAGCAGTATGGCAACTTGATACATGCACCTTCCTTACCATTACAGCCGATTACAACACCATGGCCATTCTCAACATGGGGTCTTGATCTCATTAGGAAAATTAACCCAACATATTTAGATAGCCATAAGCACATTTTGACTATAACGGAGTACTTTACCAAGTGGATTGAAGCCATTCCTCTCACTTATGTTACCAAAAAACAAATATCCAAATTCATTCATTACCATATCATTTATCAATATGGCATCCTAGCTCGTATTATATCTAATAATGGTGGATCCTTTGTGAACCAAGATGTGAAATCTCTTTATGTAAAATTTAAGATAAAGCACAAGAAATTCACTCCACATAACCTACAAGGCAATGGACAATGTCAAATAAAATCATTCCCATCTTAAAGAAGATTGTCAATGATGTTGGCCATAATTGGCACTTACAACTCTTTCCTACCCTTTGGGCTTATAGAACCAATCATCATACCCCAACTAGAGATACTCCATGCTCCCTTGTGTTTGGAAATAAACATATCATCTTGGTTGAGATTAAGATCCCATCATTAAGAATATCACTGGAGCACATTGAAGATAATGAAGACTATAGAGCCTCACAATTGCACGAACTAGAACTTCTTGATGGTAAGAATTTGGTTGCCCTAGAAAACTTACAGGCATATCAGAATAGATTATGGAGAAGCTATAACAAATGCATTCTCCCTCAAGAATTTGAGATTGGTGACTTAGTTTTGAAAAAGAACCAGAAGAATATGAATGCTGAACCCAAAAAAAAAGGCAAGTTTTAGCCTAATTGGTTAGGACCATATATTGTCACAACAAACTATGGATTAAGAGCATATCAATTAGCTAAACCTAAAGGTGAATAACTTCTAGAGCCCATTAACATCATACACCTTAAGAGGTTCTATGCATGAACATCTTTGAACCATTGTCTACAAGACCCCTAACTTGGGGGAAACTTGTGTTGTCATAATTTTATCCCACCCTTTTATCTTACCTTAAATGCATTTTATACTACCCTGGTCCACTTTTTATGATTCTCAATAGTAAAGGATTTGAATCCTTGGTACTCTAAACATATTCTTCATCCCAATCTAGATTTCTCTCTTTGAGAAGCATATTATTTGTTATGTCTAAGGCATGTTATAAGCTTGAACACTTTTTATCCCTTGACCAATTATAATCTTGATTATGTCTCATGAACATTATGAACATCTTTAGTAGTAGTTATACAAAGCAGTTCAGCTAGGACAATATTGCACAGCTTTAGATAAGTGAATATAAATATCTTCTCAATTCCAAACCATTACTACACTATTACAGATAGGTGAATATAGATACTAGTTTTTTGACTTCAGGTTGCACATTATTCTATATCACATTTTCTTCTCTTTATTATTTTATCAAGATCCTTACTCTCACTGATTTATGAGCATAGACCATTACATCCATCCTATTTATCTTATTGGAACCTCTACTCTTAGGATGTGCATCTCCTCGATTAGATGGTCCACCTTGTGCATATTTTATCCCAAAAACATTAGAAATACTTTAAAACTACCAAAAATATCAAAACATGATCCATAAAAGAACAAAAACATTATCTTATGATTCTATATATTTGTACATTCCCATTCCACCATGCTACACTCTTTCCATTTTACAAGCACAAAAACACCAGTTCATTTCATCTTGTCCCACACACTTGCTATTTTACAAGATAATTATTTCTCATCTCATCAACTTCTTGTTTGCCAGACCATCCTCATTTGTTTGTCATATCTTCCATTTCTTCTATCACATTAATCATGCTGGTCTGATCATAATTTTTTTCTATCCCATTTCTTAGGAGAACTACATTTGGCCTAAAGTTCATGTTGGAACACACATCCATGGAACTATGTAGGTAGCATCCACTTATTTTATACATTTGGAGTTAGCTCAGCCAACCCCTTCCTTTTATTCTCTTCCCCCATTTCTTCTATCATTGTTCCTCTTTAATTAGGGAACAATTATTGTGTCATTATTCTTTGTTATGATGTGGTGGAAAGTAACGCCTCTTCCACATATACATGAACATTTGTCTTTAAACTGTACTAACTTAGTTTTTTTTTGTGTGTGTTTATTTGAGTTTTCTTAGTGTTTTGTTGTGTTTTCTTGGTGTTTTTTGTGCTTTCACACCTCTCCTTTTTATTTCTTCTCCTTTTTCTTACTTCTTTTTTCATCTTGGTCTTATGTTTCCTTGTTTTTTGCTCATCTCTTTTATGTTGTAGAACATCTTGATGATTCACATGGATCTTGATTATTTATATCTTGATCCTATGTTATTACATTATTCTTGGACCATTTTGTTTATTTTATTATTGTTGGTGTTTTGTTTTTCTATTTGATTTTGCTTTTCTTTTTTGTGTTCAAGAATGCCTTGATGGTCCACATGGATCTTGATTGTTCATTCTTGGTCTCATGTCATTAAGAGATTCTTGCCTTTTATTTTTAAACATTTTTATTCTTACTTAAGATCATATCTTGATTTAAATCTAGGTTCATTTATGTTTATCTTTTTCTTTGTCTTTACTTTTTTGTTTAAATGTAAATCAATGTAACCCTGGTTTTGGTCATTGTTTTACCATTATCCTTAGTTATAGATATTCACATTTGAACTAGCTCAACACAATTGGAATCTTATGTCATTATAAGTTATTTATACTTATGATGCCTAATTTATTTTGCTATATCAGTGCTTTGTGCTCAGGTCTCAAAGTCTTAATGTCAACATCAACTCTAATGAATGATTCTCAAGAACACTTTACAAAACCTAAGCTCATGATATGGAATTAGGCATCTAGGTAACATGCATTTTAACACTCAACTCTATGCTTAGATGTGCATCTCTTTGCATATATTGTGAGTTTAATCAATTCTTGGTCTGTTTTCATAATTTATCATTTCATTCTCTCCCAAACTTGGGTGAACTACATTGGCCTAAAGTTCATGTTGGAACATGAGTCCATGGAACTATGTAAGTAGTGCTCAATTTCCATTGAGGTCATCTTGACTATCTCCATTCTTCTTTTCATCTCTCTCATCATTTTGTGCATTCTCATATGCTTGGTTTTATATGGATTTCTAAGCCATTACACCATCACATGTACATTTTCACCCACTCACTTTAACCTATATTTTTGGATATATCCTTGAGATATTTTTACTTTCAAATTGCCCATGCTAGGGTGCAACATATGAACTATGTCTAAATAAAATCAGCTCTACAGGGGAAAAATCATTCTTTATTCTTTATCAATGATCAAAATTTTCCCTACTAGGGTAAAACTATTTACTCATGATCATATTTTCTCTACTGGAGTACTTATTATCTTCTCTTTAGAAACCCTATTCTAGTGGTGCTTCCCTTCTTGAAGTAAAACACTCTCTCTTTTCCTCTAATTCTAAGCTCTCCACACTAATGCCCATGATGGTAATATTTTAGTGTGTAACTTGTCTCAGGATGGATCAATGCCATAAGCATGTAGCTTGTACTCTCAAATTGGGTATGTTTATAGTGTGTCACATACATTTATGTATTTCATCTTTCCCATTCCCCCCATCTCTTGGGCCTATTATACTTCTCATTATATTTTGATCATTGATGGTAATCACATGTGCAAGCATTAGCTCATTTATATGTGATCTATTCCATGGGTTAATCTCTCACTTTCTCTCTCTTTTTGAGAGTCCATCCTTTTCTTACATCCTAATATGTCCTCTAAATGGGGCATCATGGGTCTATTCCAATTTCTTCTTGAAAACTCTTTTCTTTGAAAAGACATCACTTCACCTAAATGTCTCTCTACACATTCTCAAATAGGGGCAAAATGTAGACATCCAACCCTAACACCATTTGTGTTGAAATTATCAATCTTACTTGAATTGCACTCAAATGCACATTTAGGTCAAAATCCATAAAACACCCTAAATGGTTGGAACTTGTCACTTACAAGTGCTAGTTTTGGTCAAAGTATCCTTAAATAGGGTAATGTATTTTATGGACCAGTTAACTTTGATCAAATCATTTTGAGTCAAAATGACAAATTTACCATTTAGTTCTCTAGATCACTCTTTTCTTTTAATTCATTGGTACACATCATGTACCTTTGTTATTTGGTGTTAGCAACATCCTAAATGGGAATACAACTCCAACACATCTAACATCACCTTCCAGTTCTTCTCCAATCAAATTATGACCTAGTAATATGACTTTCTGACCATTTTGATTAATTGTGCACCAATTTCCAAAGAATTGCACTAAACTTGATTAAACTTACTTAGGCTAATTAATTCAATTTAATATCTTAAGAAATAATTCCAAAGATATTTTTGAATATCTCATTATTGGAAATTGATTTTGAATATCCACATCACCTAGTGACATCATCTATGTTGTGGCATTGATCAAGCCAAAAGTGCATAAAATATTAGGATTATGGGTCACCCATGCCTAGTTAGTGCATCCCATGCCTCTTTAATGATTATTTATCTTGAGGATATTTATGAGTTTAATTCTAAATATTAAGAATCCATGGCCACACATCTCAATCTTGAGATGGACAGTCATGGTTGATCTTGACCAATCTCAACAATCTATAAATAGAGAGGCCATGGACATGAATTTTAAGCTTGAATATTTCAAAGTTATAATGTTAAATTATTTCCATAATCATTTACATTTGATCATTGATTTTATTTGTAGGCTTCATTGATAGGCTAGTTTAGTGATTTGGAATCATGATCCTAGGTTTTATGGAGTGTTCTTGAGACATTGGAGGAGTTTTCCACCTTTTTTGACAAAGACAAGGGTGCTTGATCAAGGGAGAACATGTTTTTGAGACACATGGGTATGGTGAATCCATTTGGGAAGGTAATATGATGTTTATTTCTTTTATTTTGTTTCTTTCTATCCTTTGTACTTCTCATTAGAATAGATAGGCTTACTTAGTTAGTTCTTTATGTATTTTTCATGATTTATGGACTAATGTTTGACTAACTTGCTTTGTAATCCTCCCTACACATACTAGTTCCTAAACATATGTTATTGTAAATAATGTTAAGTAAATAGAATATCAAGTACATTATGAAAGGTATAAAAATGGATAGAATAATGTGTATCATGATAATGGAAAGTGATCATAGAATAATGTAATGTGGGTGTATCATGATCAAATAATAATATACCCCTAATGTACTTATGATGTGAGTCGACTTAAATCCCAACCAACACACACACACACACACACACACACACACACACACACACACACACACACACACACACACACACACACACATCATGTACCTAGGTATGCCTGTAACACACTTAAATGAAGCATGAAACACATGTATATTTAAAGGAATTATATTCTATCTACTATCATGGAGCAAAAAACATATATATACGAAATAGTAAAACTAGGAACATGTCAAAAAAATTTGGTATTTTTGGAATGTTTGATTTTTTTGTATTTTTAAAGATTAATTTAAATGCAAGGATATTATTCCTCTTAATAGAAGATAAATGACTATCTAATGGTTTTCTAGGATCATATTTTTTCCAATAGTATTTATGCCACATCATTTAGAGTGTTTTTGTATCATCTGGTAAAGAATATTATCTATTTTTGTTATATATTTATCATTTTGTCCATCATGCAGTATGTGAATTAGTTTCTTTTGGAATTTATAAGTAAGATACATATGAATGGTATCAATTATTTCTTTCATTTTTGTTACCCAATATTTTTCAAAACAAAAATGTGAGTTTTGGTTTGGTATCAATTACCCATATTATGGTATTTATTATTTTAGGTTCACATGTTATGGATAAGTAAATTTATCCTAGATATTCATGAAAAATAGAACAATGTTTTTCTTTTTCAATAATATACCCCAATGTAGGTAAGTATGAGACATTAAAAATAGTTTCCCAATAGTTTATATAAATTTTCAAATGTGCATAATATACACCATCAATGTTTGTAGTAATTTTTATATTTTCATGTCTTTGTCACTTTACAAATTACTTTTTTATGAAAAGATTGGAAGTAGTTGGTTATTTTTCTACTTGGGCATAGCTTGTATGGACCCCTCACCTTTGTATTTTTTAATATGATTTTACAATTCCACACATTCATTGGTATTATGGTTGGTGATATAATGGTAAGAACAATACAATGAGCCATTTTTAAGAATGAGTTTGTTGCTCGATTTGTGTCTATTAGGAGGTAAAGATACCATATGATGTTCAAGTAACATTGGAAGGATTAAATATGGAACATCTTGGTTTATTAAGATTTGGATAGTTTGTTGTAGAGGTTTTTGAGAGGTCTCCACATTTTTCATGTGGATTATTTTCATTGGTCCCTTTTAAGTTTGGTTTAATGTTTTTAGACAAGAGGGATGGATGGATTTAATAACAATCTTTCACATGTTCATCTGTTATTTTTGTCTTTCCATTATTTTAATGTAGTTTTGTATCCTTTGGTGATAAATTTAAATTTTATGTACCAAGACCTATAGGTGTTAATAAGTTATGAAAAATATGTTCAAGTGGATTGGAGCTAATTTTTTGAAATTATTAATCAGCCATATCATGAGGAGGTTCATCATCACTATCATTATCAACATGTTTTTTAGTGTTAACCAATAAAGGAAGCTCAAATGTTAGATTTTCTTTTTGTTTTAGAATAATTGACTCCTTTGGTAAAGGTTATTGTTTTTGATGTGCATCTATGTGCACCTCAGTGGTTAGTGATTTATTTGTTTTTTGAGGTAAAGGAGTCATTGTGTTTGACTCACTTGTTTCATATGTTTGTATATTTTCAAATGGAATACAAAGTTGAGGTGGTACCACTTTAGATATCCCTTATGTATTGGAATGTATCATTTTACAAAGTTTGAAGGGTTCATAATCAATAGGCATGTTGAAGAAGTTCTCATCATGTATGAATTTAACACATTGATGTAATGTAGATGGGATGGCTTCCATGTTATGTATCCATGGTATACCCAAAATCAATTTATAGTGCAATGAATGAGGTATTAATTGGAATATAGTTAGAACTATTTTTGGCCCCAATGACACAACTAATGTGATTTGTCCAATTAGAGGGCTAAATGAATTATCACATACTTTGGTATGCATATCTAATTTTTGAAGAAGATTTATGTTAATACCCATGGTGGCTAGGAAATCTATGCCATAAATGTTTAGGGTCGAACCATTATCAACTAACACTCTTTTGATACCATTGTGGAACATACACATTTGTATTAACAAAGTAAATGAATAATATATTTAAATGGTAAATTTTGTGGCTTAAAGGTAATAAGATTTGCATAATTTTTTATATCTTGCATAATATATACAAAATAGGTTGGTTTAATATCACTTGGTACTTGGGTGTCATGTAATACTTCATATAAAATATCCTTGTAGATATAATATTGATTTAAGAGTTCAATGATTAAAATTGTAACATGCATGTTTGTTAATTGGTCAATAAGGTCATATCCTTTTGATTTGATAACAAGCTTAGGCTTAGGAGGAAATTGTTGTGTAGTAATAGGTGGTGGGATAGGTTGGGCACATTTTCCTTTTAGATTTATGACAACATGGATTGTGAAACCCAATATAAGCCATGGGTGAATAATGGGTGTAGGATGGTTACTTTTATTTTAATAGGATCTAGGTGGAACAAAGGGTTGGGAACATGGACAGTGGCATCTAGGTATTGGATCTATAGAATTTCAAAAGGAGTTATAGAAATAAACATTAATATCATCCTTTCTTATGTTTTTGGTAAATTTAACCATGTAGGAAGTATAAAAAACAAGTCCTACTATGAAATATTAGAAAAAAAGGTGAATGATATATGTATCCATAATTAATTCCTTTAAAATAAAATCGAATTTGGTTTTAAACTATGTGTAGTTTAGAAATAAAAAATTAGAGAAAAACAAACAAGAAACCCTAGGTTAATCTAGGTTTTTTGAGTCCAAAGGTCAAGTTAACCAAATGTCTAACCCGTAATTTAGATAAGTGTGGTTATCTAGGGTTAAGGGTTATTATATTAACTTTTACACAAGGATGGTGAATTAATCTAATGAGAAATTCAATTAATAGAAACTCAAATAAATAATATTCCAAAGTTATATAACTAAGATTACTAAAAATGGTAAAATACAACTATTGATAGATATTGCAATGAATAGAGAACAAAATATATTTAGTTGGTTTGTTATGATCATGAAAGTCTGATATAGAATAGGTTAGAAGTGGAATAAAAGGTGATAAAAACCATAAAATTTTTGGAATATTATTTTATGGCCTTTGATGTTTGTGTTAGATCTAGATATTTACATTGACACAAGTGTCTAACTTTGACATAGGTGTCATTTATGGAATAATGTCTAGATTTGGATGCAACTAATTAGAACTTTATAGGTTTTTTATCACCTTTATTATGATGTATACTTATCATATGTATAAGTTATTTCTCTTTATCAAATGATAAAACCCTAGCTTTCTCACCCTTAAAGTGATTATTGGAAAAATATGTTAGTAGGCTCATGGTGTCAAGCTGCCCTAAGGACCCCTCTATCAATGGGCATTGCCTACATATCCAAACTCCAAATAGGAATTTAGACTTATGTAGTTCTCCACTATGTGTTGGCTTGTTTTTTTACAAAGATGCAATGTGTAATAAGCATAAACATGTAATGACCTAGATTGTAACTTGGAAAATATGGCTCATGTGATGCTCTTTGAATGCTTCAAACCTAAGTAACTATTTATCCTATGAATGATATGTAAATATGGATTATTACAGTGGGTTTTCTCACTTTAATGATTGAATGAGTACTTCTTGGTATATTTCCTTGTGAGTTGTATATGATTTCTAGGTGAGGAATGAATGAGGTTTGATCTTGTGTATATACCAATCCCTTTTGAAAATATATCTTACTAAATAAATTAATTTAACCTTTATGATACTTTTCATTTTTAAATTGGATGAATTTTGAGAACTAGACACTTTATAATAAATGTGGAGACTTATGTCTATGCATGTGTATACTTAAGATGCAAGTGTCCAATAAGTTAGAAAATAAGTATAAGTCAAAAACTGACAGTGAAGGATAATAATCATATTTAGATATTTTTGCATAGTATATAAGGTCTGGTCATCAAAATAATATTGGTCAAACTAAGAGATGATAAATTTAGGAACAAAGAAATAATGAACATGAGCCTTTCAATAGTGGGAAGGTATATAAATAAAAGGTATATCCATGATGGATATTTGTCAAGTGTATAAGAATACATTACTACATATATCAAAATTTTGTATCTAAAATACATCTATGTATTCTAAAAACATCTAGTCCATCTTCCTCTCAAGGGCTTCATCAAGTAATTTTTTAAAAGGATCTCACATTTCTTGCTATACTATCTGAGGTCATTTTAAGTGATAAATAAGATAACCCAAAGGATCACAAGTATCAAGATTACACTTTTTTAATTCTAACCTCATTTTATTGAACATGTAAGATTGGAATGAGATTATATTATACCACTAATCTAAATTAACAATGTAATTTGTTTAAAAACACACAAGTTGTGTAGGTTGATGTGTTAAAGAAATATAATAAAAATTAATAGAACTATAATTGTAAAATTAACAATATTCTATTACAATTGATAGTGTCTACAAAAATGGGAAAAATTAATAGGAGAGATGTATGCCTAGATATCCATTCCTTAATTCCATACTATCTACTTTATAGATGTATAATATATAATCTAAAAAGTTACTAAAAATAGTAAACAAGGGGTTTTAAATGGGAAACAAAAGGTCACTCCACATGGAGAGAACATGTACCCACCTTATAAGTGGATTTGAATGGGGATAAGTGGAAAAAAACTAAATTTAGGTTGATATTATTATTAGTTCCCCTTACTGGAGTCATATCTCCTAAGATGTTGACCTAATTTTCAAAACAAAAATACCTTGGAAATATTGTTAAGAGAACTAGTTTTTATGCATGAACTAGTTTCTTATTCAACCATGTAGGTCATTGACCAAAGTTAAAGGTCCAAATTCTACACCAAAGTGTTTCAAAAATGCAAAATATGAAAATCTATAAAAAATCATTTTTTTTTTATTTTTTTTTTAATATTTTCCTCAAAATGACCATTTAGATCACTATGATTAGAGTACAAACCATATGGTTATTAATATATGCTATACTATAGGTAATTATTATATACATGCTATCAATGGGTTTTTCAATATAGATTCATGGTTTACGTGCAACAAGTACACATCATTATAAATTAATAGTAGGCTAGGGGCATCTCTTATGATCACTCTATCCCCTGACATCATTGGGTATTTATTTTTTGATTTCCTTGATCATTTTATATTTATTGAGATCTTATATATTTTAGTCTATCTCATTTACTAATTATCTCCTTATTTACCTTCACATATAGTCATGTGCCTACCGTGCTTATTATGTTTCCTCCTTTAATATTTGTTTATGTTAAACTATATTATTACATTACTTGTTTTGTGTTTTAGACATGTTCCTTTCTTTTCTTATATACTTTATGTGTCACGTGTTTATGTTTGACAAGATTTCCTTTGTTTAACCCTTTTTGAAAGGAGTTAAAATGGAATAGCCTAATCAACTAAGGAATAAAGTATTCTAAAAGCAAGCCAATTAGATAATTAAGATTCAAAATATTGTATTGTAATGTTGAATGATGGAAATATGTTGAATATAAAAAATACATCAATAAAAATTAATTTTATTACATAAACATGATTAAGTTATAATACTTAGTTTATTTACTTATGCATAGGTGGATCTAAGAAATGCAGGTGAAAAAGGAGACAAGATGATGCTCAAGTATGATTCATTAGATTTTTGAAATTAACTCTATATTAGCATAAACACTATCATTGGAATTTAGACACTAGTTTCAATAATTCTGTCCTAGTTTCAAAACTTCTATCCATAATGAAGCATAGGTCATTTTCTATGAATTCAACTGCACATATTATGTATTATTATCACTTTGAAAATTATGTCTAGATAATGTGCACATGTTCTATATATTAGTGTGTATCTCAAAACCCTAGATCCTTCTATTAAGTCATGTGATCTTTAAAAAAAAATTTAGCAGGCTCAAGTGAAGTTAAGATGACCTCAAAGATCCCGCTATCAATGAACACTACATACATAGCCAATACTTTGAATAGGGCCTCAGATCAATGTAGTTATCCCCCTTATGTGGGCTTGTGTGTGAAAAATGTTGTAGTATGTTATATGTGAGTGCATGTAATGATATATATTGAAAATTGAAAAAAATTACTCATGGATTTATCTTTGAATGTTTCAAACTTGTAAGAAAACTGATCCTATGAATAATTTTGAAATAGGAAATAATAGGGCAGTAAAACTTAGTTGTGTAGATGATTTAGTGAGCTTGATAGGTGATTACTTGTTAATTTATATATTGATAAATGAATGGGAGTTATTTTATATTTATACTATAACATTTGAAATTATATCATGATAAGGTTAACTAATATAAATAATCCAACCCATACATGTCAAAATATTTGAAAATTTGAGTGTTTGTAAGTTATAGACACTAGCACCAAACCTAGAACACTAGCATCAACACTTGTATTCTAGTATGGATGGTAGTGTCCTAGAGGATAGATAATTTTTGAAGATATACAATTTATAAATTAAGATATATATCAAGTTTTACACATGTTTTTGGCTATAGGTGATCTAGGTAATAATAATATTATGGTTAGACTTTAATATAATCATTTAGTCGCAGTGAGATGGTGAACGTGAGATTTTTAGTAATGGAAAGCTCCTAAATTGAAGGGTTGAATGATGAGTGATATTTTATAAGTGTTCAAGAATATTTTATCATGTAAAATCCATATTTAGCATCTACATAACCCCCACCCACCACCCTCTTAATCTGGTAATGCATAAGGATGAAATTACTAAGTTAAAGGAAATAAATGTGTATTATGGTATGTAAAACACACCTTGCTTTGACTTGAGCCCTATTTTAATTTTTTTTATGTTGCCTATAATCAAGAGAATATTTTAGTATAATTAGTGAATATAATTTTAAAATTGAATAATTTAAATAGTTTAAATAAAAGAGATCAAATGAATGAGTATCCCTCTATGTCGATGCAATCCATGTTGCCCATTAGTAGTTTACTTTGGTAATGACGTGTCTTTGTTGAATAATTTGAGAGAGAGGTTCACAACTAGACTTTATAGGTGTGAAGAGGATAATTTGGAGGTGATCATGCCCCTAATATAGTGCATGGGTGGGTTGTGTTAAGGCCATCGAGGTCATTGCATCTCAATCATACAACTCAAATGTATACATAATCTAGGCCAATCTCACTCAATTCAAATGGTGTAACTATATTAACCTATAAAATAAAGTATTTCCAAGGCCATTATGGGAATTGAATCTTTATTTCACTACTTAATGGATCCTACTATTACAAATAGATAAAGGCTCAAATATGCATCTTGGTAAGGTTAGTGCATATATAATCAGAATGTGTATCTATAATATGGTGCATTTTCATGACATATGCACCTATAATGTGTCTCAAGCTAAAGTATGTATCAAAACGTAACTTATGATCTATAATTATATATAATATCTATCATAAATATGAAAAACCTTTTCCTAAATCTACGAAAATCAGTGATAAATGTATAATATTTTGTCCCAAATGTATATCTAAACCATGTAAATTATATCAAATTCTTCCAACTTTTCCAACTCTATGTATGTGGAATCATGCCTCTATGACATTCCCCCATTGATATTCACCATTTTGAGGTTGAGGTAAAGATATTTTATAGTCACCTTATTTGAAAAGGATAATAAAACCATGTTATATATGTATCAATCATGTAGCATATAATGGTATCATATATAAGTAAATGTATCAATGAAGCTTCTAGTATCTAATCATAAGAAGAAGCCCTAAGATGCATGATATGGATCATGACAACATATGTAAGTAAAAATCATAAGATCATCAAATAATCAATCACATACATAAGATCACTCAATTCCACATAAAAGGTGGTCTAAGGAGATTGAAAATAAGGGCCATCTTAAATTTTTTCACACTTGAAGGATAAGACATGTTCAAATTTTCACACACCAAAGAAATAATAAACACTTAGGGTAATATGGCCAAAAAATAAGGAGCCTGTTGAAATGTTCCACAATCCAAAAAATATAACAAATAATAAGTGCACTCAAGTAAGCCATGTAATAAGATGAATAAGTTAAATATAAACAACTAGCATAAGCATGTCATACTAGTCCCTACATACATGTGCTAGAAAAATGTATTGTAGCCTAACATATAAAGTACATTATGTAAGATGTTAACATGAATATAATAATTTCTAAGTGTTAGTATAAAATCTCAAAATGATAATGTAAATTGATCATAAATAGTAAAACATGTATCAATCATGATCAATAGAAGTAAATACCCTTAGCGTAGTTTGTCACATGGGTGAAGGAAATGTCCAACATATATGTGTATGTATAATGGATTTAGTATATGCCTAAATCACACTCAAATACCCATGAAACATGTGTGTGTATAGAAAATAAATGATATGCTATATACTAACATAAATTAAACAACATTTACAAAAACTAGTAAACATGTAAATACTAAATATTTTTATATTTTTACTCTATTTTAATATTTTTATACTTGATTTTAGAGTGATTGAAAATGCACATGCTATCCAATGAAAAAAATGGTGAGGATAACAATCTATTAGGAGTGGTAAATTAATAACATTTCCTAAACAAAAAGTTTCATATATGTGCAAAGTAAAATTAGAAAGTGTATCATGTTCTTTTGTTAAGGTTGTACTTGCTATCTTTGCTTGAGATATGTTTTACTTTGGGTAGTCTTGTTTTAAACACATTATTTCTTTTGAAAATGATGTAATATTGACTTCATGATCAAATTATAGGCAACCTTTGTTTTTATTAATCATTGCTCCTATTGAGTGTAACCATGATTGTCCAAGAACAAAATTGTATGCATTTAGATTATAAATAACATGAAAGTAGGTGAACATTCTTTTGAATAAAATAAAACTCTTAGATACATTGATGCCACACTTATTTTAATTTAATTAGTTTTATCTAATTATTGATACATATTTCCAAAAGTGATAAGAACTAATATAGAACAAAAAATTGTATCTTGATAGTCCATAATCTTCATATCTGTAAATTGCTTCCCATCTATTTGAGCAGTGATTAAAAAGGGTCATGATATGAGGAAAGGATTTTAATTTCACCCTTTGTATCCAAATTTGAAACTTTAACCTTTTTAAGTGTCTCTTTCTTTTTTACCTCTTTTTTATAAATCTTACTTTAATCATGTTTATTTATTTACCTTAAGTTTGATTTTCTAATTGCTCATTTTGTAACATTGCCTTTGCAATACATTTATTTTGTAATTGTTCCTTTTCATGTTGTGAATTTTTAAATTTTTTTGTTTCATCTTTATCTTTTTGTAACATTGCTTTCTCTAGTTGTGTCTTTTGAATCTTTTCTTGTTCTAAGTTTTGTATTTGTAACTATTTTTGCTATGAATTATCCTTTGGTACACATAATCATTCTTTTTGCACATGTGATTTAGAAGATGCACTAATAATTTGAATGGGTTTATTGATTGATGCATCAATAATAAAATTATAAATATCAATTATATTTTATTTTTTATTTTTTAAGGAAAAAAAATAATATGTATGATGTCCATGCATTCTATGATATGCACAATGGTATTTTGATCTCCTTAGAGGATGAAAAGGGGGTAGTTTGATCAAATTATTTCTAAGCATTTACATTAAAATTTTACTTGAAATCTTATTATCCTTTTGTATAATTTTTGAATCAATTTTTGTATATAAATTATCTTTTAGCTTCTTATTTTGATATGAATCCTTATTAATCACAACATTGCCAGATGAAGATGTAAAATATAATTAACACTAGCATATTTTGGATTCTTCATTTATATGATCTGATTTTAAAATGATGTGATATTTGAAATGAAAGGATTTTGAAAATCTTATATGATCCTACCCATAGTGATGATTTTATCCTTAAGGGTTTCATAAGCATAAACCCTATGTACTTTTGACTAAATATGCATACGCACACCATCTAGAGGAGATGTGGGAGGTGTAAGGGTTTGAGGAAGGGTATATTGGTTACCTTATTTTGAAACTATAGGATGGGCTAAATTAACCCTTTAAGTAGTGATAGTATGGACCTTGTTATATGGAAATTAATTATCACCCTCTTAGGGTTAAGAGGAGGCCTTGTAGAATCTAGAAGATATGATTTCTCTTGTTCTCATGTCCTATTTGGTTTGAAAAAAATCATTAATGAAGCTTGTGTAGAGAGTTATATAGTTACTACATCATAGTTATCAAACACACACACACACACACACACACACACACACACACACACACACACACACACATATCATCCACGATGATCAAAATAAATATTACGAAGGCTAAGACAAGGATAAAAAGTGTCACCTATATTATGCCTATGCAAAAATCAGATCTAGAAAATAAATATAGCAATTTAAAACACTAGAAGGCTAAAAGCCTTATGAAAAGTTATGTTTGCATAAGAAGACTCAAAGGTTGGATTGACCAAATGTTTAACCCCTTTTAGAAAGAGTTAAAAGAGAATAGCCTATTCAACTAAGGAATATACTATTTTAGAAGTAGGCCAATTAAATAATTCAAATCTATAATATTTTATTACAATGTTGAATTATGCAAATATAGAAAGTACATTGCCAAATAGTAATTTAAATAATTAAAGATGAAGAAGATATAATACCTATCTTATTTACAAATGCACATGTGCATCTAGTAAATGCAGATGCATAAGGAGATAAGATTATGTTCATGTATGATTTTTCAAAATTTTAAAATCATCTCTTTGTCAACCCATATACTATCATTGGAATCTAGAAACTAGCATAAACAATTTTATCCCAATTTCAACATTTTTATAAATAGTGAAACATGTCCTTTTTTATAAATCATAATTTCACCTATTAGTTATTACTATCTCCTTGCTGATTATTTATCTAGATCATGCACACAGGTTCCAAATATTAAAGTGTATCTCAACACCCTAGGTCCTCTAATTAGGACATGTGATCTTGAAAAATAAGAGTTAGTGGGTTTAACTAAAGTTGAGCTAAATTCAAAGAGCCCTTATCACTGAGCACTTTATACATATCCAATACTCTAAAGAATGCTTCAAACTAATGTAATTCTCCCCATTATGTGGGTTTGTGTGTGAACAATGGTGTAGTTTGTTATATGTGAGTCCATGTAGTGATATATATTAAAAATTAACAAATATTTCTCATGGGATAATTTTTTAATGCTTCAACCTTGTAACAAGACTACTCCTATTACTAATTTGGAAATAGGAGATAATTTAGTGGTCTTGGTAGGTACTTTCTTGGTAATTACTAGATGGATAAGTGAATGGGATTTGTTTTTAATTTATACCACACCATTAAAAATTATCTCATAGGAGGATTACTTAATACAAATATGCTAACCCATACATATCAAAACAATTCAAATTTGAGTGTTTTTAAAGTAAAAACACTAGCATCAGACATGGGACACTAGTATCGATGCTAGTGCCCTATTCTAGATGGTCATTTTCTAGAAAAGAAAATTGTTAAAGATTTATAACTAAAATTATAAGATATATATCAAGTTTTAAGCATACTTTGTGATACAGGTGATCTGGGTAATAAAAATATCAGGGTCCAACTATAAGATAAACATTTAGGCATAGTGAGATGCTGAATGTGAGCCTTTTGGCAGTAGAAAGGTCATAAACTAAAGGGTTAAGCCATAAACTATATTTTCCCAGTATGTAAGCTAGTTTATCATGTGAAATATAGATTTAGTATCTACACCTTGTTTACATTATTTGTTTTGTTGAAATACTCTATTTACTCTACTCGTAATATGTTTTTCCTATTTCCTCCATGTACTATCATATGATTACACATTGTGTCTTATCATCTTTCCCTTAGGATTTACATGTGATGTGTTATCCTTTATTTCCATGCATAATTTGTGTGTTGAATTCTTATTTTATGCTTAATATGTCTTTCTTTTTTCCTTTCTAATGCATGTTACTATTTTTTGATGCCATGATGTATATCATTCATATTTTTATTATTTTACATTATCCATATCATGTAGATTTCTTCTTCTTTTTTCCTATGTTTCCATGATATATATGACACATTTGTTAGGGGGAAGGGCCCATGTTTATGTTTAACATTACTATATAATATGTTAAATTACCTTTATATGGGCATGCTACCCATTTTCTTTACTAATTACACATTGCCCATGTGGAGCATCTTATTCCTTTGATTACATTGATTACATATTGCCCACTTGCAACATATTATTCTCATGCTTATATATTGTGTATATGTATGTATGTATATTTACACACACACACACACACACACACACACACACACACACACACACACACACACACACACACACACACACACAGGTCTTATGTGAGGTAACTTATTTATGACATATATGCTTTTATGATGATATATTTATATGTTATTAGACACCGACCTAAAATTATTGCCTATCTTGTGCATGATGTATGTAGTATTTTATTTTGAGATGGTTCATTAAAAAGTTTAACCTTATCAAAAGGGAGGCATATATTCCATATAGTTTTATTTCAAGACTCCAAGACCTAAGAAATCTATGTACTATTTTTCTCCTCTAGGTTTTTTAGATGGTTACTTCACAAGTTTACCCTTCTCAAAAGGGGGACATATATTCCATATAGTTTTATTCAAGACTCCAAGACCCAAGACATTTATGTACTATTTTTCTCCTCTAGGTGAGGGAAATTAGAGGCTTATTTTTTTAAGACATACCTAGTGCATGAGACTTGTTCCCATAAAAAGATATATTTTTAAAATTTCCTTACCCTTCCCTCTTTTATTTTATATCAAATTTATTCAAATTTTATTTATTTTTGATAAAACTTGTATCTATAAATTCATGTATTTTTTGGCATATGTTCTAGGAATTGGAATTCCATAAGTGAGTTCTTACTTGGCATAGATTCAAAGATGTGAGGAAATCATATAGGTGCACCTTAGCTATTTTTCAACAAAACCATACAAATCATTTCTAATTTATCTTTCTATATTTTAGTAGATTATTATTTTTCACATTTATCAACATATATTTATCCTTATAGGTTTCAAAAGGACATCCACACATATTCAAAGATTTTAGGGACTTATATAGGGTTTTATACTAAACTACCAACCAAACCAAGTATATTAGTTTTAGTTCTACTTTTCTTAAATTCCAAAATATTATTGCTTTATTGTGCACTTATTTTCATGTGGGTGTCATTTAAAAGTCTACATGAGTGTTGAATTTGATGTGGGAGCATTAAATTTATTGTAGAAGATTTGAGTGAGTTTAATTTTTTTATATCCATTCATTTTTTATTGTTTTAATATAATATGCATATGTAAACACACACATAAAATTGAGGCATTGTGTAAATACCTAATTTTAGTATAAGGGTAGTTATTAGTCATAAAATTAAATTACTCTAGGGTACTTGTGTGTTTGTCAATTACTGATGTAGTCTCCTTGTGTTTATAGTTGTTCCTTGCCTTTTATTTATTCATTTACTTTCTCTCTCCTCCCTTTATATTTTCCCCTCCTACTTCTATGGTTTTTTAGACTCTCCCCATAAATCTATAGTATTGTATGGTTCTAGACCTTTAGAAATGTATAGCGTATGGATATATACCCATTAAACATATAATTTATGGATATGGGGTGGGTCCTTATGCCCTTATTTTGGGTGTCTCATGCCATGTGTTCCTAATTTATCACTCATTCCCACTATAGATAATAAAATCTATTATTAATTACTTGAAAATTATAAGTTTGACGCACATTTACCACACATGTATTGAACACATAAACAAGGTCCTAATCCAACATCATCCTACACTTGCATGATATCTTATGAGTTTACCCATATATTATGTTGTTACATACCTACACAAGCCTCATTGTTTGTTTCAAACTTGCTAAATATCTTACATAGGCATTCATATATATTTAGTTCAATCCATTTATACATAGGTTAGTTTTGTCACTTTCAATTAATATCACCAATCAATATTAACTTGATCTAGTTAGAACTAACCCTCTCCCATCAATGACTAATTTTCCAAATTAAACATTTCTTTACGGTTGACCCATTTACTACTATGTTAGTGACATGATAAATTACCCAATTGGACTCATATATAAAAAATTAGGTCTCCTTCAAAATAGACTTGGAACTTATTTAGAACACATCTATTCACTATTACACATTGAAAAAATATACCCTAATCTTCCCAAATTACAACCCTATCATAGGAGTAGTCATAAGCCTAGTTTGAAGAACATTAAAGCCAAGTCAAAGAAAGAATTTTCAAGTATCAAATCTAAATCGTTAGTTACATACATGTAGCAAAGAAGCATAATTTTATAATCACACTAGTTGGTAAAAGTACATGTTGCTTGATTTTTCTCATTAGAATATTAGATATATAGGCAATGGTCAATCATCAAATGGAGGTGATTGTGATTATCTCAACCCATTACATTTTCATAGTTTTTTCAAGTTTATAGCCCTGATAGCACACCTAGGATTTTAGGGAAAAAGAGGTTTATTTTTAAAGGTATGTGAATCATCAAGTTTTGGGATAATAAAATACATAGTATATAAAGATAAACACAAGTGACTATATGGTCACAATTCTTTATTCAGCATAGGTTAGTATTGGTCAACATAGGTCAGTTATGATTGGTGATATCGACACAAATAAACATAATTAACCATACACAAATAGAGATTTTAGTCCTGATCTAAACAAACCATAGGCCTAATTTATCCTAATATCCACTTTCAAAATATAGTCACTATCTGATAGTCACTAAGGAAAGCTTAGTAGTCATTTTATTGTACTTATTACATTTAGCATATGCCACTTGTTAAATCATTGAATTTAGTTTTAGTATTTTAAATTTAGATGTATACTTGAATTATATATCTAAATATTTTAATTACATTTCAAGTTTCTATCTTATTAGTGTAAGACACTAATTTGTGTGTGTGTGTGTGTATAAATAAAAATTGAAATTGAAATTCAATGCCAAAATCAATAATCAACATGAAAATGACTTAAATTAAATTTAAAATATACTATAAAACTATGATTGGGTAAGGTAGATGAATTATAACCAATAAATAATGAAATAAAGACATATTATGCCATCATCTTGCTCTAATTTACCTCTAAATTGCATGATGTGCCCTAAATTTGACAAAGTATTGGTGATTAAATTTTTCTTGTTTGATTGATATAATTTATCAATACTTTGATCATGGAAATGATAGTAAAAATTAATGATAATATGAGGCATATATTAGTTTCATTTACAAGGATGGATGATTATTTAAATAGATGGCAAAGAGAATAAATGGCTAGATTTAAATCTTGTGGCTAGTAAGATTAATGGTCAAAAATTTACAAGTAATTAAAAACTAAATTGGAATATCCTAGAAGGATATTAGGGATTGGATCAAGGCTTATTAGAGGATTTTATGTCCTATTAGGTTAGTTAAGTGTGATTAAAGGGTGTTTAGAGGGTAGGTTAGTAGGATAGGTAGTTGGGGGTAGTTGGGTTGTAGACTTCAAATTTCCAAAAATGATATAATGAAGGTTAATGGGCTAATAAGGATGTAATAAGAGCGTAATAGGATAATTAATTTATATGTGGGGAGTGTAAGGTTAGTGTGGTTAGAAGAATATGATGGTTATTATATATAATATGTGAAAGGTTAATAATATGAATGAATGGATTAATAGGTGAGTTTATTTTGATCAGAATAATGGAGTGAGTTAAATTAGATGTATACATTTCCCCTCTTTAGAGATGCATTATGAATGGAAGAAGAATAATGGTCTTTAAAAGAATAAACATGATCATAAAACAATTTTAATATGTTAGGACAAATTATTTTCCCTTAAGGGGACATGTCAGGAGGGACAAGACTGATGGCCACTCAAAAAGAAATGAGGGTGGATGTAACAATCTATGGGATGGGATGGGATGGGATGTGATAGATGATATGAATAAGTTTTAACATGGAAATGAATTATTAATTGAGGATGCCCTTGTCTAAGATAGATGCAAGGGAATAGAAAGTGATGATGTCATAGGGTTAGACATGCCCCAAATGGGAAGCAACTATGATGGGATTATGAGAAAAAGGCTACGAGCTTTAGATATATCCCACATAAGGATACATGTTTGAAGAGTTATAGGCTTAAAGTGGATGATTAGCCATAGTATTGAGACATGTCCAAGGCAAGGATGTATGCCAAAGAGACCTAGGGGATAAAGGGATAAGTAAATGTAAGCTTTAGACATGTTTAATGTAAGCACACAAGCTAAGGAGATCATAAAAAAGAGGAATGCTTCATGATTTTCATCAAAAGGGTATTGGTTATAGATTTTTATAGGTTAGGATACATGTCAAGAGAGTCAAAACTCTAAAATAAGACATTAAATAATATTTATCATGGGGTGACTCAAATCTTAAACTAAGTGGTAACTAAGTTAAATGGGTTTGAGTGGCCAAGGAATGATGAAAAAGATGGGAAGAAGGGAGACCGAGATATCCTTAAATACATTTAGTGATTGAATGTTTCTTATGTAGTGTAAAGAGACCTCAAGCCAATGCAATTATCCCTAATGGGAAATTGAATGGTGAAAATGTGACAAGACTGTGAAGAAACAAGTATTGATGAGGTTAAAAAGTATGTTTTCAAGGAAAATTAAGATAAAAGGTGAGTTAACATTGAAAATTAGGGCCAAAACAAGGGAAAGAGGATGGGAAATAAGGTTCATAGACTAAAACTAGATTAGGGTGTGTGAAAATAAGGAAAATAAATAAGATGGGTGAAGAGAGAAGGTTTAAAGGGGTAAAAATGGGGGGAAAAATTTCATTTTCACCTAAATATTGAGTGATTTTTTACCTTTGGTTTGCATGAGAATGATGGTTGGAATCCTTCATTATCAGCATTAGATTAAGTGGGTTTGAGAGTACTAGTGTCTGAATGACTGTGGGGACTTAGTAAGTGATTAGTTTTTATTATTTATTATTTAATAAGTGTGGGTAGGGATCAGGAATGAAGTCATGTTTTTCTAAGTGTGAGTTCATTCTCATCAAACATAACTTTAGTTTTCAAAACCATAGGTTTAGAAAATAAAAATATAGGTTGGGGTAGTTAGGCATGATAATAAGGTAAACATGGAATCATGACTAGGTCTATGGATTTGTGAGGGGTAGCCATGAATTCAAAAAAATGACCCATAGTATTATTAGGGTAGATAGGAAAATCTTGCATTTGTAGCGATGTGGGATTAGGTATGGTGTCATGAGATCAACTACACAACCCATAGGTTTATAAGGGCTGAGATGATAATAAAATTGAATTTATAGAGATTTAGGTTCATGGAAGGAGACACAATTTCATAGGGTAGGGTTAAAAAGTTGAGGATTACTTAGCAAAGTGATGTCATGACTTTTTAGTTTTGAGATCATTCATGAGAGATGAAGGATTGGAGATGGAATCTTAAAATTGAAGGTGGTAGACCATAATGATATCAAAGATCTATATCCACAAAATAGTTTGTGAGAGATGAGAATTAATAAGAGAGGGTCATGGGCAGTAAAGGGTAAAAATGGGTATACTAAGGAAAATTAGGGGGAATTAGTGATTTGACAAAATTAGGAAGGAAAGTTGGTGACTTGTTGATGTGTAGGAGGATCTACCATTGATTGAGTCATGGTAGTAATAATTAGTAATATTTTAGTTAATCCATACACTAGATGTAGTGAGTTATAACATGTTGGAAATGGTTAGGCTGTACTACATGGCCCATTTGTTGTTGATTGAGATGAATAAGGCATTCATTACTACACTTGTAAATTATTGGTACATAAAAACTAATATTATCTAACTATTGATGGGTGAGATGAAAATCACCCTAGAGGACATGTGGAAGATCCATCAGATCCCCATTAGAGGTGACCATATATACTAGATTTCTCAAGATCTGATGGTTACTATTATGTGACTGACATACCATATGAGGGTGGGCCTATATCAAGGGTGATTATATGTGGAAAAATTATATCAATGGTGATGGATGGACTTGTTGACCCTGACACTCATGTATTTCATCAGTGGAATCTTGTTTTTAACCCTAAAATCTAGATATGGGAAAATATAGGGTTAAAGGGGTAGAGATGTCTTAGGTCACAAGGATGGTAGACTATTTCTAAAGTAGACCAATTATTTGTGAAAATCAAATAGAACATATACTAAATTTATTATACTAATATGTTAAAGATAAATTTTTTTTATATATTACAATACCAATGAAAATAAGATGGCTTTGATGATAATGCTAATATAGATCTAGAACAAACAAAAATTAGACCAGACCTACATTCTTTAATAGTCACTTGATTCTAAAAACTTTGCATATGTAGTAGTGGACACTTGCATCAACTTGGGATCATAAAGTCAATGTTATTATCTAACTTGGATGTAGATGTCTAGTATGAAATACATGTTGAAACTATATTTGACCACTTAGATGATTTTAGGTTCTATGATATATTTTTTGTAGTGCATTTAGATTTGGGTTAGGAATTGTCTCTCCTTGTCAAATAGAAAAACCCTAGTTCTTCATCTTCATATTGGTTGTGGTAAAAATGGGTTAGTGAGAATATGGGTTAAGTTTCCCCAAAGACCCCTCTATTAACGAGTGTTTCTTACATAGCTAATACTATGTAGAGGGCCTAAGACTTATCTATTTATCCCTTACATGTTAGCTTGTGTGTGAATAATTTAATTTGTCATAAGCAAGTACAATAGTGACTATCTTTTAAATTAATAATATAGGTCTTGGGATACTTATTCATTACTTTAAACCTATAGATGTGTTGTCCCTATGACTAATATGAAAATAGGATAAAAATGGAAGATTTTCTCACTCAAGTTCTTGATTGAATGCTTTTGGAAAGTTTTATGGTGAGTAGGTAATAAGTTTATAGATGAGGAATGAATGACAATCAATATTATATTTATACCAATCCCTTTGTAGAATATCTCACATTTAAAACACTTAGGTTGACCATAGGAATATGTTTCATTTGTAAATTGGATGACTTTAGGGCACTGGACACTTACATTAGAATAGGATACTTGCATCAATGTAGGCATTTTATGGGGACACAAGTGTTTGAGTATTTAAAAAATAGGTTCAAGTTTATAACTTGAATAGATGGAAGATAAGTAGGTTTAAAGCATTTTGGGAAAGATAAAAGGCCTAGGTCATCAAAATAACACCCGTTAGACTAAGAGATAAGTAATTATGCATAGACAAATAGTGTATGTGAGCCTTTTGGTAGTGGAAAAGGTCTAAAAGCTAAAGTTACATCCATGATATGTATTTTACAAGTGTAAAAGACCGAGGTGATATATAATTAAAAACAATGTCTACCTTTTGCCCCCTTTGATCTAGTAATGAAATTGTTAGTTTAAAAGAAAAGGAATTCATACTTGGGTGTGTATAACACACCTTGAATTTGCTTGAGTACAAATTAGGTGATTTTTTGGTGACTGGCCTATAACTAATAAAATGTTACAATATATAATTAGTGCATATAATATGAAATTGAAAGATAAAAAGGTTTAGGAGTACACATATGTATTGATGCAACTATCTTGACTTTTGGCAATTTAATTTGAAATATATATTATTATGAAGTAATGAAACTAATATTAGGATAGATATAAACATATAAAATTCATTTTATCTAAAGAGATATAAAGAGAGATTCTGGAGGACAAATGCACCCAAATTTAAATAAAAAATGAGCTTCCACCCAGTAGTTGAGATTAGCTTAATCATGTAACCCAAGCATACTTATAACTTGGTGAGTGTGATTGAACCAAGTCAACTCATAGTATAAAATTAGTGAAGCTAGATGATGTAATCAAGCCTAAACTATAAAATTAGAAATATTGAGTGATTTAATCATCTTAACTATACCCAAAAGTGAACCAAATACTATAGTAGACTAGCTCAATATAGTCTATAAAAGTCCAAACTAGTGGGTGATGACAATCCCTGTAAGTTTTTGGAATTTGAAATAGAATTGATTTTATGATATTATGTGCATATTGCATAGAATATTCACCTTATATTTGTCTCATGTTGAAAATATGTATATAATGGTACCAATGTATTATTTTTTCCACAAATGTGTATCTAAATCATATAATTATGAATTTGGTCAATTTACAACTATGTAAGTGTGGAGAACATGTTTCCAAAACATGCCCCCACTATAAATTAAAACTAAAAAATGGTGTAAGTGTGAATAAACATGTTTCTAAAACATACCACCACTATAATATGAGTGTGATAACTAGTGTAAGTGTCAATGTGGACATGTTTTCAAAATAATGCCCCCATTGCAATTTGAGTATGTTGAATATTGAATAAGTGTGGAGAAATTTTTTATAAAATATTCTCCCACTAAATCTAAATGTTTTAACTAGTGTAAGTGTGGAGAATATGTTTCTAAAACATTCCCCCACTATATATCTAAATTTGGTGAAGAATGTGAAATCCCTACCTCTATGGCATGCCCCCACTAATATACCCCCTTTTGATGTAAGGAAAAGTATAAAATGATAGTTACCCAACCTCAAAAGGATAAGATAACAATTAAAATATTAATGTAACATATATCATATAAAGGGAACATGTCTAGGTAGATATATCATTGAAGCATGAATAATGTGATCACAATAAATCCTAAGATTCATGATTTGAATCATGGAAACATCTAGATAGCAATAGTATAATCTCAACAAGAAATTAAACACACACATAAAATAACTAAAAATCAAATAAAAATACAAATCTCTAAGGAAAATATAAATAATGGGAATGTCCAAATGTCACACAATCTAAGGAGCATGACTTAGTCAAATGTTTACAAATCAAGAAATGACATATTCAAATATAAACATACAACAAGCAATAACATATTTAAATGTCAAAGAGGAAAACAAAAGAACAAGGGACAAAAATAATGGAGAAAATTCAAGTTATCAAATAAGTAAGATAATAATAGGCAAGACACTCAAGGAATCACATAAATGAAAGTATAAGCAACCAACACAAACATATCATACTAGTCCCTGGATTTATGTGTTAGAAAAAAACATTAAGTACATATCATATAAAGTACACTATGATAGGTATAAGCATATATAAATTCATGTGTAAGTACATATATGAGCTCAAACATTATAATTTAAAATGAGCATAAAATTATATAACTTGGAAGTATCATGATCATATAGATGGATGCCCCCAATGTCCACATGACATGAGTAGAGGGAAGGCCATCATCTAAAAGTGAATAGATAATATATTTATGTATGCCTAAATCACACTCAAAAAATATGTGAAACATGTGTATATATAAAATATTGATATTCCATCTACTAACACCAAACTGATAACATATATACCAAGGAGTTAATAGGATATGTAAATACTAATTTTTTTTCGGTTTTTGAATGTTATTTTATTTTTTTTGTTTTTTTTGGAATTTTTAAAAGGAGAATATTATCCTATGATTACATCCAAATGATGTTCGTAGATATCTCCCCATTTTGAATCTAGAATAATAAATTGATGACATTGTCAGGAGCATCTATAGATGTAATGTTTATTGCTATAGTATGTTTGATGCTCTGCATGTGTAAAATAGGACTTTGTGGTTTTGAGTAAAAAATAGTAGGAGTATGTGTTCATGGAACCCATCATTGAGTTCCCTATGGTTTATTTGAAGTAGAAATAATAGGAACATGTTTACGTGCCTTGGATATTTGAATATGGTACCTAGTATAAAATATTTTAATTTAATGAAAATTTTAATTTAGCGATAATGAAGTAATCACCATATGTAATGAAACCCGATTGGAAATAAGAAAGATCGACTATAATGATTAAGTGTAATAGATATTTTTATTTTTATTTTTCAATATGTTTTATGCCTTTGCCTTTACTGATATGTTATTACATGCAGATGTGTGCACCTCATATGTTAATACCTTATGAACATCCTAAGCTACATAGTTTTCCTTGCTTTTATCTATATTTAGCTATGTACCATCTAGAGATGGATTTAAATAATATGTATCATGTCCTATAGTTATAAATAGATCATGTGATAAGGTATTTAGAGGATCAATATGAAGTTTTCTCAATTGTTCATCTTTCATATTGGTATTAAGAATAATATCACAATTGTCATAATCATTTTGAATTATGCCATCTTGTTGTTTGGTATTGATTATCAAAAGGATCTCACATGGTTTATTTTGTAGTGGTTTGAATATCATTGGTTCCATTGGTAATGGTATTTTATCTATTTATTTTTTCTTTTGAGCCTTATCTTGCTTTGAATTATATTTTGATAACCATATTTGTTGTTATGGCACTTGTGTTTCAAGATAAGTACTCATAATGTGAGTGGTTTTCTTGAGTGATTATTAATGATAGGATCACTACTATCTTTGAGACTATGAATTTTTATTTTTAATGGAAAACAACAATCAGTATGGTGTCAATACATTATATGATATGCACAATAGTACTTGGATATCTGTATAGGATGTAGAGGAGGTAATTGAATCACTTTGTCTCAAATAATTTCTCTTAATATTTCACTTAGACTCTTAGTATCCTTTAGTTCATTTTTTGAATCAATTGTTCTAAATGTATTATATTTTAGCTTTTCATTTGGATAAGAAACCTTGTTTGGTAAAACATTGGTAGATGAAGATACAAAAACATGATTAACATTAGCATGTTATGAATTTTGCATATATGCAATATGATTTTGTAAATGTTATTAACTTTCTCATATTGTAAATTTGATCTTTTAGGGCTTCATAAGCACAAACCCTAGGTATTTTAGATTGATTACCTTCACTTGAAACTATAAGGTAGGATACCTTAACCCTTGGATAAGTGATATCCTGAACCTAGTTAGAGGGATGGGAGCTATCACCCTCCTTAGGGTTATTAAGAAGAAGAGGCTATTTCTTAGCCCTAGTAAACATGATTTTAGGAAAATAAATTTTTGTTTTTGAGATAAGTGTAACAATTGAGAAATCAAGAAAATAAAAAAAACTAGAGCACACTGAGACTTGTATGTAAAGACATAGAGGTTGGGTTCACCAAATTTTTAACCCTAAAATCTAAATATGGGAAATTTCAGGTTTAAATGGTTAGATATATCTTAGGGCACAAGGATGGTAGACTATCTCTAAAATAGGCCAGTTGATTGTGAAACTCAGATAGAACATATGATAAATTTATTATATTAAAATGATAAATATAGAAAGTATAACTATGATAGATATTGAAATAATAATGAAAATAAAATATTTAATTGGTTCTAGTGTTAGTGTTAATCTGAATCTAGAACAGGAAAAAAGTAGACTAGATCTAGATTCTAGAATAGTTTCTTGATTCTAAAAATTATGCCTTTATAACTTTAGACACTTACATCGACCTGGGATAGTTACATCAATACTACTATCTACCTTGGATGCAAGTGTCCTATATAGAATACCTATTGAAATTGGATATGACCACTTTGATGCTTCTTGGTTGTGTCACCTTCACTCTAGTGCATAAATATCTAGGTCATGTACCATCATTCCTTATCAAATAGTAAAAACCTAGTTCTTCATCTTCATATTAACTATAGGAAAAATGGGTTAATGGGCACATGATGTCTAGCTTCCCCAAAGACCCCTTTATTAATAAGAACTTCCTACATATCTAATACTCTAAAGAGGGCCTCAAACTTATGCAGTTATTATAAACCATGATTATAAGGAGAGTTAATTTATTTTTTAGTATTCAAGATATAAAAAAATTAATGAAACATAACCTCCAAAACATTATTTCTCAAATTGGGTAAGCTATATGAAATAAAGAATAAATATAAAGCATAACCAAGTAGAATTATACCTTCCTCATGAACTCTCCTTCAAATTTAAATCACATACATGATTATGACTAGATGTAGAGCTTACAGTCTTTTTCAATGTCATGGTGTAAAATCCATTGACATCTCTCCAAGAACTATCTAAAATGGTTTTAGATCAATTGGAAGAAAATAGGTGAAGCTTTTGAGGGATTTATGTAGAGTTTCTTTGCACAAAAATCTTATTTAAAGGTCTATGGTTACCCTTGTGTTTATAGGTTTTATAGATTGACTATGGCCTTTGGATCAAGATCAAGATGAATGGTTATCATTCAATTCAATTTTGGAGGCAAATGTAGTAAATATGTTTAAAAGAAATTGAATTTAATGAGGCATGGCTTACCTTAATCCTAATATTTATTTATAATTATTCCTAGTGCTTGCCAACTTTTTGGATGATGTTGTGGATGATGTCATGATTTAGATATATGTTGAATTTTTTATATGACATAATTATATATTATCTACTTTTCATGGATTTTACATTTATCCATTTGATGTGATTTGTTAAAATAATTGATCCTAATCAACTTTAGGGTGATTTATGAAATATCAAAATTTGAATATTCATTCCAATTAATTGAACAAAATGTTGTTTTTAAAGTGGAAATTTGACTCACATTTACTCAAACAAAGCTAACAATTGGTTATGGTGTATTTCACCAATCAAGGATGCACCAATACATTTCAAAAATTTCACATGACATGTGTAGATTAATTAGATCATTTCAATGGTATTTCATCCAATTTTTACATTATTATGGGAAGTCATTTTGACTTGTAATTTTAACATAGAAGTGGTAAAAATTAGATGTTTACTTTTTTCCCATGTTTGAAAGGGCATGATGAGAGATTTATATAAATCAATGTATTTTCAAAGAATAAAAATGTTGCTAAAAATGATCACAATTAGAATAAATGATTTCATTCCCACCTTTGTTGAATATACTTGAGTTGTAAAAAAATGAGCTCACAAGAATGCTCCAAACCAAGTTTGGGAAGCCTACAATGCCCCCTCAAGGGTATGGTCAAAAAACATATTTTTGATAGACAAAAGCTTAAACAAAATAAAATGGCACATTTTTCAATAAAAAAGGTTAAAAATAGAGTAATTATAAGAAAATGGGATGAGAAATGGATAAGGGATCCAAAAATAAGTGTCATGGGAAGAAGAATGAAGCACAAAAGGGGCTGGGGGTATTCAAAATTTTGGATATGAAATTTCCCCTAGGGGTGAAAATAATTAATTTTTTACCCTCCCCTTTTTAAATTTTGGAGCTCTAGATATTTTCACAAGAGGAATTAATAAAATTGTTCACATTCTACATCATAGGCACCTTGGTGAGTGCATGTGAGAGTACCAGTGACTGATAGGAAGTGGGGCATCGATAATTTTTTTTTCTTTCATAAAATTCTAATTAATATAATTTAATGCCTATTAAAATCTCATAGAGTAGTGAAATCATCATTTTAAAAAAACTAAAAATGGTGAGGTTGCTCATGTAAATGATGATATCATCAACCAAATAATGAGGCTATGGACAATTAAGTGATATCACTAAAATAATTGGAATTCAAAAAATAACAAGGTCACATTTCAAAGCTTAAACTAGCATAAATGGATAGAATATTGATAAAATGATGATATCACCATTTTGAATGGAACTTTTCAAAATTAATGAAATGTCACAAAATAGTGGGATCATCCTACCTATTGGTAGGAACATCCTATTAAAGAGATAACTTGCCATAAAATTGGTGAGAATGTAAATAAGCTAGAGAAAATAGTGGGAGCATCTTGAAAAAATGTAGGGATACCTTGTGAAATGGTGAGATTACAAATAAAATAGTGATGTCACCCAAAGACAAATGAAGGTAAGTAGAAGAAAAGGTTAATTAGGCTATAATAATAAATTTAAAATTATAAAATTAGAATAAAGTGGTAATATTGATAAGCTAGTAGAAATATATAGAAAATGAAGTGAATTTGACATGCTTTATGATATGCACATGCGAGTAGAGGTCATGATAATGTGTGATAGTGGTCATGAGTGTACGCCATCATGTCATTATGACCAAGGATATGATAGTGTTCTTAAATAAAATAGGGTAATGTCATATGGCATGGATGCTAGTGATTTTAACTAATAAAACCTACTTATTAGTGCTAGCTAAATGCTAGCATTCTGATACATCAACCTTCCATCTTCTAATAGGTAAGGCCATAGTGACTCTTAAGTATGTATAGTATATTATGTAGCTTTTGATTTGGGGATCGAGGTTTTCATATATGCAACATGGCATGTTAGCCATACTAGAGGACCTGATTGGCATTATGGACATAATGATTGTGGTTGGGGCCATCAATATTGATGCCTTAGAGGACTTCACATTCCCACTAGATGTCATCCATGGAGGGGGTAATAATGGATCAATGGTAGTAGTGGAAATAACACCAAGAGTGTCTGGAAGATAGGGATAGGAATTGGTGTTGGTATAGGGATAGTCTCCTATTTTACCACCATCACAAGCATTAGATCCTAGAGAGGTGGTGATTTTTATGGAAATTATCAATAGCCTCTTACTACTTGACAAAATTGGTCAGTTCTTCTAGATTGTCTTGGTATGGGTGATATAAAATATTTTGGATTTGACCACTTATTTTGCATAGGGCCACATGGTATTGGCTTAGTTATATCATGATCTCCACATGATAGGCTACAAGAGTGGTTAGAGCATTGGTCCAATTAAATTATCACATGTTTAGGCCTAAGATCACATTTGCATTGATAATTAAATTGGTCATACATTACATTGAGGTACTTAGGACCCATTGGATTTTAGATGGTATCAGACAAGAGTTGGCCTTCAAGGCCATATAGTAGATTTATACTATTATCATCAATCTATAGATAAGATAATAGATAGGGAGTTTAACTAATAACCCTATATGGAAGTATAGTTTAGTTAGGTAGAGGAGGGATTTTTGACTTAGTATATAATCACACCATAAAATATCACATAGTAACATGATTTCATAGTGGAGTGATATGGGCCTGATCAGGTGTAGTGATAGTTCAAGTTTTATCAAGATGTACCTTATGGACCAAAATTGTTTACTCATGTTACCTAAGAGATGAGGGAGTGGGGGCCCCCCATACCTAATATAAAGGTGATCAATAAATACCTATCCCTTCAACCAATGGTATGGGAATACTTATGAGTTTTATTAGATGCCAACATTACATATTCCTATCTAGCATGGTGGGTACGTTATAGAACTACATGATTGACATGACCTCAACCTTAATAGTTAGGACAACACTAGAAGAGGGATAGGTAGAGATAAGCACCAATACAAGGTCTTCCAAAGGTATATGTATAGGTATATGCAAAGGTATATGTATATGCCTTAGTATAATAAGTTGTACCATAGGTTCCTCTATAGCATATTATATAGGTTAATGTGTAGTAGATTACATAATAGGATTTATAACCTTTGGGTGTATAATTTTCACCTATAGTGATATACTCTAGATCAAATATTGAGGATAGCTAGGATGGGGCCATGGATATAAATGGAGGAATGGGTCATATTCTAGATGTAGAGATGATAGAGGATATTATTGAGGGTTCTAGGTAAGTTATAGATAAGGCAGGGCCTTCAGGGACCACTCGATCAGTGGAAGATCAAGCCCTCATAGATAGACCATAGTGAGAGATTACTACTAGATTAGTAGAGATTATAGGCCTTGAGTAGGATGTAGATTGGCTACTAGATGAGATGGTGATATCCCAAGGGGAGACCATGAGGATACATGGTATTATTATAGATTAGGACATAAATATTATAGTATTGAGAGGGTAGGTTACCCAAATAAACACCCTTCATGGATAACTCATGATGCAAGATGTAAAGCTCATGATAGCAACCAATGAGTAGGATATGGCTCATGCAAAGCAAGATAAAGCCCATGTAAATGTTTGGAGGCTTTGTGGGGAGTGGGATGAGGCTTGATAGATTGTGTTTGATTGAGGCTTGATAGATTGTGTTTGATTAAGGCTTCTCTAGGTCACTAGTTGACATGGTTTAAGCCAAGGATAATACCCTATGGGTGAAGGATGAAGTAGCCTATTACTAGAGTTTATATGAGTCAATAATTCTAGTAGAGGGAAAGGATCCTTATTTTAGAGAGTACACATGAATCTATAGGACCAGTCAAACTTCCAAATCATACCATATAATGACCTCAAAGAGATCAATGGCATAGCCCACACCATAGAAAAGAGTTATTAGGCTACCACCATAATGTCCACCAGTGCTAGCTAATAGGAATTTTTTTAACTAGAGTCCTCCCAAATATGGTTAAAGATAGAGCTGATATATTGGTTATATCTCTATATTTTTATATAAATGAGAAGTATATAATATCGTGATGTATAAATATATGATTTTGAGATATATATGACATTCAATTTTAGTTTACATGTTTGTACGTAGACTATAATATTCTTTGGTATATGTGATGTTATTATATTATGATGAGATGTTAGATGTATAATATGGATATTTATGTTTATTGGTTTTCCATGATTCTATTATCTTTTTATCTAGTTGATATTGCACTTGTGTTTGTTTTATGTATTTTTTATGTAGTATGATTAGTTGGTATATGCTTGTTTTGGAGATGCACATCCTTAATTAACATATGGATAGCCATATTGATATAATTTTTGTCATATGATCATGATCATGGAAAATGTAATGACCCCTTGATTATGGAGGTGATAGATAGCTCATGCTTGGAGAGATGTTCTTAGTGTAACATTGTGTATAAGACTTGAGCACTTAATTTTTAACTTTGTAAATGACAGGCTGCACCATAAGTATGCATTAATTATGATAACATTATTTTTAAATTGATTAAGGACTAGCTAAGGGGAAATATTCTAGAACATAGGATCATGATATAGAACATCAACTCCTAAGTGTAAAACATAATGCATTGAATAAAGATAGACCAAAAAATAATTTAAATACAAGTGTAAATAACTTAAGGCCAAGATATGGGAAATCAAGACTTAAGTGTAAAACAAGTTGTACTAAACACAAATAATTAAATAAAAATTCAAATAAAACACATAAAAACATGAGGCAAATAGTAATAATAAATGTGGTTAATCATTCAATTATGTGTGTGTGATTAGGAAATTATTATGCTTAGATGCTTTGCCCCTAATCTAAGGGGGAAATGGATAGGTTGAGGTGATGATTAGGCCTCATAAAGGGGGAATTTAATAATAATAAATGGGTGTCAAAGTTGCCTCCAAATGTCCTATGTAAGTGGATACTACCTACATAGTTTGTGTGGACCTCAAGATAAATGAAATTTTCCTAGGAGGTGGAAAAAAATAAAAATGATGACAAGGAGAGGAAAATGATTTGTAGAGGAAAAATAGGAATGGATAATGGTGAGAGTGTAAGATAAAATTTACTCATTAAACTATGAGAGCATAAGACATGATTTATCATAAATAGTAAGAACATAAGACATGGTTTCTCATAAAATAGTGAGAGCATAAGATAATGGTTTCTCACAAAATGATGATAGCATGAGACAAAAGTTGCTCATAAAATGGTGAGAGTGTAAGACAATGGTTTCTTAAAAAATGGTGAGAGAGTAAGACAATGGTTTTTCATAAAATGGTGAGTGTAAGATAATATTTTATCTCAAAATGGTTAGAGTTTAAGATAAAGGTTGCTTGAAAAATAGAGAGAGTGTAATATAATGGTTGCTCACAAAATGGTGAGAGTTTAATAAAAAAGTTTCTCACAAAACCATGAAAGCGTAAGATAATTTTTTCTCACAAAAAAAATGAGAATGTAAGGCTATGTGTGCTTAGAAAATGGTGAAAGCATGATGTAATGGGTGCTTGGAAAATGATGAGAGCATAAGGTAATGGTTTTTCATGAAATGGTGAGAGCATAAGGTAATGGGTGCTTGCAAAATAATGAGAGTGTGAGGTAGTGGGTTATCAAAAAATGGTGAGAGTGTGAGGTAATGGTTTATTGAGGGAAATAAAAATGGAATGAAGAGTGATCAAGCTAACTTGAGATTCCCCATACATATAATCACTACCTACATAGTCTATGTGGAGGACCTTTAGATGATGCAGTTATCTCAAAAATAGGAGGATATTGAGAGAAAATGATAATGTGGATTGGAAATTAATTGGATTGGATAATAAGTTCCCACCTATAATAGGACCAAGGCACAGTAATGAATAATATGAAAATAATCCAAAATGTTTTGCAACTTTATATCTCTTTTGGAGATTTTAAAGCCTTTTCCATGTATTTTTGAGTGTTTGGGATTTTTAGTTCTTTTCAATGTTTTTGGGTTTTTCAAAATAAGTAAAATAATTAATATTAATAAATGTATAAGGAAATATATAGTAAATTAAAAAAACCTTAGGTAGGGCCTCAAACAATAGCTAAAAGAACTACAATAGTAGTAAGATAAACCAACAATAAAACCTAAGGAAAATAGAATACCAATAAATAGTAAATGGGAATAGGAAGGCATGCAATGGGGAAATAATATGGTAGATATTAATTATAATAAGCGAAGAGAAGATGTCTCAAGGAGATGTCAAGATAAAAAACCATATTGAAGTGCCCTGATACACTTGTCTACAAATAGGTTCTTGAGGTTGATTGTTTTAGAGTGCTTTTGGAAATGTTATGTATCTGTACATAGCACATATAAATATAATGATCATAATATAAAATGGGATAAAATATAAGAATATATTGGGGAATGGTGAATAAATATAAATTATTGAATTTGAATGGATGCCCCAATCAAGGGCTCTCATAGACAATGGTTCAATCTAGTAAAGCACAAAAATTCTTGAGATGAAAAATCTTCATAAGATCCTTGATCTCTTGTCCATCTAGTATAGCTAAATTGTATGCCATAGAACCATAATTTTCAATAATAATTTATGTAACCAACTGATTGGCCTCAAAATTTCATTTATTTTTATGCTCAACATTGGTATTCTTTTGATTCCTTTACAACATTAAATTACCAACTTAAAACTCTCTAAGAAGAATATGTTTATTATAACTCTGGCATAGCTAATATTTATAGTCTCTCCAATGGTTTACTATGGCTAGCCATTTATCATCTAGGAGGTTTGGTTCTTATACTTTAATACCTCATTAGTATTCATCATTAATTTTATTTTCTAAGGAGATTCATGGAGATGATAACTTGATCTCTATAGGGATGATAACCTCAAAGATAAAAATTAGGGAATATGGCATAACACTTACAGGTGTATGGGTACCAATATAATAAGGTCACAAGGTTGGGAATAATTATAAGTGCCTATTGTAGATAACAACATTGACAATATTTAAAATCTTGACAATGGTTTTGTTAGACACCTTAGCTTGGTTGATATCTTAAAGAAAATAGGGTGTGGATCTTTTATGTTTAATATGAAATTGGGTATAGAGGTATTTTACATCTTTATTTCTAAATTATCCACCATTTTCAAATATAATGGTGGATCTAATACCATAGCGATAAATGAGGTCATAATAAATATACTTGGAAATATTCTTACTAGTTATATAAGGGGAATGAAATCTATTGACTTAGTAAAATATTATGTAGCAGTGAGGATATGATTGTGTCCATCAAAAGAAGTGGTGTTTATTTTCCCTATGTGATTGAGTCCCTATGAAAAAAATGGCCATAGAGTTATGATTGATTGAAGTGACCATGAAGGAGTGTGGATTAAATCACTATATTTTTGATGGGAAATACACATTTTGACATATTTTTAGGTGTTTATCTCCATTATTGCCAAATAGTACCTTTTTCAAATGATTTTCTTATATAAGACCCTATTATTGGTGTGAGATCCATAAATCTCTTCATGTACCTCTTTAAGTACTAACTTAAATTCTCCTAAAGTTAAATAATGAAGTAGTTTTCCATCATAACATATATAATAGAGTGTGTTACCAAGTAGGATGTAATGGGAATAATTATGAAGGAAGGATTTGTGTTGGTTATAGGATAGGTTAATAGGGATAATTTGGTCATAGAGATAGGTGTATAGGTCTTGATACTAAATGGATTTAAGACCAAAATATCACACACTTATAGATAAAGTATCCAAGAGGGGTTAGTAAATTATTAATGAATAAATCCAAAACAACTTGAAGACATAAATACTAAATCCTAATCCCTAGGGTGAGCTAGAATAATCAAACATGAAATGTAAATTAAAAGGATAAAAACAAAAATTTTACCTCCCTTGAAGATATGATTGAAAATAAGTATAAAATGGTTTGAGCTCAGTTAGTAGATGTAGGAGTCTTCATAGATTCATAAATATTTATATGGGGAGAACCTCTCCTTATCTAAACTTGGATTTGGATTTGGCTTGGCATGAGAGAATAGATTTGATAAAGCTTCTTGGAATAATTTGGTAGAGTAAGTTTACATTGGGAAATTTTGATGAAATGAGAGGTAAGAGGGTTTTATTTATAGTTTCCATAAATTGATATGGATTTTTTATCTCATCTGAAGATGGAGGGTTGAGGATCAAACCTCAAATCCATGATTACACCTTTGGAGTGTGTAAGATATGCCAGTTAAGGCCTTTTGGAGTATGGATGGAAAATTGTAATAAAGTGTAGTCATTTATCCTCTTGAGTGTGTAAGAGGGGTGAAATATATGTAAGAGTGTGTGTAAGTGGCAATGTCATAAGCCACATTTCCCACACTCTAATCAATTCAATTGACTTTACCTTAACATCACCTATTTGAGGTCATAATTAATCTTGTATTTTTAGGAAAATAGGTTATTCTAAATCCATGGAATTTCTTGTTAGAGGAATGATTAGGATAATTAATCAAGGTGATTAATTGGTAATTAGAAGAAAGGTAAAGTTTGAAATGTCTCTTTGTTAATCAAGCATTCACTTTATTAGCCTATGAAGACACTTGTAAAGGGATGATTAGAATAAGTATGAATCAGATAAGATAAATGATGTCAGATGATCCATTTCCCCAAGTAGGGATGTATCCATGCAATTTTGGGTTAAATTGGTAGTTGTGTAGGTAAATTAGGTCCAATAGGAGATTTTTTTGGTTAAACATGAATGAAATTGCAAGAAGCCATTTTGAAAATGTTTTAGACATGGAAGTATTTAAAATGAAGTGTCTATATTTTTCCTCTATTTGAGAAGGAATTGCAAGACACTAGGCACACTAACATATTTTCAAAGATTAAAAAAGTTATCAAGAATAAATTTGATAATGCTTGAGGAATGGTGTCTTTCACTCTTCTCCTTTTGAAAATTTATGAGTCAATAAACTCAAATTGATTCCCCAAGGGTGTTGGATTAGGCCTGGATTCCCCTTTGAGGGAATATATGGGGAAGAAGTTAAAATAGATGAGCCCTCAAAAAAGAGAGGAAGAAACAATATTTGATCATAATGCACCCAAATAGTGCAAAATGGATCATTGATTCAAGGAGTTGCCCTAGTAGGCAAATTTAATTATAGATCAGGTTGAATAGTTTTCCCTAGTAAGATGGATTTTAATTATGTGAAATGATGATTAAGCACATGATAAATTGGTTTGGGGATAATATATAAGGAGATCTCATGCTTTATCATCATCGAATAGACCTCCAACATCTTATTTTTGGTATAACACCAACTAATATGTATCATGATATAAACACCATGATGACTAGGCTAGAATGTGCATAAGGACCAACCCCAAATTTCAATAGACAAATGAAAATAATTCACCAATGATAGAATCATGATGATAATTTTGTCAAGGGATAATGGATGGAATCAAGCACTATAATTATGTAATAGGAAACAACATGATGATGACTATGCTGGTATAGTGGATTGATTTGAGGAAATAACAAAAAAGATAAAAAAAAATAATAATATAAAGAAACAAGTAAACACAAACTAAAATAAAATCAATAGAAATCATCTCATTGCTCAAATAAATTCACAAAGAATAATCAAATATAATCATAATGAATCACCAAACAAACACACCATAAAATAAAAAAATAGTTATGTGTGTGTTAATTTAAAGCATTAGTCTTGGGTTTGTGTTATATAGATATCAAATTAGATGTAAGGGGGGAATATAACAAGGAAAGGGTGGTTAATCTAACTCTAAATGACCCATTATAAGTGGATGTTACCTATATAGTCTTATGGAATTTAGGCCAAATTTAGTTCTCCCAAGGATATGGGATAATATACAAGTGATGATAAGTAAGAAATTTTATTGTAGATGAAATATGAAGGGCATATTCAAAAAATGGCAAGAGAAATTTGAGAAAAATTGGTATCAAAGAATGGTCAATAAGACTAGCCAAGCTAACCCAAGAAACCCCATGCATCCAATTTTTACCTGCATAGTCCATGTGGACCTTAGGATGATGTATTTCTCCTATAAAATGGTGTGAAAATGATTAGGAAAGGATAAAGTAAAATGGAAATTATCATGGTTGGATAAGACGTTCTCACCTAGTTAATGTAGTAAACCACACCATACATAATAGAGGTAAGGCCAATGATAAACAAGATGTCAAAACACACAAAAAAATTGTAGCTTAATACCTCTCATGGAGTTTTTAAACCTTTTTACAATTATTTTTATTTTAGGTTATTTTGGGGATTTTCAAAATTTTAGGGTTTTTGGCATCTCAACTCAATTGAAGATTACAAGATGAATAATGGGTAAAACTCAAAAAATGACAAGAGTGTGGATTAATTTACTCATAAAACAACAAGATCATTTTGAAAGGAGTTACCGAGATGACCTCATAAACTAAGCACTACCTACATAATCCAAATGGACCTCAGGTTAATGTAGTTCTACCTTGGTGAAAACTACTATGAATCAAAATCAGGGTTGAATAACATGAATGGTAAATGAATGGAATAGGTACAAGATTCAATCAAGAGCTAAAATATGTAGTTATTAAGAAAATAATTTAGGATAATCATGTGTAAGCTACTTTGAGATACCACTCATCCTAGATGTGTTGATGGTGACCAAATCTAAATAATCTACTAAAAATTATTGCTAAAATTTGCATCTAGAATAATTTATTGTACTAATAAACAAGAATCAAAATCAAAGAATTGTAATAGGATAAGGGAATAAGATCAAGGTGGATTGAATCAATGAGAAATGGGATGAAAAGAAAGTAGTTTCCAGGTCATGCCCCCATGTAGGGGTCATCATAGATAATGTTCAAGTCAAATGTTAAAAAGTTTGAGATGCATAATATTCATGGGCTCATATAGCTCTTCTCTATATATTGTATCCAATTTGTATGCTATATATCTATAATTTTTTGTGATGGTGAATGGGTCTAGCCAATTGGCTTCAAAATTATCCTTATTTTCACATGTGGCATTGGTATTCTTTTGATTTTCATTTAGGACTAGGTATCCAAGATCAAAGTTTTTACATTTGATATGCTTATTATAGCTATGATGTAACCTTTTCTAATAGGCTTGAAGGTTATTCAAACTAGATAGCCTATTTTCATCAAGTAAATCTAATTTTTGTAGTTGAGAAATTATTTATTCCTTGTCATGAATGATGTTCTTCAGTGAAATGTGTAGCAAGGGTAACTTGATCTCGATAAGGAAAATAACTAATGTACCATAAATAAGGGAATATGATGTTGCTCCTATAGGGGTTGTGTGTATTAGTATAGTATGCCCATATGGTAGGAAATAGTTAAAAATTATGATCATGACCATAAGTATTAACAATATTTTTCATAATTTGGACCAGGGTTTAATTAGATGCTTCTACCTAGCCATTATTTTGGGGGAAATAAATTGAGGAAATGTGTTGTGTGATTACATATTTAGCATAGAGGGTTTTTATTTCCTTATTCTTGAAATAACTACCATTATTATAAATATATCAGAGGGAATGCCAAAGTGGCAAATGAGATGGTTGAAGATGAATTTGGATATATTCTTACCTATTACGCAAGTGATGGGAATGTATTAAACCCACTTAATAAATTATTTGGTTGTTGTAAGGATATGTTTATGGTTATTTGATGAAGTCAATTTGATTTTCCCTATGAGATAGATCCCCCATGTGGAAAATGGCTATGGAATAGTGAGTGGATAAAGTGGAAGAGATAGTGCATGAATGAAATTGGCATGCTTTTGATAAGCCACACACTATTTTACATATGCTCATGCATTTAATTCCATCATGGGATAGCAATACCCTATACATAGGAGTTTATTATCAAAGACCATACCATCAGTGTGGGCCCCATAAAGACCTTTGGGTAATTGTTTAAGCACGAATATTGACTCTGTCAAATCTAAATAATAAATAATAGTTCCATCATATTTTTTACAATATAGAGTGGCAGCGAGAATAAAATAATGAGAAGTGGAATAGATGAAAACATTTTAAATTTTATGAGAAAGTTTGGAAGGAATAATGTTGTCATGGATGTAGGCATATATGTCAAAGTACCAAGGTGAGTTGGAACCAATAATTTCACATACTATTTTAGATTTTGAATGTTCATGAGCTATATGTAAAATATGTTCAATAAGAAACTGGTAATTAATAACATGATCTACAATCGCTATTATGTAACTAATGGTTTCCATTGCATCGACAATTATGTTAATAGCTCTTGGAATCTATTCAAATTGAATATGATCAAAATTTTATTTCAAAGTGTCCATCATTTTATTTTATGGAATGATTTTATTATCTTTAGTTTCATACTACTCTATTACCTGGTTGATAATAAATTGAGAATCTTCATGAACATGCAAATGCTTGATATTCCATTGTATTTCTAGTCAAAGCCCTATAATGAGTGATTCATATTCTAAAATATTGATAGGACAAGTGAAACTCACATGAAATTCCTTGGGAATGATATCCTTCTAAGATTTAATGAAGAGAATACCAAAACCTAATCCATGATAATTATATTAACCATAAAAAAAGGGTATAATATTGAGGCACATAATATGTTTCATCGAGAGTCATGACTGACTCATTAGAAAAACTAAAGATAAGTGGCTTAGTATCTAAAAATGGTGAATCAACAAGTTGATCTACAAGTGCATTCCCCTTAATGGAATTTTAATGAACATATTCAATTTAAAATTTTCTCAATAGCATGATATACTTAATCATATTATTGTATAACAGTTCAATAGGTTGGCTTTTTGGATTGGTCAGGTGCTTAGCTATCAAACCAAGTCAGTTATAGACTTGGTAGAGCTAGGCATGAGCATAGAAGGGTTTGGTGTACAAAATTTAACATGATATTACACTGGCATCAATTTCACATAAGTCACAAGCCTTATATACTCACCTAAAGTGCAAAAATGAAGGGATTAGGCCTGCATCAGGATAGTTGCAACATGGTGCTTTTTAGGGTTAAAAAGGACTTAGTCATGGGCAAGATGGGTTCATGTGACCTATCAGTGCTAGACTATCCAAGGGAATTTCTTGAGACACAATCCTTCTCAAGGGTACATGACTTAATGTGCAAGTTCATAGCTGGTTAGGTTGGGCTCATGGTGGTGCAAGCTAAGGGAATGGCTAATATAGGGTCATTCGATGACTTAGGCAAGTTATAGGGATGGCTTAGGTTCAAGTGCTCATACTCAGGTTAGTGTTATAGATGTAGGTATTAAGGAATTAGTGAAACCAAATTCTAACCCTTAGTCTATTTCAATCAGGCTAAAGTCACTAGATGGTGCAAGGATGCCATTAGCAACCGGGGTTGAACCTCCATATCACAATTTATTCATGTAAAGAACTAAATCATTATTATTACCAACTACGTTATAAATATATTACTATGCCATCTAAATTTCAATAATCAACACATTAAATTATAAAAAAACATTCTTAATTAATCTCATAATTCATCATATACAATTTAAGATACAAAATAGAGCATAACTCTTTCCTATTGCTACTCATGCCCAGGGGCTCATAGGTGAGCTTGAGATACATATAAAAATTTCTAATCTATCTTATGTCTAATGAAAATATTTAGGTTCACTTTCTATTTTTCTATAGCTGTGTTTCCTTGGTTTCATCTCTTTGATCTTCAAAAGCAAGTCTTCTTTTATAGGTGATTGGGTGTCTCCTACTAGGTTAGATGGGCATGTGCCAAGTGATGAGCTATCATGAGTCTATGAGCTCCAATACATTACCTAGGTTATATGAGTGCATGCAATATGCTAAGATATTTTTGTAAGGTCACTATCTCACCTGATCCACTCTTTTGAAATCAATGCTTCTTGATCTACCATGTACAAGTCTTGGTAGGGATGTCCCCTGAAAGTTGGTACCAAATAATTGCCTATCAGTTGGCATAGGATCTTTGGGGACTCCTACAACTAATGCCAAAATTTATAAAATGGGAACAACCATTCCAAAGGTTGCCTCATTTTTAGATAGGTCTAGTTGGCATGGTACACATAATTACCACAAAAGGGGGCCCAACATTACCCCATATAAAGTTACAAGTTTGCCTCAGACTAGTCTTTCAGCGCCTTAGGTATGAAAAAATTAGGTGTACCCTGTTCTAAGTCTACCTTAAAATTTTCAAAATTTTTCATATCACCCTTAATTTCATCAATGGTTCTATATGAGTTTGTGGATGCATCCTTGAGAGTAAGCACATTCATGCTTTCTAGCTCTTTCCTAAAGGCTTTAAGCCTTTCTTTTGCATGCTTCACCCCACTATCTAAGATCTCCCCCTACTCACTAGATTTTTCTTGGAAGGAAAAGAAGACCACCTCTAAGTCCAGCTCATATGTCTTCATTTGGGTGCTTAAGGAGTTGACCTTAGCCATTACTTGTATGCGCTCAGTCCTAGTTACCATGAAAGAGTGTTGGAATAAAGCATCCTTTTCCTCCTTTGCCTTCTTAAGGGACAAATCAATGACTACTATGTCATTGGTGAAGTTTAAAAATATATAATTTACTTGCTCCATGCCCTCTTCAAGTTTGGTGAAGTCAACTTCAACCACATATAGCTTTTTGTTCAACTCCTTCCTTAGGGCCTCATAGGGGTATTCTTACTCCTCGAGCGTTGACCTTATTCTGGGAGCATCTACTCCACCAGTGTGTAGACTTGGTCAACTTCACTTTTGTTTAAGTTATCCACACCATCAAATAGGGATGGATCTACCTCTTCTATGTGCTCAATTAACCACTTGAGCTTGAGCTTGGTTACCTTAAGATCTTTCTCAATTTTTTTCTTCCTTTTTCTAGCTATATGTGAGATCATCATTGATGATGTTCTTGTGTGCTACTAAAGAGCCCATATTTATTAGAGTATTATTTTAGTGAATTGGGTTCATATAATGAGGATTGAGGAGTTGGTTTTTATGCCCTTCTTCTATATTCTCAGCACTCTAGATCACTTTTGGAACCTCAAACTTAGGCTCATCCATGTAACAATCCAATACCCAAGAAACCTGATAATGTATTAGGGTTGTGTTATTCTATGGAGGCATTCAATCCATCATGTATAAGTCCTTATCTTCCTTGAATTCCTACTTCACCATTTCCCTATTTCTTGGCTCATGCTCTTCATCCTCACCTAACTCCTCTTCCTTGTTGGCATTGGTTCTTATGCTAGTTCCTTCTTCTTTGAATTTTTCTTCTTATTCCTCTTCTTCTTCTTCTCCCTATTATTATCCATCTACTTCTTATTCTTCTTATATTTATTTGTTGATTATCTTGACATCATGTTATTCTTAGAGGGGTTCTTCTATGGACCTTTCCCCCTTGTCCATTTTCTCTTACAATGGCTTTGTGGTACGAACTTGTGTTGTACCATCTTTCTCTTCTTCTTTCTCTAAAAGGGCCTTAACCTCCTTCTCTATTTGCTTTTCCAAGGCACCAATATCACCTTATTTATCTATAATCAACCCTTCAAAACTAGGGCACACCTATTGTGCAGCCTTTTTTATTGTACTGGTGGGGACATTTGGCATTTTATCTTTACTTGGTCCCACACTTATGGCGACCTTCTTCTCTTCTCTCCTTTAACATCTTGGCCCTTTTTACATGGGATACTTCTTCCCTTTCATTTTTTTCCCTTATCTTCCTTATCCTTTCTTTCTACCTCTTCTTTCTTAGCCTTTTCCTTTTCAACCTTCTTTTGTGTGGCTTGCACCTTACACTTCTATTCTCTGACCTCTATTTCCTTTGCCTCTAGCTAGATGATCTTAGCTTGGGACATGCCCTTAGATTTTAGTTTCTTGTCCCCATGGTACAATTTTAGTGCTGCATCAATATGTCCCTAATCGAGGTCCATGTCCTTCCACTCATGTTGTAGTTCTTCTTTCATTAGTGCACCTAAATGGGTTATCTCTTCATGCTCTCTTCTTATCTCTCCTTCTTCTATCTATACCTTGTGCTCCTCTGCTTTCATTATTATTTAGCCTCCACCATTTCAATAACTTCCTTTGGCACCCTTGACTTAGTCATTTCTTCTTTTTTTTATTATATCTCCTATGCCCTATATATTTTGGCTTCACTAAAGCCAAGTTTACTTATTCTCCTTCTTCACGTCTCCAAATTGGTCAATGGTATTAGGGAGGGGGTCCCTTCATTTAATGATAATTCTATGTCCTAAAGCATGATTTACATTCCCATCACACCTTATTATTACTCCAACTCCTCCTCCTCTAGCTTCTCTTCTACATTGGAGAGAACTATCTTAGTTACTAGAATCTAGGCCTTCCCTTCTTCTTCTTTACACTGGGGTAGGTCTTCAGCATAGAATTTATGAACTTATAAGAAGAGCCTAAGATGGATGCCTCTTTTTTTGAGGTGATTTTGAGATTTAGGTGCTCTTATATCTCCTCCAAAGTTTCCCCTCTCTTATTTTAGGGAGACCTTTTCTTCTTAGCAAGCATTGGGGTTCCTTTCTCCTTGATCTAGACTAGAGGGTCTCTTATCTGCTTGGTGCTAGACCCAACATTAGAATCCATATTTCATGGATTCATCTCATAGTAGAGACTATGGATGAAGCCAATGATGGTGACCTCTTAGATGGGATTGATGTCTATTTGATCTAAGGCATATTCTTTGTCTTCTATCACTATTTCATCAAAAACTTGTGCCTTAACCTTCACCATTTGGGATGTCAATCCACTATATGTTTAGGATCCTATGTAGTACATCCTTGAATTATTTTATCAAGAAGAAAAAGGGTAGAATCATAAATCCCAACTTGTTCTCATCCTTTAGCACTAAGTGCATGATATACTAGTGTTGCATCATGATAAAAGTTATCATCCCAAACATACTTTGGGGAAGCCCTTGGAGAATGAACCACTCTAATCTAAAGCCTTCAATATACTTATCAAACTAATATATTATGAACATATTGTAATTAGGAATAAAATTGGTAGGGTAGGTATAATCCTTATACTTCTATGCTGGGGATTCATGGTGTTCTAAAAACACCCATATGTTATCTTCATTCCCATTTGGGATCCTAATTTCCTTTATCATGATCAAGATGAGGATGGAGACCTACCTAAAGGTTGTCTTGGAACTATAGCATTCCAATGTATTCTTGATCAATTATTATATGATGAACTACGTGATATTAAATTATACAACCTATGTCATTTGATATGTAATACAGAGGTATGCCTTTGACACATTTATCCATCAGCCACCTAGACACAACTTGGAGATCACAAGGTGTATCATCACCTTCATGTCAGGGTCCTCACATTTGGTGATCAGGAATGTGAAACCCCCTTGAAGTAATTTTAGAGCTTCATGACATACTACACTTCATTGACATCATCCATAATTTGATGGATGTCTTATCTAGCATCTAGTATCCTAGTTATCATCTTGATTAGCTAGGATGAGATCTTCATGCACCATCTTGCAAAGTAGAACCAGTCCTCATGGGAACACAAGATTAGGAACTAGATGAGCTCCTCTAGTTTTCTAAAGTAGGGTAACTCATATATATAATTTATGTTAGAAGCCTTTAACTTATCTTGAATCAAGATATTAAATAGGGCATCACTTTTTAGCATCTTGCACCCTATGTCCACAATCTAGTCCTGTGCCAAGTCTTGGAAGTGATTCAACATATAATGGTTGTAATCTTTAAGATATAAGTTATGCATGAAATAATTCCAACTTTCCCCCACCTTAACCTCAAGGGGAAACTATATATACTGATAGGACATCTTGGTTAGCACTTCGATATCAATATCTATGATGCTAACTACCTTGACTAGATGTACCTTGGTTTTGGTAGCCTTTTCTTATTCTATAATTATAAACCTCTTAGGTTATTGTTTCACCTTTATAGAGATTTATTCCTTTCATTTCTTCACCATCCTAAATCTACTTGTGTTGAATCTAGGTAGATGTGGCTTGCTGAAACCTCTAATGGTGGTCAGCATTTTTGTAGTTACAAGATCTTTGGCTGTATGTTTAGCTCTAAGATTTACTAGCCATTAATAATGACTTAGGAAATAAATTCTTACTTTAACTTGGATCTGTACACAAATTCTTCCATTTCAACCCTTCACACTGGATTCACTATGAACACACTCCTTTGTAATGTGCTTCCTTTCACTCTAGGTGCCTGACTTGGTTGAATTCTCACTATGATAGAGTTTTCTCTCTTTGAATCTCTAGTTTCTTACTAGGTTGCACTAGTCTTAGAGTTATCTTATACTTGATAACCTAAGAAAGTCTACCATTTACCATTTTATACCCTTCAATTTTCAACTACTATTATTAATGCATGCATAATATCATAGGTGCCTTAATCTCTTGGAAAACATGAAAATCTATGAAATCTTAAAAAATATCCTATACTATATGCATTAAATGAATATATTTGTACTATCACCATTGCCTCATTTAGTGATTCTAATAATTTTTTTTGGTCAAGTGATTTTTGATTCAAATAGTCACTTCCTACTCCTTTCTGGGTGGATGTCAGTAATCTTAGACAACTTCTTTCTATGCATGTATCTTTTGGTGCAACCTTCACATTCCTTATGGTAATTTGGGTACAACACCTCACATGTGCATGATTCAACCTCCTCAATTTCACTTCTTCTAGTTATACTCTTATTTCAATCATACTTCTCTGCCTTGGTTGATTTTTTACATGTCATCTTACTTTGGCTTGCTCTACCCCATACAAATCCCTTACACTAGCCCTCCAGAACTTTGCATCTCTTTAATTTCTCTTGCACACTATTATAATGTGCATCTTCACTATCTACCTTACACTTAACCAATTTGAGAATATTTATTTCCTATCTTGCATTCAACTATGTTGAACGTTTTCACTTATTATGTCTCTGGTGATAGATCAATTTATGTGCCCCCTTTTAGCATTGGCATTAAGGTAATGCCATAATGATTCATTCTTAGGCCAAGTTCTTTACATTATTCCTCTTGTGTAGCTATTTCTCTTGCTACTTATGTTTGTCCCTGTTAAGCTTCACATGCCCACTACTTAGATGTCTAGCCTCATGCACTTATTAGCACAAGTGCTAAACTCACCTGATTGGAATTAATCATGAAATTCTTACACAAAGTTCTTATGACCATTTCACACCACTCAATACATCTATACACTATAAAAGGAAAAACCAAAAATAATTCAAAGAATGGTTTAGCTTGTGCCAAATGGTATCTTAGTCAGCTTACTCCCAATTGACTTGTGACCAAGAAGTTGGTACTTTCATGGTGTGATCACCATCATAATAATTATATACCTTTATTCAGTTACCATTGAAATACCTTGGGAACATTTTGTTGAAAAACATGCATGGCTTGCATGCACCTATTTTTAAGATGTGATGGATGATTTAGGGGCCCATCCATAATATTTATAACTTTTTGGGGTACTTGAAGTACTTGGAATCATAAAGTAACACCAATTATCCTTCAATAAACTCTTTGTGCTTGATATGCTTGTCATGCCAGTGTTTCTGGTGCACCTTCTCAATCTACTGACTCCACTTGTCTTGGGCATGATTCTCATCCAAGTGCTTCAAGTATTCCAACCTTGCACTTAAAGACTCTTGGTCATCTAAGTGACCAATCCATGTAATGCATAAGGAAGGAACTATGAATTCCATAGTTAGAATTGATTCAATGCCAAATACCATTTAAAATGGTATATCCTTATTTAGGCACTTGTAGGTCAAGCGATATGCCCAAAGTATCACTAAAATATGATCATCCTAGTCCTTATGACCAATTTTACATATCTTGGTTAGGCACATTCCCAAGATCTTGTTGAATGTTTCAATTGTACCATTGGCCTAGGAATGATAGGGGTGGTTTTATGGTGTGCCACCATGTATTCAATCAATAGGATACACACCATCTCATTTATGAAATGAGTGCCCCAATCACTAATTACACTCAATAGGCACCCAAATCATCTAATGATGTTCTCCCATATAAAGCACATGGTCATCATGGTTGTTCAGTATTTGGTTGGCATGGATTTGACCCACTTGGTGAAATAGTTAATGGTCACTAAAATCTATTTTTCACCTATGCACCATGCTATAGGATTTATTATCCTAATGAAGTCAATGACCCATTTTTCAAATAGTGCTTGGGAAAGAATGGGGATGAGGGGTATCTCATCTTAATGGTTGGGATTATTATTTTACTAGCATACATCACATGCCTTAGCATATTATTTTATATCTTGTGATAGACTTAGACACCACAAACCTAACTAGAATACCTTGCAAGCCATTGTGTCTCTAACACAATGGCCTCCTATGACCCCTTCATGCACTTATTATAGGATGGAGTCCCATTCATGTTCCAAAACACACCAGCATAGGAAATCCTGATGGTTAGGATTCTTTTTTCACTAGAATACATCACATGCCTTAGCATATTCTTTTGTATCTTGAAATAGACTTAGCCACCACAAACTTGACTGCAATACCTTGTACACCATTATATCTACAACATAATGGCCTCCTACAATCCCTTCATGCACTTATTATAAGATGGAGTCCCATTCATGTTCCAAAACACACCATCACAAGAATTCATCTCTACGTAGCTTTTATGACTCCCCCTTAATGAGATGGAAGGGGGTAGTGCAAAGTGCAAGTTATTTCTTCTCCTTAGTTGATAAGGTCTAGGGTGAAAGCCTAGATGTTAGGAAAGCAATAATATCTGCTAGATCTTCCATGACATGCTAAAATATGTATAGTTATGCATTTGGCATGTCATCCTTAATCAATATTACTAGAGTTGATGTGGTATAAATGGTCTATCCCCAAGTTTTGCTTCCCAAGTTTAACAACAATAGAGAACTAGAACTCTTCAAAGAGAAAAATCCATCTACATATGTGCCCATGTAAAATAGGCTTATTCATGAGGTACTTAAGCACCTCATGATCTATGAAAAAGATGAACAGTGTTGTCAATAGGTATTCTATAAATTTTTGTAAGGCATAGACCATTGTCAGCACCTCATGCTTGATGGTGGTGTAATTTTGATTTGCCTATGTCAATTTCCTACTTAGAAAGGAGATGGGGTGGTACATATTGCCTTAGCTTGGTTACACCAATATGGCACCAATGGAAGATCCTGAAGCATCGACATGGACATGAAAAGGAGTAGTCCAGTCTATAAATTATAGAATTGGCATGCTATCAAACTTTAGTTTTAGTGTTTCAAAGACTTCTTCTTACACCTCGCCCTAGTAAAATGGGTTGTCCTTGTACAATAGATCCTTTAGAGGAACCATGATCTTTACATATCTCTCAATGAACTTTTTGTAGTATCTTTAATGGCCTGGAAAGGCATGAAAGTATTTTTGCATTGAGGGAGTCTAGAGTTAGATTATGATTGTTATCTTTGCTAGATCAACAAGTAAACCATATTTGTAGATGATGTGCCTAATAAATGTCCCAAATGGAGTTGTGAAGATGTACTTATTTAGATTCAAAGATATTTGAAGCTACCTACACCTCTCAAACATGAGGCATAGATTGTAATAGTGACATTTTACAAGACCATACATAATCCAGTCATCAAGATACTCTTGGAGGAAATTATGGATAAAGTCCTTGATAATAATGATTACTACCTTGGAGAATATGACTAGCACATTATTGAGTCCAAAGGGCATCATGTTGTAGGTGAAATAACCCCATTCAGTCATGAAGGTTATTTTAGGCTTATCCTCTTCCTTGATTTGCACCTGATGGTAGCCCAAAAATACATCAATGAAATTGTATATTTCACAACCTATGACTCCATATAGGACCTCATTAATGAATGATTTCAAGAATGGATCATTGATGCAAGAGACATTCAATAACCTATAGTTGTTTCATATCTATATGCACCCATCCTTCTTGATGCTAATAACCATTGAGCTCACCCATCCATATTATTGTGTCAGGTAGATGATGTTATCTACCAATATTCCATAAATTTCTATCTTTACATTGGTGTGAAGATTGGGATTCATCTGATATGGGTGATTTTTGATTGGCCTCACACCATCTACTAGCTTGATGTTCATTTTGCCAAAAGAAGGGTGATTGCCCTTCATTCCTAGTAGCTGCATGAAAATAGGTCTTGAAATTCATTTAGGAGTTATACCACTCATGCCATCTCTACCTGAAACCAGTAAGTGCTAATAGTGGAAATATTTAGCTTACCCTCTGCACTAATGTCTACTTTAGTGATCTTGAGTGGCACATAGTAGGGTTTATTTCTCTCCTGATGAGAATCCTCAACTTGCCTTATCCCCTTAGTTGTTTCAATTATAAGATGCATTAGATCATCTTCATCTAGGGTGTTGTCATCCATAAGGTGCACAAAATTTTACCTTCTTATTAGAGCCTTCTAATTGTGTTCCTTTCAATTCTCATCATCTTCCTCACTAGAGTCACTATTGAGTATCATCTCTTCAAAGAATATTAGGAGTGTTGGTCATTTCTCCCTAAAAATTTATATAAGGCACTCTTCTAGGATGGAAATTTCATTAAACACTACCCTATAGATGACTTGCAATGGTTCTAGTAGCTCTAAGTTCTATGAATAAAAGGAGAAGGTGTATACAAACCTCTCCTTGAGTATTTCTTAATTTCCTATCTTGTGGCATGTCTCATTGACAATGTACCCTGATTGCACCAATGTTTTCAAGGTCCTATAAAAGACATGTACCCACATACCTTTTGGTATATTCTCACCATAGATATCCTAGGTTTATTCACACAAACATACATGCATGATTGGATTAGAATCACTAGAGTAAACAAGTATGTCCAAGTCCTCATTACTCTTACCAAACCTAGTGCATATTATTGATTTTACATCTTGCCAAGTTGGTAAGTTAGATCTTTACACTACCCACCAGGAGTAGTAGTATACTTCAAGGTATGCACTAGTGCACCTATTTGATCTATCTCCTTGAGGATGCAAGATTAAATGTCATAGACATATGTTTCTATGGGTTGGTTCCCTTCATACTTTGGGAGTGCTACAAACTTCCATTTACTGAGTCATAACATAGTTTTCTCCACATTTTGAGTGTGGGGAACCCATTTTTTCTTAGGGTTATCAACCCTAACCAATCCTATTTTGGTTAGCCTTAGCTCAGCTACGTACACTAGGTGATACCTTCAATTAGTAGACCTAATGCTCATAAGCTACATTAGTTGTATCAAAGGTTGATTGCCCATCCTCTCATTTGAGCATGCCTTGGTCACTAAGGTTGAGATTTTTGACACCCTATGCCATGATGTTGTAAATGTGTTTGATCTCATCTTTGAGGTCAACACTTTCTACATATAGAGTCCCTTAATCACTTGACAAAGGGATCATCACCCTCTCTTTGCCATAATAAAAATTCATGTAGCACTTCTTAAAGTGCATGTATACATTATTATCATAACACCATAGCCTTCCTAAGAGTATTGTATAGTTTTCCTACTCTAACAACTTGATGACCTTGAAGTTAGATTAGATCTCGGCACCCATGATATATATAATCTCACCTTTCAAGATCTTGATAGGTTACAATGAAGTTTTGTTAGCCATGAATATTATGTGAGGTGAAAACCTCAAGGGTGGCTACCCCATATTTTACCAAGTGGTTTGGATCAAAATATTAACCTTTGCACCAATATAAATTACTAATTTAAAAACTAACCATCCATTTATGGTGGCATCTATAAATAACTCTTGGTCATACTTGACATTCTGAGCATGCCTTACTTGACATGCTCACTCTATATGAAAAAAAATAACCTCAACCATTTGAGGCATATACTCTACTTCAAGATTTTTCCTTACATGATTCAACAACAAATACTTTATTAGGGGCAACATCCCTTCCATTTGTAGGAGGCATAGGATCTTGATCAACTCTTATACTTTATCCTCCTAGTTTTCTTGTCTTCTATATAAAGTGGTGGCTTGTGCCTCTAAATCTATGGATAGCTGGAGTTCTCCCTAAAAATTATGTATTATGCTCATGGATTATTTTAAGACATTCTTTTATCATGCAAGGTTAGGGTATGGCTCAAATTTTTTCTTGGGCCACATTATGTGCTCAATGTGGCTTGACTCGTTATACTCCAAGCATAGTTCTTGATTTGGTGTAGTAAGGAGTTACATGTTAAAACCACTTTATATCATAGCCTAAACCTTATGTGGATATTTATGAGTCTATTGTGGCTTGGGAGCCCATTTTTCATCTTTAGACTCATGCCTCACCATTATTGTACCTTTATCTACACCAGGCCAACCTTGAATTATCTTTTTGTACAAGTCTATGAATTCCTCAATTACATGTGGTCCTCAACAATACCTACACATTGGGTACATGGGGAAGTCATGCTAATAATGATTATTCAACGCATACTTATAACCTAATCATGGTGGGAATCTTCCTCCACCACATCCTCCTCCTTGCCCACACATGCCTTGTTAGTTCTCATAACCCATATTGTTTTAGACATATCCTTCATTACCTTGACCTGCCTGATCATTGACTAATGTTGTCACCTACCTCACACCACTTTTTATGTTTTGGTACATATCATCGATAACCTGATAGTTTTCTATTAGGTGCATATAATTTTTTCACATCTTATAATAAATTATGGTGTTCATTTGATTGGTGCACTATAATAGGGGTAGTTCTAAGTATCATGAGGCCTAGGACAAACCTCAAATTGAGAATTAGGGCATGGAAATTTATCCATAATAAATTATTCTTGTTATTCCCCTCCATCTCATAGTCAGTATACCATAGCCCACTATAGGTGTCATGCATCGAACCAATAGTTAACTTTTATAGCTGGAAGGCCATTGATGTAATCTATACTTCCATAAATGGGTTAATCTTGGTATCAACACTACCTAATACCTCAATAAGGAGAATGGATTCAAGTTTTTTTTTAGGGTTTATGAAGGTATTCATGGACAACACTCATTTGAAGGGTACCAATAGGCCTCCAACAAACCATTGCATGTGTTGGGAGGGGTGAATGTCATATGGAAGCTTAGAGAGAAGAGTTTTAAACCATGCATCATATAGGTGCACACTCTTATATAAACCTTGGTTGATTTCCTTGAGCACCATGATGCTCTGATACTTAAATTTGGGGATATAAAACTCTTTTAAAAAGGCTTTCTTCATCACATTTTTATCAACCATAGCCTAGCTCAAATCAATTTTTTGATACTAGGTATGGGCATGATCTAGTAAGGTGGTCACAAGCTGGGTTGCCTTGTATTAGGGTGAGAGATTCCTCAAGCATGTCATTTCAACTCACACTTTAACGCATGCTCCATGACATTCTCTACACCATGATATTCAAGAAAATACATTACCATCTTGTAGTAGACTTGATGAGAGGGTGTTGCAGATTTTTAGATACACTATCAAACTTATCAACATAATACCATTCACTTATGGTATCATGCCACTTATTTTAGGCTATTGCCTAGTTGGCATAATGAACATTATTTACATGAGAATAGTTACACTTGGGTTCATAGTTTTTAGATTATTGCTTGCTAAATTCACCCTATCCTCACTTAGTTATTTGTAAGGAATCACTTCCTCAATCATAAAATCCCTATCCAAGTATTGAATCCTATCAAAGTCAACATTGATAATAGGTTTAGTTACCATTCTTCTAATTTCTAATGGGGAATCCAATGCATGAGCTTGCACTTTAGGTTCAAAGGGGGTAGGTAATTTTGGTACATTCTTAAGTGCCACCTCTTATAAGAACCCATTATATCCTACACCCAAATACTAACTCTATTCTTTTACTTCTTCTCTCTCTTCACACTACTATAATTTAAATGATCCATATCCATGCCCTTCCCACTCATTATGGGTGCTCTCGACACTTTTAGGTTCTAGATCCTCTCTCAACCTACACCTTTGCTTACTATAGTTTAGCCTCTAGAGCTCTCAGGTGTCAAGTTATTATTACTTCTCCATCACACCTTACCTACACTTCCCCTTCTCACCTTTTTTACTTACTCATATTCATAAGGATTTTAGCCTTCCATTCTTATGGTTTATATACCATAATCCACCAGAAGCTTCTTCATTTTGATGTTGAGCCTTCTTATTAATGCACCACTTAGTTTTCAAATGAACTTATACTCCACTTCTTTAGGGAATGATAAGGTAAACACTACAAAATCTAACATGTAACTATTCAATGCACTACTCCATCACTTGTCCACAACATGAATCTAAACTTCATCTAAGCTCTCCAACCTCTCTATACACTCTATGGTCCACTTGATGTGTTGGCTATAGCTTATCAATCTAGTATTAGTGTAGGCAACTAGTAACCAATTTACATGCTAAGGTAAATTTCAAAATAACACCTCATATAGAGCATCATAGGTTGGCTTGCACCTATTTTATTAGCTCTTATACTTTGCATGTGGGGTGGTTCTATGAAAAAATATCTTTCAATTACTCTAGCTAGTACTTGATGTTATCGAGTGATAGTTAGAGCATCACTTTGTTGTACTATTCTAGTAACAATATTCAACATGAGTTCCAATAATGAAGCCAAAATGTTGTATAAGAGTTCACTAGGTTAGCTTTTTAGCTTGGTCATGCACTTAGCTATCAAATCAAGTCAATTATAGACTTGGTGGAGCTAGACACAAGCATATAAGGGTTTGTTGCACAAAATTTAACACACTATCTCATTGACATCAATTTCACACAAGGAACAATCCTTGTGCACTCACCTGAAGCACAATAGTGAAGGGACTGGGCCTGCATTTGGCTAGTTACAACATGGTGCAATTTGGGGTTCAAAGGGACTTAGTCATGGGAAATATGAGTTTAGGTGACCTACCAATGCTAATATATCTAGGGGAAGTTCATGAGACACAATCCCTCTCAAGGGAAAAATCTTAAATATGCAAGTTTATAACTAGTTAGGCTAGGCTCATGGTGGCACAAGCTAAGGGAATGTCTAATATAGGGTCATTCAGTGACTTAGGGAAGTTATAGGGATGAATTAGGTTCAAGTGATCATCCTTAGGGTAACACTCTAGACATGGGTCTTAGGGCTTTGGCATAACCAAATTCTAACCCTTAGTCTATTTTAAGTAGGTTGAAGTGGCTAGATGGCACAATGATGTCATTAGCAACTAGGGTTGAACCTCCATATCATAATATATTCATGTAAGGAAATAAATCATTATTATTACCAAGTCATAAATATATTACTATGCTATCTAAACTACAAAAATAAACACATTAAAGTATTAATGACATTATTCATTAATCTCATGATTCATCATATAAAATTCAAGATACAAAATAGATCATAACTCTTTCCTATTGCTACTCATGCCTAGGGGCTCATAGGTGAGATTGGGATACACAAACAAATGTCTAATCTATCTCATGTAGAATGAAAATATTTAGTTTCACTCTCTATTTTTCTAGATCTTTATTTCCTTGGTTACATCTCTTTGATCTTTAAATATGAGTCTTCTTTAATAAGTGATTAGGTGTCTCTTACCAGGTTAGATGGGAGGATGCCAAGTGATGAGTTGTTACAAGTTTTCTAGCCCCACTATGCTACCTAGGTTGGTTGAGTGCACACATTATGATGAACTATCACTAGAGGGTCTCTATCTCATTGGATCTACTCTTATAACATCTATACTTCTTGAGCTACCACATACAAGTCTTGGTAGGGTTGTCTCCTAAAATTTAGTGTCATGTAACTACTTTCCATCTAGCATGGGATCCTTAGGGACTCCTCTAGCTGGCACCAAATATACAAAATAGGAGTAATCAATATAAAGGTTGCCTTGTACTGAGATAGGTCTAGTTGGCATGGTCCACTTAATTACCACAAAAGGGGGACCAACACATATGACCAAGCAAATCTACCTTGGAAAGTAGGTACTTGAGTAGTTCCACTTTGGTGATGATGATAGTCTTATTTTTAGCATATAATGGTGTAACATTTGAGTTAAAAACACCATGGTGGCCAAAAAAGCTTTCTAAAATAAGTTATATTTATGTTCATATGCAACTAATTTGTAGTGTAGATAATATACTACTCATTATTTCCCCTAACCATTATGTTGTGCCAAGAGTGCCCCCAAGGCAAAATCAATGGCTAATATATAAAGAAGAAATGACTTTCTAAGTGTTGGTAGAGATAAAGCATGTGGATTGACCAAATATTCTTTTAGTTTTTCAAAGGATTTTTGATTATTTTTATTCCATGAGAAGTTGGTGACTTTATTTAGAATATGAGTGAAGGGATGGCATCTCTTTATAAACTTATAAATAAAGCATCTAATAGACTAGATTTTGCCTTGCAGGCTACAAAGCTATTTGAGATTTGAAGGTGGAAGCATTTTAATGGTGGCCTTAAACTTGTTTGGATTGACTTCAATACCTTGGAAAGACATATTGAAACCTATAAATTTGCCTAAATAGATGCCAAAGATGTATTTTTAGGGTTAATCCTAACCTTATATTCTATAATCCTTTCAAATATTCTTCATAATATGTCAATGTGTCTTGATTTGGTCTTGGTTTTTTCCAATTTATCATCCACATAGTATTCAAAAATGTAATGTATCTTGTCATTTAAAATGACATTCATGGAATTTTGGTATGTAGCATCAACATTATTGAGGCCAAATGGCATCACTTGATAACAAAAATTTCCCCATGGAGTGGTGAACATTATCTTATGTTGTCCTTCAAGTGTAATCTTAATCTAATTATACCTTGAGAAACCATCTATAATAGATAGAATCTCATACCCTCTCATTAAATCTAAAATCATATAAATTTTGGCAAAGGAAATTCATCCTTTGGGCTTGCTTTATTAATATCTTTGAAGTCAATAAATAATATTATTCATTTCAACTTTTTGTTGACTGAGACTATTTTAGATATCCACTCTAAATAATCAATAAGATGAATGTATCCTACCTCTAATAATTTTTCCAATTCTATATTGAAAACAATGGATATGTGAGGGTGCATTATTCTCAAATTTTATTTAATAAACATGGTATTAGGATGTATAACAAGGTGATGTATAAATAGGGTGGGGTCCAAGCTTGGCATATCTAATAACACCATGCAAAGATATTAAAAAACTCTTGAAGGAGGGTAGTATGGACTTTGCATTCCTATTCAGTGAGGAATTCTCTGAGTTTGATCCATTTGGAATCATTAGGTGTTATAATATTACTTTAGTGGTGTTCTTCCTGATTAGTGTCGAATCATATTCTAAAATAGTCAAAAAAATTGGTACAATGGTCTTCATCTTCATCTAGTGGTTCGACTGGATCATCAAGTTATCCTAAGTAGTAAGATTTTGAATCCCTAAGATCTGGTAAAGGCCATTCAACTAAGGCATGCGAACAATCTTGAACTAGTTGATCAAATTTTTATTATTATTATAAACTAATTTTGGAATAACATGAGGTTCTGGAATTGGAAGAGGCATGGGATTCATTTGAGAGAGGGTGAAATTGCCCACCCAATGGTTGTTTAAATAGGTTTTTACAATGGGACTTGTCTTTATCTTTACTTTTACCCCAGTCCAAAAGTACCTCAAAGAGGTTTTCACTTTAGGACCTCAATGTTTTTTATTTTATTTTATTATGACCAAAGAAATTAACCTACTCTCTAAAATAGGAAATAAGGTCTAGTGTAATGGCAAATCCTTATTTATGATCACTAAGTAGTACCTTATCTATGAGGCCCATGTTTATATATTACCTCATCATTCTAAAAATCATCTAATGGTATGTAATATTATTTTTGTTCCCAATTGATTAGTTGGGGATGATTAAGGAAAAGAGGGGGATATTATGGCATAATAAAAATGGTACAAATGAAATTTGGGTAAAATAGATTGGTATTGGCTAACTTATCATTAATTCTATAGTAGGACTATATGTTACTATTAGAATTGTCTATATTAGACAGTAAATTATAAACACTCTCAAGATTGATGGGGTCACCCCCAGGTAGTTTGTATCTAATTCCTTAAGTTCTTATGTGTTTGGTAACTGATATCAAATTAATAACTCATTATTTTCCCCCATGCCTTTGCCCTTGTTGGCTTGATGATCCATTATCTAGTTTGGGATAGGATACTTTGTATTTTTGTAATAGGTAGAAAAATCATCATTACATAGCCATGAATCATCATCCGTTATGATTTATTTGTGCTCCTGAGAAGTGGTTTTGATAAAAATAAATGGTCTTGTAAGAAAAGAGTTATCCTTATTACACCATTACATTTTGGGAATTCTATTTTTAGGATTACCATATGATTTTGACATCTTAGGAAATTTGTATATATGAAACACATTGATAATTTTATATTCCCTAAGGACATTACCTTGAATAGTGAAGTGATTGGCTATTTCTATTGGAGGTTTAGCTGAAGTTAGAGCAAGTGTGCTTAGATCCACATAATTATATTTTTAGTCAACTATCTCTTTAACCTTTTTGAAAATAGGCTCTATGTTGAATTGATAGTTATAGCTTTCATATTTTGCTTCTAGATGTTTAAAAAATTGATATGATTGTAGGTCATTAGGAATGGTTACTTTTAGTCTAGAATAAGGAAATTTGATGCACTGATGAAGGGTGAAAGGCAAAACACGCACTTCATGAATCCATGGCCACCTAAGGAGAAAATTATATGATAATTATAGATCAAGGACATGGTATAGAGTATTTTGGGTTAGAGGCTCAATGATGACATGTAAGAAAATGGTTCCTTATGATTATTTTTCCTCATTATCATAAAATTTAATCGTAAGGGTATTTGGTTATAGGTCAGCTAATGTATAGCCCAAAAGCTTGACTAAATTCAATGTTAGTATATTAATCCCCAAACCATTGTCTAAGAGGACTCTTTTGACATTGTGTCTAGAAGAGATTACTTCTATTTAAAGTGGATTGTTGTGTAAAGGTCCAAGGGTTGACATGTATGTTTGATCAAAAGTGAGTTACTGATGTAGAGTCAAATAACTCACAATTATCTAAATTTTTTTAGGTATAATGTCACTTTTAACTTTGGATTGGTTTAAAATCTCACTCAATATGTTTTTATGGATATATGATGTACACAAAAGATATAAGATATAAAGTTACACTAGAGTTTTTTGTAATTATTCCATAACATTATAAGGTTTATCATGCATAGGAGAAATTGGCTTGGTATTTTGAAGTGGAGGACATTGAATGAGATTTTTGGAGGGAGGAGGTAGAGGACCTTGAATGGTAAACTTTTAACACCAAGTTATGATTGTGAAATATCGAGTCAGTGATAGGTTATTTTAATTAGAAGAAGGAGAATAATGGATTAAAATGGTGACCCTTGGTTATGGATTGGAATTTGGGCCATGATAAACCAAAGGAGGATTACTATCATATGGAGGTGGAGGTCCTAGAATGGATAGTGAAGGTCTTTAGGTATTGTTAGGTTTTAAATTAGGATTGAAATATGTCCACTTCTAATGCGACCTATAACATTATAGCTATAAGGGACACCTTTTTTAATTGAATTGGTTAGAATGGGAATGTTGACCTTGATTTTGGATTTATTTTGTTGTTTTTGTCTTTGATGCTGATTTAGAGGAGGTATGTTTTGATTATTAGCATTGTGTTATGAAAAAGGGTTCTGATAGATGTCCAATTCTTGCTTATATGTTTTGGAAATATTATCCAATGTTATCTCTCCACTTTCAAGTAAATATTAAATAAGATGGTGTAGCTGTGCACATCTATGAATAGAATGGAATTTTACCTGATGATAGTTGCAAAATTCATTCTCTTTGTACCAATTTGGATAAGGTTGGTCTTTCAAGAAATCATCTAGGTACTAGCCAAATGATCATGTTGGTAACAACTAATTTTTGGAGGACCATTTCAATGGGCTCACCGAGATTGCTGATTTTTTTTACTATAATGGCCTCTTCTTGGAGGTGGCCTTTCCAAATCAAGAGGTTGATTAGGTGGGTTTGGTTGAATAGGAAGTGCTTCCACTATTTATACATGACATGACTCAGTCACCCCATCTTCTAAAACATTCATGTTTCTATTGAATGGCTTTGGATGTTATGATGCATTAGTTCACACTTACATGGGAGCTTGCATTGGTGCCTTGATTTGATTTTGATTTTGAGAATAATTATTAATTATACATTTCTAAATAAGATCTTGTTCAATTTATATTCCCTTGGTGATAATTTATTCAAATGTGTTACCAAAAAAAAATTTGAGGCTATGAGAAACTAATGAGCCATTCTAGAGTGTGTCCCATCAAGTTGTAGGGAAATAAATGAAGTAGGTATATTGGGATATATGCCACTTATTGCCAAGAAAAAAATAATTCTTTTAGATGCTTCTTAGGATCACCCTTTCCTTTATATTTTTCAAATTTAGGCATATCAATGTGATGCATAAAAATTATTTGAAGATAACTCATGTAAAAAGGATAAGTGTATATGTCATCTAGTTTGAACTTATTACTTTTATTATATACTTGAATGGTAGAAAATACATCCTTGATCTCCTATAAATCTTAAAAGGTGGGGCCAGAATAAGAGGAAGTGGGTAGATTTTGTTGGATAGTTAAAGGTATAGTACCTTGACCCGAATGGAGAGGTGGTATAAAATATTAAGGAATTTGAATGTGGCTAGTTCTACCTAGAATATTAACTCTTTGTGTAGATTTATATTATTGATTGGGAATTTTTTGTTGGTTAAATGGCACTTGATATTGACTGCATTGTTGATTTGGAATGAATTAAGGCCTTACTGGAGGAATGTTATGTTGAGTATTTAATATAACTTGATGGGATTGAAGAGTAACCTACTATTGATTCCTAAGAATTTGACACATTGGAGGAAATTGTTGGTTATATGGTATATGTTGTTGACTTGAAGAGGCTCCTTATTGAATAAGAGTGGAAATTGGTTGACTTATAGAAACATGTTATTGGTTAGACAATGATGGTTGGGAATTGATCGATACTTGTTGGGGTCGTATGTTAGCTTCTACTTGTTGAGGTGGGGGATTAGTTAGCACTTGTTAAAGTGGGAGATTTTTTACCACTTGTTGAAGTGGGGGATTGACAATGTGTTGTTGTGGCTCAGATGGGTTTTTAATTTTTTATTGCATGGTATTATAAGGAGGTGGTCATGGAGATGAGGGAATAATGTTTTGTTGAATGTGTGATGGTACTTGATGTGGGTTATAATAATATATGTGAGATCTATCCACCACATTTTGGGTAGAGTCTACAAGGAAACTCAAATCCAAACTAGTTGTTAAGTTGGTTTAAATTAGGGGCATGCTAAACATATATGCAACCATGATGTTTGTGATAAATGGATTTGGACTATAAATGGGATAACTATATAAGTCTAATGTTTTTTCTATTGGAGGATTAATATCCACCAAAGATGGATTTTAAATATCCAATTTTTCAAGGGAGATAATGAGACTAGCCAAACCTATTTGACTTTTTGGCTTTGGTTTTCATGAAATTTGCTTTAATAATATTGATTAATTAGTTGACCTTTCCCTTTATTTGACATAACAAGAGCGTAAGTAGAAATTAACATAAAAGATTGTTATTCGTTAAAAGCACCTTGGTTATCTATCAATGTAGGAGGTGTTTTTTTGAGTGCTCTAACCATGTATCACAAATCATCAATGTGAAAACCAAGGGGGATTTTTCACCCATCTAAAATAGCCTAACAAGATGTTCATCTTTATTATCAAACTATTGGTGATTAAATTGGTCTTTTTTATAATCATCACTAGGTGTTGGATTGACAAGATATATTGGATTAGGCCAATATATAGTGTCAAATGGCACATGTGGTAAGTATGATTGGTATTGGCCTTAGTCTACATTGGGTGATATAATGGGAAGGTATGGATTATGTTACTCAATTTAAACATTTGATGATACATGAGCAAGGTATTATTGGGTTTTGTCACCTTCCACATGTGAATCATATACATAGGGATTGTACAGCACCTCTTCATAAAATGAAGGGTTGTGAATAGACACACTATGAATGTAATTATGCATGCATATATTGATAATATTCATCTTGTAAGGATCTTGAATTCCTAAAAATATGTCTTGACTAGGTATGTGACTTCCCTTGGGATATCACTTGGTATTTATCTTATCAATGCAAATGATTCAAAGGTATTTCTCAAAGGATAAATTAACGAGTTTGGGAATAATAAATTCAAGTAAAAATATTCAATTTTTGGACTAGGATACATTTGTAAAAAGGTCTTAGATTTTGGAAACTTTGTTTTGTAAACAAAGATAATAGACTTGGCCTACTTCAGACACTTTAGTAATTTTGGAAATCTAGAGGTTGGCAAAAAAAATGGTCTTAGTTGATGTTAATATTTTTTTCCAAAAAATGTCAAAATTTATAGTACCATAAGGGAGATCCATTAATGTTTTGGGAGAGAGGCCTTAAAGTGACCTAGGATACCCTTTCCCAAGCCAAAAAAAACCAAAGATTTGGATGTAATTTGTAACTTGAAAACTTAAAAATTATATCCTAACCTCTACTTCCCACTTTGCACATATCTATTAGAAACCATATATTCAAACATAACTTTAAATTTGTAAACTTGAAAATTAATTTCCAACCTCCACTTCCCACTCAACCCATGACTGTCAAAAACTGGAACCCCACTCACAATTTTCAACTTGCAAAGTTACAAATTAAAAATGGAGCTCCACATTATACCATACACCTTCCCCATATAAATCAAAGATTCAGATGCAATTTCTACTTTCAAAATTAAAAATTGATTTCCAACCTTTTCTTCCTATGAATTACTCCCACTAGAAACTGAAACTCTAGTTGTAATTTATAACTTGCAAAGTTACAAATTACAACTTGAGTCCCACTTTTTGTAGTCTATATTTATTATGTAAACCATAACTCTAGTTATAATTTACAACATTAAAAATTTCAAATTTCACCTAAAGCTCCAATTACCCATTTCAAAATCACCAAGGCACTTGGTATAAAGTGGAGGTTAGAGTGCAAAATGCAATTTTGAAAAATTACTCTATGACTCTAAAGTTCTAAAATTCCTACCAACCACTAACTTAAAGTACATTAATTATAGTCTTAAGGTTATATTAATATAAGTGGGGTTAATTAAAAATCATTGTTTATTTTGTGAATTGAGGAATTCGAGCTCTGTGAAGCCAAATTATGACCCTGTCATGACTCTGATCAATGCCACACCTCAAACCATGACCGTCATTATTACCCTTACATGATATTCCTAATTCCTCCTGCATTTTTTTAGTTATCATTTTCCTTTTTCAAATCTAAGAATAATTTTTTTCCATATTTTTTCCTATCTCGTATCATTTCTAGGGATTTTACTTTGCTTGGAAAATCTAGGGGTTTGGTTTGTTTACCTATGGCATCTCAATATTGTCTATGTTTCTCAAATTCTTGTCAAGTCCTTACAAACATTTTTATAGCCTGAGAGGAATATATGGTTTTGAAATTCATTAAAACCAATTGAATATTCCCTTAAAGATTCACTACATAGTCCCCATATAAATTTCACCTATGATAGCAACTCTAAAACTTGAGTTTTTACCTACATTTGTTACCCTAAAACTCCATGGAAAAATTCTATTACATTTGTAAATCCAAATCTCTGCTATAATTTTCACCTATAGTAGTAAATTTAAAACCTAACAGAGTTTTTATTAGACCTTGAAAGTGTGTATTGCAATTATAAATCCCACTATAAATTTCACCTACAGTTTTAACTCCAAAGCCCATAAAAATTTTTTACTTGTAATTACAACCCCAAAGCCTGCCACTCTGTAGTTGGTTTTCCCACATTAGATTCCCTAGAACCTATCTCTATAAAATAAATGAAGTTAAAATATAAGGGATCTAGTATCCCACTTAACATATAATATAACACTAATGAAATCACAAACACACACTTAGGTCATATAGACCTAGGTGATTTATAGACAAGGGTAAATGCTAAATTTAAAAATGATTAAATTCAAAGCATTTATGACTGTGGACTACCCTAAATAACATCCTTCCCCTTATCAATATAGATCATTGAGATTGTACTCACATTGGTTAATAACTATGATTTAGAAAAGAGAGAAGTGTTAAACAACAAGGGAGAAAGGATTTTGAACCTAGATCCTGACTTCATAAACTCAGTGTTCATAATTCTAGAATATGAGAGTTATCTTGATATAACTCCTGACTTAACTAAGAATTTTTATCAAGATAATAACACTCAATTTCTAAGGGACTTAATAAAAAATGGCTAAAGGTTCTTAAGCCTACATCTACCAGACTACCCAAAACATTGGCAAGGATAAATTTTAAGGAAGAGGTGGGTGACTTAATCATTCTCTTACATAGAGTCACTAAGAATCTTGATGACAAGAAATTTTAGGATTAGATGTACCAATACATATGGGTAATCCATAAAAATAAGTAGTACATCTATTGGGCCTAGCTGATAAATGACTCCATCCATAAATAATTGATTTAATTCTAGAATATATGGAAGTTCTATATGACTTCATATCTAGTCTACATATTAGTAAAGGGAAGAGCCTTCCCAGGGTTAAACACAGTACCTGACCAAGCCAACAAGGTCTTTAATTATTACCCTAACCTCACCCTTGATGCAAGTAGGTAACATTCTAGAAGGGTAAATGATGTATTCATAGATTGAATCATAGTCATGTTTGATAAAGAGCTAAAAAAGAAGAGATTCTTTGATATGGTACTTTTAAGATCACAAATTGGGGATTTTAATTCATCAAATTCCCCACATTCTAATACATGAGAGTAGGTATAGGGACAAAAGAAGGTATGGAAAAAGTTAAGGTGGGGGGTCTTAAATATCTGATAGTATGAATTATTGATCATGATGCCAATGTGGCCTAGGACTTCATCATTGGATAGAACAAACACATGGTGGTGATGTGAGGCATAAAAAGCATAGTCATAGAGGACTTGATAAGGGAGGCCACTAGAATGTTATATAAAGGGATAAAGGCCCACAAGGATTAGACTAAGAAGTAGGAGATCCTTTAATACTTTTTCCACACAAATGAGTTCATGAAAATTGACAAAAAGGGTTTCCCCCAGGCAGACATTCTATGACATTGGTTGAAGATATGCCTCTAGGTAATTAGATACATGAACTTAGAGGGTAAGTATACCTTAATATTTTATCACTATTTTATATTATTAAACCACTTTTTGGGTTATAAATCAGCCTACCATTCTACCTACTAAAGTCACTGGAATGTACTACCTTAGCCCACCAAGTCAATGAGTCCAACCCCATTCTGCATTAGGGGATTATTTTATTGCTAGTTAATCATGCTAAAACTATATGAGGGAGGTACCCAAAGGGATATACTCTACTGAGGAGAACTCTTAGGAGTACTCCCTAGAGGAGGAACCCACATCAAGGTCATACCACACATTTGTTAATACTTCCCAAGCTAGTCTATCTAAAACCTTTATCGAAGACCTTCCACTTAAGTGTTATATTCTCAAGCCCAAGATGGTCTTCCTAGATGAGGTAAATCCCATGGAGGCCATAGGGAAGGGAAATTCCTTTTTTCTGATGAGATAAAAAAATAACAAATAACAACTTGATAACTTCAATAATAGGGTGTAAGAGGTCAGTCTGACCCTAGCTAGCCTTATACAAGAGTAGTGTTGGGTGAATATTTTAGCGGCCAACTAACTGGTGACAAAAATAGTTCCTATCACCATAGCATAGGGAGATGGGTCATCCTGGTGTGTAGCTTTACTACATCAACTAGAGACAAATCTCTTCTCTCATCAAGGGGAGGTTCCCTATTAAATATGTAGAGCTATATACAATATAAATAAGCAAAAAGTAAGACACAGGGGTGGGACAAACTATCCATCTCTCTTATTTTAGAGATGATGCACATAGACAAAGGAGAAAATCCTAGCTATAAATGCTGAAGGAACTTCTCTTCTTTTAGAAGTGTCCTTACAGGAAACAATAAGAGTTTCTTTCAGATAGTGAAATAACTAGTGATCAAAAGGGCATAGTAATAGTAGGATGAAATAGAGCACAAAGTCTCCACCTCAACTGCTCAAAGAGTATATCACAAAGGATAATGGGGGCACAAAGTCACCCCAGAATCCTCAACACAAAAAGAAAAGAAAAACATAGATTGAAATCAATTATGAAAGCACAAAGTCTTCCCATAGTTGGTTTCAGGACACTTCCCTATTACCTTCACTAATTTTGTGTACCAAATTAAATGAATAAGGACACCTTTAGATGACACAAGTCACAACAACACAAAGTCTATGAAAAACCTGCTTTCTCATTCAGATAACAATGGAAATGAAATTACAACCTAAGCTCAAAGTCTCAATTTTTCTCTTTCAAAATGGGTAGAGTTTCCTTCTTGTAAAATGAAAAGTCTCCTTTGTAAAAAATGAGAGATTACAATATATAGCACTCCAAGAAAGACTTGGGTGCTTGTTTTCCATAGAACAACCCATGCTATGCATTCAATGCCTTGAATGCATTTCCAAGTTTGTCAAAGGATTACATTGAAAATAGGGTAATTGTCTTAAATATGGCATGTCATTTCATCCCATCTAGCTTCTCCTGAGTCTGGATCATCTGGTCTGTCCCCTCTGATATCAATACAACTGTCTATTTTGTCTTTACTTCATGGGAGGAAAAATAGGCCATGTCTTTAATTTTTTCAAGCTAGAATATCTACTTCATAGACTATTCCAACTACCAAAATAACCACTGCGTAGATATTTTCCTCTTTATCCTCTTTCTACTTTTGTCTTTTCTAGCTTTGTATCTTCTTAGAATTTAAGCTCCTAGGCTATCTTTTCAGCCAGTTGCTTGGTTCTTCCTTCAAGTTCTGTGCTTTATTTGAATTTCAATGGATATTCCCTTACCTTAAATTTGATGTCTGTGGGGTCATCATTGGTTGACTATTTCAATAGTTTGGGTGGCCTTCTCAGCTCCTTTCTTCAATCACTTTATTGGTTCAATCGCTTTCTTGCTCTTTGGTTAAACCATCACTTTCATTTGAACTTGCCTTTGGAATCATCCATGTTGCTTCTCTCTTTACTTGAGGTTACCTTTGAACTTTTGAACCATGTTGAACCATTGAACTCTTTCGGTTCAAAGTTCAATCGGTTCATTGGTTTATTATGTGTCTCACTCAAACACTAATTCCTTTATCTTTCTAAGCTTTGGTTGAACCTTTGAACCTACTGATTGAACCAGCCGATTGAACCAACTTTGGTTCAATGGTTTAATGGTCCAATTGATTCATTCTTCATTATTTGGCTAAGTGTTGAACCTATTTCTTTCTTGCAAAGTCTGTAGAAACCAACCTTGAGAGTCTGTAGATTTGAGCCTGCCTACAGAGTTCATAGATTCAAGCCTATAGAGTCCATAGATTCAAGCCTATAGAGTTCATAGATTCAAGCCTGTAGAGTCCATAGATTTAAGTTTGTAGAGTTCATAGATTCAAGCTTGTAGAGTTCATAGATTTCTAGATAGCTTAAGAAATGAAGAAATTGAATGCTCAGAACAATTTTTGAAAGGGGAAGAGAGGATTTTGGTTTGTAGGACCAAAATATTTCAAATGTTATCCCAAAAATGAGTGATATTTTTTGGGGGACAACAGTTGGCTCTAGTTGGGGAACTTCCTTCAGATGAGAACTTGGAATAACTGAGGGGAGTAGAAACCAGAATCTCCAGTGCCTTGAAGTGTGCCATTGGGATACGGAGTCAAGCTACCCAAAAAGAAAGGCTCTAAAAAATGAAAATGAAAAGCACAAAATAGAACAAAGACTTTAAAAATATACAAATGTATAGGTGAATATATTTGGTACTTCAAGAATTGAAGTACCTCAGATGCTGCCCCTTGAGAGGTAGTGAAAATGGCCTTCTATCTTGATAAACCAGCAAGAAGCCATTTTGCCCCCAAAATCGGTGATGAGTGAATGGAACTCTCCACTAGGAATTCAATCTCCTATGTCTTCCTCTTGGTTCTCTTCTCTTGCTACCCCTTGGCAAGACTTGATTTCTAGTCTGAGAACCATGAATCTTGGTTCTCCTACAGAGTCCCTTTTTTTGATTATGATGGGTAGCAGTTTGGTTTATTACCATAATTTGTTGTTCTGATAGTTCAATCTAGCACATGTCTTGATTGTCCCCTTTATATGCCTGAAAAACCACCAAGTCGGCATCTCCTTTATCTCAAGTAGCTCCCCATTCAAGTAACAAAGATTCATACTCGACAGTGTTGTTGGTGTTGCTAAATTATAACTCATGTAAAGAAGGAAGAATAGCCCCCTTAGGAGATATCAACACCAACTTGGCCCCAACACCTATAGAGGAATTGCTGCCATCCATTTCCCATATCCAAACATCACTAGAAATGGATTTTCTATTAGATTTATCTTCATTATAGATGGAAGACCCTTTTTCATTTATACTACACCCTACCAATCCTTCTAATGTCTGGTTTGAATCAATTCCTGGATCACCACCTACCATACTTTCATCTCTAGGAACATGGACATCCTTTGTGGTCAAGAAGTAATCACCCCTACCTGAAAACTCAAACAAAATTTGAGCTTCAGGGGCTGACATTTGGGTCTTGACATCTTGTACCAACTTGTCCAATTGATCTGAATTGGACTGTAAGACTTCAAATTTAGTCATTTGAATTTTGGTATTTTTGACATGATCAGTTATGTCAAATGACTAAATTGGACTAGGCACAGAGGATGGGAGTTTATCCTTTTGGTTTTTGGGAGGGGTGGGAGGACTGGACTGCAAAATTGAAGTAAAAGTTGCAAAATTGTTTGGGATACTTACTTCTTTAGCAACTACTGGGTCCTTTGGCTATAAATATAGAGTGGTTCCATGTTCAATAATTAAAATTGATGGTTGAGGTCACTTCCATATTTTTCCTTTATCAGATTGCTGAGCTGGATGGTTCTGGGACCGAGTGAACACAACATATGGTCCCTCATCTACATCACCTTCACTTTTGGGTTCATCCTGGTAATTTAGGGAACCAATGATGGAGTCACCAACTAACTCTTCTTGATCCTTCGTGAAGAGGTCAATGTTATTTTCTTGATTAAATTTAGGTTGGAAAGATAAATCATGCTCTGTTTCCAAATATCCAACTGCTTAGTTGGCTAGAGGTGCTTCAATGGCAAGGTTCCTCAATGGAGGAGGAAGGTAATTTTGCTGTCCTTGATTCCATGTAGCATTACCTTCGTACGCTTGATTCTAAAATGTTCTCTTGGGCATATATCTATATGCAGGAGTAGATGACATCCCTTGTGCCATTTGCTTTTTGAGAGCTAGCATCTCATTTGCTAGCTTTTATACCATTGGGTCAGTGGTGACTGCAGGTGAATACTCAAAAGATGAAGAGGATTTACCTTTATTAGGGTCTCTCCTTATATTTCTTGCCAAGATAAGGTCATCTTCTACCTTAGTAGCCATGTCTTAAGCAACCTCAAGGTCTATATGTCTAGCCCATCTGAACAGAAAACTCACTTTAGGTAGTTGTGAGTTGATGAAGAAACACATGAGATTCTGAGGTGTTGGCTGGGTGATCATGGGAATCCTATGCCTTAGCTTGTTGAACCTAGCAATGAAGTCCCTCATAGGCTCATGGAGATCCTTATTCATTTGTGTGAGTTGGGATAGCAAGGCATGTGCATCCTCTACTGGCCTAAACCTGGCATCAAATTTAGCTTTGATAGTGTCCCAGCCAGTCACTGATCCAGTCTGGAGATGGTAAAACTAGTCTGTAGCAGCACCTTGTAATGTCTCCACAAAAAATTTGACTACCAAAAATCTATGCTAAAAGTTTCAATGTGTTCATCAGGGTGAACTCTCCCATCACCAAAGAATTTGGGGAAATTCTTTCTTAAACTAAGTGGTAGCTCATGCAGGGGTGGAGTTAGATTAAGTAGGCCAAAAGAATTACCCCAGGGGCCTTGAACTGCCATTATGGGATTATAAAAAATGGGGATAACACATCTGGGTGGAATGGTTATATTTTAGGACAAAAATGGAAAAGCACTGGCCCTGCTTCAGCTTGAGGCTTGAGGCTTCAGACTGCGCACTCTTTTCCTATGACTCTAGTTTTGCAGACCAAGTAAAATAATGGAAATGGAGATGGAGGATGGTAAGGCTAATGATAGTGGGTAAGACATGGAATGGATTTTCCAGACTCTATAATGGATAAGGGTTATAATGATTATGGGTAAGACATAGGTGATGTTTCAATCTAAAACTTGAGGTTCCAAATTGCACAAAATTACTGTGTCCCCAGCAGAGTCACCAAAAACTATTGGGTGAATATTTTTTTGGCCAACTAATTGGTGACCAAAATAGTTCTTATCACCACATCATAGGGAGATGGGTCATCCTAGTGTGCAGCTTTAATATATCAACTGGAGACAAATCTCTCCTCTCATTAAGGGGAGGTTCCCTATTAAATATGTAAAGCTATATACAATATAAATAAGTAAAAAGTAAGACATAGGGGTGGGCCAAACCATCCATGTCTCTTCTTTTAGAGGTGATGCACATAGACAAAGGAGAAAATCTTGGCTATAAATGTTGAAAGCACTTCTCTTCTTTCAGAAGTGTCCTTACAGGAAACAACAGGAGTTTCTTTTAGATAGTGAAATAACTAGTGATCAAAAGGGTGTAGTAATAGCAAGATGAAATAGAGCACAAAGTCTCCACCTCAACTTCTCAAAGAGTATATCATAAAGGATAATGGGGGCACAAAGTTGCCCCAAAATCCTCAACACAAAAAGAAAAGGAAAACACAGATTGAAATCAATTGTGAAAGCACAAAGTCTTCCCATAGTTGGTTTCAGGACACTTCCCTATTACCTTCACTAATTCTGCATACCAAATTAAATGAATAAGGACACCTTTAGATGACACAAGTCAGAACAACACAAAGTCTATGAAAAACTTGCTTTCTCATTTCGATAACAATGGAAATGAAATTACAACTTGAGCTCAAAGTCTCAATTTTTCTCTTTCAAAATGGGTAGAGTTTCGCTCTTGTAAAATGAAAAGTCTCATTTGTAAAAAATGAGAGATTACAATATATAGCACTCTAAGAAAGACTTGGGTGCTTGTTTTCCATAAATAGCCCATGCTGTGTATTCAATGCCTTAAATGCATTTCCAAGTTTGTCAAAGGACTACGCTGAAAATAGGGTAGCTGTCTTAACTATGGCATGTCATTTCATCCCATCTATCTTCTCCCAAGTTTGGATCATCTAGTTTGTTCCCTCTAATATCGACACAGTTGTCCATTTTGTCTTTACTTCATGGGAGGAAAAATAAGCCACATCTTTAATTTTTGCAAGCTATAAAATCTACTTCACAGACTATTCCAACTACCAGAATAACTACTGCGTAGATATTTTCCTCTTTGTCCTCTTTCTACTTTTATCTTTTCCAACTTTGTCTCTTCTTGGAATTTAAGCTCCCATGCTATCTTTTTAGCCAGTCGCTTGGTTCTTCCTTCAAGTTTTTCAATTTATTTGAATTTCAATAGATATTCCCTTACCTAAAATTTAACATCTGTAGGGACGTCATTGGTTGACTATTTCAATGGTTCGAGCAGCCTTCTTGGCTCCTTGCTTCAATCGCTTTCTTTCTCTTTGGTTGAACCATCACTTTCATTTGAAATTGTCTTTGGAAACATCCATGTTGCTTCTCTCTTTGCTTGAGGCTGCCTTTGAATTTTTGAACCATGTTAAACCATTAAACTTTGAACTCTTTTGGTTCAAAGTTCAATCGGTTCATTGGTTTATTCTGTGTCTCACTGAAACACTACTTCCTTTATCTTTCTAAGCTTTGGTTGAACCTTTGAACCTACCGATTGAACCAACCGATTAAACCAACTTTGGTTTAATGGTTCAATGGTCCAATTGATTCATTCTTAATTATTTGGCTAAGTGTTGAACCCGTTTCTTTCCTGCAGAGTCCATAGAAACCAACCTTGAGAGTCTATAGATTTGAGCCTACTTACAGAGTTCATAAATTCAAGCCTATAGAGTCTGTAGATTCAACCCTGTAGAGTCTGTAGATTTAAGCTTGGAGACTCTGTAGATTTAAGCCTACAGAGTTCATAGATTCAAGCCTGCAGAGTTCATAGATTCAAGCCTACAAAGTTCGTATATTTCTAGAAAGCTTGAGAAATGAAGAACCTGAATGCTCAGAACAATTTTTAAAAGGGTAAGAGAGGATTTTGGTCTGTAGGACCAAAATAGTTCAAATGTTTTCCCAAAAATGAGTGATAGTTTTTGGGGGACAACAAGTAGAATACCTTACATAGGAAGGTAGACTTGACTATTTAATCCATTTTCTAGTCTACAAAGCTAAACTAAAACCCTATTAAGTAGTTTTTGAAGGCTATAGAAACCCCCCCCACCTAGTTCCCCTAATTTGACCCCTATCAATAAAATACCCCTATAGGTTTAGGGCTAGAAAAGGTTGTGCATGATCCTCCCATGCAATGGTGTAGAAGGTCTTGGTAATAAAATAAGGGAAAATGTATCTAATATTGAGTAGGGAATTCTAGAGAAGACATCTAAGGAGGAGAAGGAAACATTAGAGTCCCCCCTCTTGATCTTATTTTATGTTGTTCTACTTCTCATCTTTTAGTACTCTATACTTAGTTTTTGATGTTTTTATTATTCAACCATTATTTATCCTATTACTCTTTTTAATAAAACTTTTATTGTTCTTAGATCCTTATAAAACTAGGTTATTTACCCATTCAAATAAAAAATACATTAGATTAGGAGGATTCAGTGGTTATCCTTACACCCTCCCCAAGTATGTATGTGATAAATGGGATTTAATGGAATTTTTGCAACTTTTAGAGACTCACAAATTGTTATCAAGAAAATATAAGGTAGGAATCCATTTTCTAATTAGCATAGGGAGGTATACATGCCCATCCCTATCCAAATCCAAGTGTGTAGATGTTCAGATGACTTACATGACTTTAATAGCTCTTAAGGCAAGGCCATTTTATGATGTAAATGGTAGCATAACCAATATATTAGGGATCACAACATATTCCCATGTTCCCTATTATGAAGACTACTAGGAAGACCTATAAGATGAAACAAGAAGTGAGACTAAAAGATTATTCCAAGATGACCTTGGAGTAGATCAAAGCTTATAACTTAGCACCAATCCCCAGGGACTTAATAGATTATGAATATATAGTGGACAGAGTTTACTAAGATAATAAGATATTTTCTCAACCCCTTCTATCAGTTAGGTGGTCCATACCTAAATCCTTCTCATTAATGGATAAGACCACCAATGTAATAAATATGACAATCAACTAGTTGAGAGTAAAAGGGGTTAAGGTGAACAATGAAACTATGATCATCAATGATAAGTTAAGACAAGTCAAGGAAAAGGGTGTGCCAACAATAATATAAGTTCCCAATAATGGAACCCAAACATAATAGTTAAATAGGCTAGTGGTATCAAATAAGATAAAATAAAAACAAAAAGCTAAAATAGGTCAATTATTGGCCAAAGAGTTATAGTGAATAAACTAATAATAATTTCAATTGAAGACACAATTTCCACTAAAGCACAAATAGTTTCTTCCCCTATCTTTTTCATTCCACCATATTCAATACCTCCTCATCCTATTTCCACTCTAGTATCACCTCAAGAAATTTCCCCCTCTATTCCCACTAGCTCACCTATACCAATGAATCCATTGTTAATAGTTCAATCAACACAATTAGATACTCATGATTCACTTCCACTCCCCTCTTCCATAATTCCTCCCATCTCTTCCATAATTCCTTCCATCTCATCCCTAATATCCATCACAACCCCATTAATCGCTAACACCACATAACAATACACGGTTGTGCATTCAATCATCTTGACTATAATCCCTCTATCCATCCCCACCATTGGGGTAACTACTACTCCATTTTCATATCCCATCACTTTCCCCATTACATAAAATCTAAGTGTCCCCGCAACCTTAATTGATTCATTCATAGCTCTAGATTCCACACTCCCATAGGTTCCCCTTTTTCAACTCCCTATGCCTACCCCTCTACTTGTGTCACTTCCAATTCCCAAACCCCTAGTTGGCACATCCATTTCTACTACACCCATTTCTTCTATTTAAAAAATAACTCAAACCCCCACTAAGGAGGTAGAGACAAAGGAAATCATTGATACAACTATGGCTAATCAACCCACAAATGGAGAAGAAATTGCCAAAATATCAACTAAGGATTAAATGGCCATATCAATGATAGAAACAACACTCATCATAATAACCACTAGTAAAACTTTACTTGTAGATTCACAGTTGATGATACCAAGATAATAGGATGCTACTCTAATCTCACTAATGCACTCAGTGGGGAAAAATGGTATTACCTAACACACTAGACTCTGGCCTTATAAAGGTATAAAATAAATCAAGGGCAACTCCTATAACCATATATATAATACTATATGATTCAGTAAGGGAGAAATATGTAGAAATTGTAATCTCCCCTCCAGATAAACAAAAAGATAATCTTGTGGTGGGGGATTACCAAATATCTAAAGTTCACCTAGGTCATCCTATAAGAGAGGGATTGAAACATGATGTTCAATCAAGCATTAACTCTCTTTTTGAGAAGATAGATAGTGACAAGGTCACAAAAGATGAATCGAATAAAAAGGTTAAATAATTGACATATGCACTAAAGAAATTCATTGAACCTAATGCCTAACCAACACCATATATTAGTAATTTATCTAATAAGGAAACACTTGATATAGCAATAGAGATTAGAATCATGAGAAGGGATATAAAGGACAGGGTAGAGGAGCTCATCACAAATGGAAACATATTAATTGAGTTAGCAATTGATTAATACAAAACTCTAAAGGATGAATGGGAAAATTTGAAGACATCAATGAGTAAATATGAGGAAGAGATAGAAAGGTTGAACCTATTCTACCCAAAATTACAAGTTGTCGACATGATTGAAATAGACACCCTCATTGTAGAAAAGATATTGAAAAATAATGCATAACATGAGGAATTAGATAAGGAAAATAATTTAAGAATAAGAATACTCACAAAGATTATTAATAAAGCTAATGCTACATATGATAAGGTCACAAATACAATCTATGATATTTAAGATTTAATTAATAAATTGTCATGTAAAGCAACAAATCATCAAGACAATTCTTTTAGTATAAGAATTTCAAGACAAATTCAAAGGAGTGTTCAAGAGAGAGTTAGCATGGGACAAAAAATTCAAATTGAGTTCCATCCATCAATTTATCAAGTATCATAATACACTGGATCAAATGGGGAAAGACACTCATGTATATAGGGCTGAACAATAGGAACTATCTAACACAATTGTAGAATGTGAAATAAGCAATCTATGTTCACTTGGTCTTGATGAAGAATGTATCTTAGATATCTTCAAAAGTTCTAATGCCTATATTGAGAAGACACAGGCAAAGAAAGACAAAGAATCATTAGAGGTTATGGTTTTAGATTAATTCTTTAAATCAAATACATTTTGTCTATTACATTTCTTTGTTGTAAAAAACATTATACAGTTATATGTTGTAAATTGAAACTATCATTTTGATATCTCTTTTTAAGAAAGAGACACTTGTAATTTCCAAGTACCTTTTTGACAGGTTAAAAGTTTTTAAAAATAAAACTTGTAAATTGCAATTTTCATTTTGACAAAGTCTAAGTTGATTATTTTTAAAAACTCATTTTGTAAATTGCATTTCTAATTTTTTCAAAATTAGATGACTTAAAAATTTGTAAAATTCCCAATGAAAAAATACAAGTTAGGTTTTGCAATAAATAACTGAAATATCTAAAATATTTCTATTGTTAAAAGTGTGAGTTTATTTTTGGTGCCTCATTCCATGAAGAAGATAATATTAGCTCAATTGAAGACAAGGAGGATGTTGCATGAAGATTCTACAAAATTTATACATGCCTCTAACACTTGTTGAAGTGCCCAAAAATTACATGTTCCTTCTTCTAGCCATTTACCTTGCTAAAAATGTCATTCTAGCTAAAGATCACACCCCTTACATGAGGTTTTATGATTTTTGCTCACTCTTTAATTGGGCATAGAGTTTTGATAACTACCTCAATTATGAGAGAGTATTTTGTATAAATATGGGTACCATGACATAGCCCATTTATCTTTTTTCTATTGGAGAAATTATTTTGTACTTTGAATAATTGATCTATATGTTATAACCTAGAGAATCATAATAGATTAAAGATTTGTCTTCCTTATCTATGTTATCTTTGTGTATGCAAGGCTATTTGTCAAATTTTTGAATGCTTTCATTCTTATTTTAGTCACAAAATTTCATTTGTGGTATTATTTTACCCTTTTAAGAGATATTTTGATTAAAAATAAAAAATCTTTTTCCTTATATGATAAATTCCCAATATTACATTTGATTTTATATTTGTATGAGTTTGTGCTCCAATATATTTCAATAAATATATTATTATATTGTGTTCATACAAATAAATAATTAATATCCACTATAGTTATTTGGTGTGATCACCATTTCTAGTTTTACAAATTCATTTTTAAAACCCTTTTTTCAAAATTTAAACTCTAGTTTAGAAGCAAGATCATTGAGAAGTGGAATTTCTACATGAACTAGTAGTTGACCTAAACTTAGTGAAAGGAATCTGACCTTCTCCATAGGTTCACCTTAACACACAAAGGTCCTACAGCCTGGAAGTGATCCCATTATATCATTAGATTTATGTACAACATGGTACAACACAAAGATGGGTGCAAAATCTATGTTATAATATTTGACAATGGTAAATCAAGCTTTGAACTAGACTTAAAACTTTAGACTTTTCAAAAATTAAAATTGGTAATTTAGACTTGGAATGAACTTTTAAATAAGGTTGGATTAGAATTGACACTTTATTAAAAATCAAATGGATAATATAAAAACATACAATGAACATGAATTTTTAAATTTGGTTTAACTTTGCAAATAAATTTGACTTGGTTTGAAATGGGAATTGGGTTTAAAAGGACAAGTCTTTTGGTTCAATTTTGATAGCCTAATGGTGTAATTTGAACAAGAAAGGAAAGTGTTCAAGACAAACTTATAACATATTACTTTGGTTGTGATTGGAATTTGGGTATAGTAACACCTCATCATGTGTGTATAAAATGGTCTAAGTCTTGGTTTTGGTTGGTTTGATTTGGTCTTAAGTATAAACTTAGTTTTGACACAAAAATTAAAAAACAACACATAAGCATCATATGGAAATTTAATAACTAACATGGGTTTACATCACATCTATTGAGCCTTATGAAACACTTACCTTAAGAGAGGGTTAAAAATTTAAATGTTCATTAAAGAAATTATTGTGATTATTGGTAAGGTTTTTATAACCCTTTCTCTCTCAAGGTTCATAAGATTTAAGTGATCTTCAAGGGTTGTTACCTTTTCATCCCTAGATCAATGAATGATTCACAATAAAAGAGTCATATAATATGTAATCCAAGATTAGGCCATTCATGATAGGGTCTTATCCCTTCTCAGCCACTTCAGTCGTAAGGGTCTTAGTGAAGTGCTATCAAATTTGGGGTTTGCTTACTATTTTACAATGGTATATCTAGATGGTCCCTATATACCTCATGATACATGGATGTAAATCCATAAATGAATGAGTTTAATGTCATTTAAAATACTTATAATCTCAAGGGTACCACACATTGACCTTGAATATTGGAAATAACTCCTTGGGGTTACTTTTCTCATGTGACTTTGTGAAAGCACAAAGCTAGATCTTTGTAATGGCATGTTCCTTAATTTATATACCCCATCAGATACATGGGGTTTGGTATGATGTTAGGATGTCACTTCATTGGTCAACATACCCCTAAATACTTACTGGAAGGTTATAAAATCCACCCTACTAAGTTAAATGAAAAATAGGCTAAAGTTAAATAGGAACTTTTACATTTCTAAGTCACTTAAAAAGGGAGAGCATACATGCAAAAAGAACCCCATTAGACAATCAAGAAAACCTGTAATGAATCAAACGACTTGAAAATAATCAAGTTTGTTAAACCCTAATTAAAGTGTCAATTCATTTTAGTGCCCAAATAGAAATGTGAAGTAAGATTGATTTGTTTGAGTCAAAATACCACTTATTTGGATAAGTTCATATATCACAAAAATGATTAATTTTGAAATAAATGCATTTGAGGAAAAAAGAGCTTGAAATTATTATTTATATAAGTCTCAACCTCAATACATTTTTTTTGCTATTACATAGACCAATTTCACTTATAAGTGTTGTAATTTTACTATTTGGAACCTGTAAATAAGAAATAAAGAATAGTCAGAACAATTTTACTATCAACTAAGATGATTTCACCGATGCAATCAATTATTTTACTACTAAATTGAATGATTTCAATACTAATTTGAATGATTTATCTATAGTTTGGGATGATTTCACTCTTACTTGGGATGATTTCACTATAGATAGGGATAATTTTATTATTGTTTGGGATTATTTCATTACAGATAAGAAAACAAACAGAAAACCAATAAAATGATTTTACAATTAGGGTTTACAATTTCATTAACGTATTCAATAATTTCAATGATGAGATATAAAATTTCATTATTAATTTAAATGATTTCTTAATTTCACAAAAAACATAGAAAATATAGAATATAAAGGAAACTTTTTTTTATTTGTAAGTGATTTCGTTAATGGTAAAGATGATTTCACTATATTATTCTACATGATCTTACCAAAATTATCTCTTACTTTTCAACTCTATAGGAAATAATTTTAGGAGTAAAAAACACCAAAGAAATGATTTTTTTTGTTTTGCAATGGTTTATCTATTTGATTGAATGATTTTATTGAAATAGTCTTCAATTTTGTAATTATGTAGAAAACAACATTAGCATAGAAAATGTATAATAACAATTTCATAGTTTGGAATGATTTCATTAATGCCTTTATCAATTTTGATGTTACCCTTAATAATTTTATTAATGAATGATCTAAATTCACTGATATGCAATAAAAAATTCCTCATTTTCTCTTGAGTGTGTTTTGACATATTTTTGGAGGAAAAATAGGAGAATTAGCTTGTGGTAATTAGAAGAAAGCTAGTGGTCTAAAAAAGGTTGTGAGATGTGTATAATCCTTTAAGAGGTACCACTAGGCATGCCATTATGTAGATCAAGAATCCAATAAGGGTTAGTCAATTATTAGTGAATAAATCCAAAACAAATTGAAGACATAATTAGTCAAGCCCAATCCCTAGGGTGAGTTAGGATAATTAGACATGAAATGCAAACTAGAAGGAAAAAAACACTTTTACCTCCTTTGAATATATTCTTGAAAATTGATCTAAAATAGTTTGAGCTCAGATTGTAGATGTAGGAGTCTTCTTTGATTCTTGAATCCTTATGTGGGGAGAACCTCTGCTCTACACTTGGATTTAGCTTTGTCCTAGCATGAGAGAATAAATTTGATGAAACTTCTTGGAATAATCCAATAGAGTAAGTTTACATTAGGAAGCTTTGATTGAAATTAGAGGTAAGAGGGTTCTATTTATAGATTCCTTGAACTAATATGGACTTTTCATCTCATATTAATATGGAGGGTTGAGGATCAATCCTCAAATCCATTATTACACCTTTAGAGTGTGTAAGATATGCCATTTAAGTCCTTATGGACTATGGAAGGAAAATTGGAATAAAGTGTAATCATTTGTCCTCTTGAGTGTGTAAGAGGGGTGTAAGAAATGTAAGAGTGTGTTTAAGTGGTCATATCATAAGACACTTTTCCCACACTCCACTCCATTCCATTGAATTTCCCTTATGACATCATCTATGTGAGGCCATAATTCATTTTTTATTTTAAGGAAAATAGTTTAATCCAAATCCATGGAATTTGCTATTAGAGGAATGGTTAGGATAATTAATCAAGGTGATTAATTGGAAATTAGAAAAAAGGTAAAGTTTGTAATGTTTCTTTGTTAATCAAGCATTCACTTAATTAGCTTATGAAAACACTTGCAAAGGGTTGATTAATATAAGGATGAATTAGATAAGATAAATGATGCAAGATGATCCATTTTCCCATGTAGGGATGTATCACTATGATTTTGGGTTAAATTAGTAGTTGTGTAGGTAAATTAGGTCCAACAAGATATTTCTAGTTAAAATTTGAATGTGATTGTGGAAAGTCATTCTAAACGCACTTTAGACATGGAAGTGGTTAAAATAAGGTGTGTACAATGCCATCTCAAAATCCAATTCTACATGATGTAGTTGAATAAGGTTATAAAAAATAAATTGATACTCTTTGACATTGTCATCCACTTTTATCATGGACCTAATGGTTTCCATTGCATTTATTGATCGATTGTTGTCTCTAAGTATCTACTAAAATTTAATAGATTAAAATTATTGTTTGAATTTTTTAAATATACGTCTATAAAGTACAAAATTCTCAGCTATAGTTTGGTATTGGTTGGTATCCTAATTAATGATCAATTGGGAATCCCCATATACCATCAAATATTGAATGTTCCACTATACAATGAGATGGAGTCTTGTAATGAGTGCTTCATATTTTGATGTATTATTGGTGTAGTGAAAACCAATATGAAACTCCTTAGTAATAAGATTCCCTTATGGCATGATAAATAAAATGCCAGCTCTAGATCCATGAGATGTGAATGAAGCATCAAAGTATATTTTCCATTTTTTGGATTTAATAGCCACTTCTTCTAGGGCCAAGATTGACTCATATGGGAAATAAAAAATGAGGGGCTTGGAATCTAATAGAGTATATTAATAAAATTAATTTGCAAGGACCTGCCTCTTAATGCATTTTTGGTTTTGATACTTAATATAAAATTAACTCAATAACATTACCCATTTGGCCATACAATCTATCAAAGTTTATTTTTTTGATAAGAGATACTCAAGGGGATTAACCTTGGATATAACAATGGTCTTATTATTTAACATGTAATATCATAGATTTTGGGATGCAAAAACCATTGCTAAATTAGCCTTTTCAATTGGTGAATAATTTTTATCATAAGCTACAAATGTCCTACTCAAATAGTAAATTGTGTGCTTTTAACCTTGTTTATCATGTTGATCCAAAATTTACCCCAATGAATGTTTTGTTGATTATATGTAAAGGAGTAGAGGCTTCCTTGGTTTAGGTGGGTTCAATAATGGCATATTGGCCAAATAGGTATTTAATTCTTCAAAAACTTGTTTATAGTTTGTATTACACTAAAATGTGACACCTTTCTTCAGAAGGTGGGTAAAAGGATGCCACCTATTTACTAGTTATGAAATAAAATGGTGAATGGTTTGGATCTTACCCTAGAAGTTGAAAATCTACTTCATATTAGAGGGAGGAGGCATTTACACAATAGTTTCAACATTAGCAGGATTAACTTTGATTCCTCTACATGATACAATGAACCCTAGTAATTTTACAGAAGTAATGCCAAAGATTCACTTCTTAGGATTAAAGCATAAATTATATTCATGAAGTATCTCAAAGATTATTCATATAACTTCAAGGTGTTTTGCACATGTTTTTGACTTGGCTAGGATGTCATTCACATAGTCCTCAATAATATTATGTATCATGTTATGGAAGATGATAGTCATGTCACATTGGTAAGTTGCATTGACATTCATCAATCTAAATGGCATGACTTGATAAAAAAATGTCCCCCATGGAGGGTGAACATTATTTTTGACTGGTCTTTAGGTGCAATCTAAATATGATTATATCCTAAGAATCTATTCATGAGGGAAAACATCTCATATCATGTGGTTGATTCAACATCATGTCTATGATTTGTAAGGAGAAATTATCCTTAGGTAAAGCTTTGTTTATATCTATGAAATAAGTACATAAGATAATCCCCTATGGTTTATTGCTTACTGGAATAATTTTGGAGATCCATTGTGAGTAATCAAGTGGCTTGATGAAACCTGCTCGCAATATTTTTTCTAACTCTTTCTTAACTAGTATAACAATGTTTGAATGTATTTTATGTAGATTTTACTTGATAGGTTTAACATTGGGATGCATAATAAGCTAATATAACATCAAATATGAATATAAACCTAGCAATCTACATAGGTCCTTGTGACAATGTCAATGAAGTCCTTTAAAATAAAAAAAATGAATTCACATTCCTCGTGAGTGAAGGATGCACCTAATTAAATTATCTTTGTATCATCATAAGTGTAAATGTTTACTTCCATGGTATCTTCCACAAGGATTGTATAACCATCTTCAATAATATTTGTCAATGAAGTAAAATAATCTTTTTTAGCCATTTGTGAGTAATAAGACTCACCCATGTAAGAAGAATGAAATTCAACCATGTCTGGTAGAGGCCAATTAACAAAATATTTTAGAATGTCTTAAACCAATTACTAATTGACTCCCTATTCCTTGGAACTAATGCCATAACAAATTCTAATACTTGGAATTGGAGGACATTGAGCTTATTGAGGAGGTAAGTGAACTTCCCTATCCAAGGGCATTTGAAATAGGTTTTCACCAATGGACTTGTATTTTCACTTACTTTTTTCCTAATCCAAAGGCACCTCAAAGAGGATTTCACTAGAAGATATCAATGCTTTACTTTTTTCATGACCAAGGAAGTTTTTTTACTCTCTAATGTAGATATCAAGATCTAATATGAATTCTAAGACTTGTTTATGATCACCAAATAGCAACCCATCTATGACACCCATGAATTTGGAAATGGACTCTTCATTCAAAAATTCATTTAATTTTATAATAGAATCTTCTTTTTCACAATAAATTAGGCTGGGATAATGGATGGATAGGGGTTATGGGATGTGATAGTGAGGATGACATTGGTAATTAATAAATTAGTATTAATAAGTTCATTATATATGATATAATTAGATGTGTCAATGTCAAGAGTTTTGTTATAAGATGTGAAAGTAGTATCACTCTCAAAATCTAAATGGTCACCTCTAAGTGTTGTAAATATAAGAGCTCAAATTCCTATATGTTTTATTGTAGGGAAAGGTTCAAAAATGGTTTATTATTTTTCCTCGAAGCTTTTTCATTTATAGTTGTGATTGTTCATGATTTTATTAAGAATGGGGTACTTATAATTTTGAAAGCATGTAGTAAATCCATCACCATATATTCAAGACCCTTCAGAATTGGTAGTCTGATCTTGGTTTGGTGATGTATATTTTACAAACACTAGTGGTTATTTAAAAGGATCCTCCTACAATAATTATAAAAATGCATGAAATAATAGGAATTAACAACATAAATTAAAATATTTAGATAATTAGTAGATCACTTGAAAAGATTGAATTGATTATAGGCTGCTTCAAGGGGGAAACCTCCTTTGAGAAAGATCAATAAAATAAATTTGTGTATGCCTTCCTTGGCCTCAACACTTATATACTAAATCTAATACATGCAACTAATACTTCTCCTGAATGTGGGATAAAAAATACTCATAAGATGATTTACAAAGCATATGCATCCATAGAAACTACTAAACTAACAAAATAAAGAGAAGGGGTATCATGGGTTCCTAACATCCCCTCCATCTTATTAAAAGTTTTATCTTCAAAGCTTTAGATGTGGGAATTGATGCTAAATCTAAAATAGTGGTTCCCATATTACATCCTTTGGTTGCATTCTATGCCACTAAATTAAAACCTTTTTGATAGAGTGGGAGTAAATTTGGCATGTGCACCTATCTAGGATTTCTTCTAAATTAAGAAGGATGGACCCTTTATTATCAAGTTCTAGTAAAATAGTCTACAATTTGATGTTTATGCCAAGAACTATTTTTAAACAAGAGACACGAAATACTAGGTGAACTTGGGAAGAAGGTGGTAACTCAAACTTATAATCAACTAACGTAATCTTTTGGAGAACCTTATAGGGCCCATATAACTTGGGAGATAGCTTATGATGCCCTTTAAGTTTTAGGGAGGATTGCTTGTATGGTTATAGGTGAAGAAAATCCATATCACCTAATTAAAAGGTACACTCAGAATGGTGTTGATCATCCTATTGTTTCATTTGATTTTATACCATATAAATATTATCCCACAAGGTGTTAAGGATCTGATTCTAGGTGTGAAGAATCATGTCAATCACATGAACTAGTGAAATACTAGGGGTGTATGGTAGGAGCACTAGTGGTGTTTGATCATAGACTGCTTCATATGGAGTCATTTTCATTGAAGTGTGGTAGGAGGTATTATACCACCATTCAATGAGGGGGAGCCACATGGCCCACTGATGTTGTTATTCTGAGGTGAAGTAATGAAGAAAAGATTTCAAGCATTTGTTGATAATTTTAGTCTACCCATATATTTGGGAATGAAACCTAGAAGTCATCTTTAGTTGGGTGATGGTGTGGAAAAACAATTCTATCCAAAAATTTATAGTGAAAGTTGCATCAAAATCTAAGATAATGGACAAAGGAATGTCATGAAGATGGAAAATCTGGTCCAATAAATTTTTTGTGACTATCGAGCTAGTACAAGGATGGTTGAGGGCCCAAAAATGACTATATTTGGAGAGGTGATCAACCAAAAATAAGATAACTATTTTCCCTCCATATTTGGGGATCCTCTCAATGAAATATATATAAATATTGATCCAAATCTTGGTAGGGATGTGTAAGGCTTCAACCAACCTAGGGATAAGTGTTGTTTCACCCTTGTTGTATTAGTAGGTATCACATTAAGCCACCATCTATTGAAGTGCCTTTTTCATTCCCTTTCAAAATAAGTTACATCAAGATCACTCATAATTTTTGATTAACCCTAAGTGAAATATTGATGGAGAAGCATGGAGTTCATAGAGTACATCTTGATGAAGATATATGCTCTAGGGAAACACTAGATGACCCTTGTATTGTAAAGAAACACCATCCCAAGAATAATATGGTATAATAGAAGGGTTAATGACCAACTATTGAATGATTTGAGATAATGAGGATTCATTAAAATACCCCTATTGTATAGTGTCTAACCAATTTGGAATAGACATGAAAATATTTGAAAGGGAGGCTTGGTCTAAAAAATTGTGAGACAAAGCATCAACCATAATATTGTACTTACCCTTCTTGTAAGTGATCTCATAGTCATAACCCATGAGTTTTCTGACCCATTTATATTATGATTGGTGAAGACCCATTTTTATAGGAAATATATTAGACTTTGTTGATTAGTTTTGATGATAAAATGATTCCCCAGTAGGTATACCTACCACTTCTATACTGTAAGTAAAATATCCATCATTTCCTTCTCATAAGTAGAGAGTACTAAATTCTTGTAGAAAGGGATTTGTTGGTGAATGAAATGGGATGTCCTTCTTAGAAGAGAACAACTCAAAGTCCATTTCCATTAGTATCGCTCTCAATAGTGAATGTCTTGTCAAAATCTGACATAGCTAGAACAAGTATAGTACACATAATTTGTTTTAATTTTGCAAATACACACTTAGCTTCTTGTGTCTATGTAAAAGCATCTTTTTTAAACATATCTATTAGTGGAGCTATAATCTTCTCATAATCATTGAAAAACTTATGATAGCATCCAATCATCCCCAAAAAACCACAAAGGCTCTTGAGTGTTCTAAGATGAGGCCAATTTGTCATGGAAGCTATTTTTTTAAGATCCACCTGAACCCCTTGGGATGAAACAATATGCCCAAGATACTCAACTTCATCCTATCCAAAATCACATTTGGATTATTCTTCACAAAGATTATGGTCAAAGAGAAATTTTAATGTGAGCTCTAGATGCTAGAGATGCACAAACCATGTTTGACTATAGATGAGGCTATCATCAAAGAAGACCAGAATGAATTTTCACAGGTAGGACCAAAATATATTATTTATCAATGCTTATAATGTTGAAGGAACATTAGTGAGGCTAAAGGGCATGAACGAAAACTCATAGTGGCCATCATGCATGAAAAATTTTTTCTTAGGGATATCATCCTCATGAAGCCAGATCTAGAGATATCCAAAACAAAGATCTAACTTGGAGAAAAATTGAGAACCATGAAGCTCATCAATAATAAGGACCAAGAATTTATCCTTTATTATGATGTGATTAAGTGCACATAAGTTAATGTAGAGGTACCATGACCCATATTTTTTCTAAACAAGGAAAACTAGGGAAGAATATGTGTTGGTATTGGGGTTAATAATGCCTTGCTTCAATAAATCTTGAATGAGCATCTCAATCTCAGTCTATTGCCAAAATGGGTAGTAATAAGGTTGGATGTTGGGAGGAATGATTCCAAGAAGGAGATGAATATAGTGGTTCTCTGGTCATGAAGGTGGCAATCCCACTAGTTCAGCAAAGACACCTACATACCTATGCAAAATGGTTTGTAGATCAGAAGGAGTAGTGGAGATTATTAATGGTTGCACTTGAATAAAATAGAGTTTGAAAATGATGCCATGTGAATTATTCTTAAGAAGCTTTTCCATACAATGTGAACTTATGATGCTAAAGGACCATAGTTATAAGCCTTTTATTGTGTGTTTTTACCCATTATCTAAAAATTGAATCCAAAGTTTAGTAAGATCCCATAATATGGGTTTAAGTGTGCATAACCATTGGGCTCCTAAAACAACATCACATCCACCTAAGGGCAAGGCAAACATGTTAGAGTGTAATTTTTAATCTCTAATAGAGATATGCATATTACAACACTTCCATTTGCAAGGTAATGTTCTCCCATTGGCAATCATGACTTTAAAGTTGGAGTCAGGATAAACAAAATAATCAATTTGTTTGGCAATCCAAGGGTCAATGAAGTTATGAGTGCTACCAAAATTAATGAGTATTATGAGGGGGAATTTATTGAAGTAGCCCTTGAATCACATGGTGTGTGGGTTGGTGACTCTTGTTAAGGCATGAAGAGAGATCTCTATTTTATCTTCTTGAGAAGCAGGTTCTACAGTCGACTAAGCTTCTTCCAAATCATCCATTGTATCCTGAACATCTTCCCAATATTTAGTTTTGGGGGGAGATTCCACATCCAATAGGTAGAGATTTTTCTTAACACATCAATTTCCCTAAGTGAATTTATCATCACATTTGTAACATAGTCATTTTTCTCTATGGGCTTGCATCTCTATTTCAATCAAATGCCTGATAGGGGTGGTTATGGGGGATGGCATTGTTTGAGATCATTATGGAGCTATATTTTTGAATGAAGAAAAAAAGGATTTTAATCGCTACTAATTTATGATCTTATCCTCTACCAACTTAGCTAATCCTAAGTCTTCCATCATTGTGTTGGGATAGAACATTTTGGCTTGAGATCAAATTGCATCCTTCAGTTCACTAATAAAGCAACTCTTGAAGAATTCATCAGATAATCCCTTTATGTGATTAGCCAACTTTATAAATCCTATTTGATATTCTCTCATGGGTCCTATTTGGAAAAGTTTAGTGAGTGCTCTATTAAATTCATCAAAATCACTAGGGCCAAATCATTATAAAATGAAGGTGCAAAAATTGGTCCATATGGGCTCATCATGAGCCTCGGTATAACAATTATACCATTGAAGGGCTCTGTGTTCCAATTGAAAAGATGCAAGTGGGGCCTTTTTGTCATTAAAAGTATTATGTAGATGAAAATATCCTTGATTATGATGTGATTAAGTGTACATAATTCAATCCAAAGGTACCATGACCCATATTTTTTTAATAAGAACTAGGGAAGAATATGGGTTGGTACTGGGGTACATAATGCCTTGCTTCAATAAGTCTCGAATGAGCATCTCAATCTCAATATTTTACTAAAATGGGTAGAAATAAGGTTGGATGTTGGAAGGAACACTTCCAAGAAGGAACTAAATATGGTGGTCCTTTGGTCATGAAGGTGGCAATCCCACTAGTTTGGAAAAGACACCTACATACATATGCACAAATGGTTTATAGATCAGAAGGAGTAGTGGAGACTATTGATGGTTGTACTTGAATAAAATAGAGTCAAGCAATGATGCCATGTGAATTATTCTTAAGAATATTTTTCATAGAATGTGAATTTATGATGTTGAAAGACCATGGTTATAAGCCTTTTAATGTGTATTTTTTCCCATTATCTAAAAATTGCATCCAAAGTTCAACAAAATCCCATAATATGGGTCTAAGTGTGTATAACCATTGGGCTCCCAAAACATCACATCCACCTAAGGGCAAGGCAAACATATCAGAGTGAAAGTTGTAATCTCTAATAGAGATATGCAAATTGAGACACTTCCCTCTGCAAGGTGATGTGCCCCCATTGGCAATCATGAATTTAAAGTTGGAGCAAAGATAGATAAAATAATCAGCCTATTTGGTAATCTAAGGGTCAATGAAGTTATGAGTGATACCAAAATTAATGAGTATTATGAGAGGGAATTTCTTGAAGTAAACCCTGAATCATATGGTTTTTGGGGTGATGACTCCTGCTAAGGCATGGAGAGATATCTCTGGTTTGTCTTCTTGAGAAGCAAGTTCCACAATCAGCTAAGCTTCTTCCAGATCATCTATTGTATCCTGAACATATTCCCAATTTTTAGTTTTAGGGGGAGAATCCACATCTAATAGGTAGAGATTTTGCTCAACACATTGATTTACCTGAGTGAATTTATCATCATAGTTGTAACACAGTCTTTTTTCTCTATGAGCTTGCATCTCTACTTCAATCAAATACCTGATAGGAGTGGTTATAGGGGATGGTATTGTTTGAGATCATTGTGGAGATGTATTTTTGAATGGAAAAAAATTGGATTTAAATCACTACTAATTTTATAACTTATCCTTTACCAACTTAGTTAATCCTAAGGCTTCCATCATTGTGTTGGGATGGAACATTTTGACCTCAGATCAAATTGCATCCTTTAGTTCACTAATAAAGCAACTCTTGAATAATTCATTAGACAATCCCTCTATGTTATTGGACAAATTTACAAATCATATTTGATATTCTCTCATGATTCCTATTTGTTGAAGTTTAGTGAGTGCTCTAGTGAAGTCATCAAAATCACTAGGGCCAAATCATTGTAAAATGAAGGTGTAAAAATTGGTCCATATGGGCTCATCATGAGCCTTGGTATACCAATGAAACCATTGAAGGGCTCCATGTTCCAAGTGAAAAGATGAAATTGGGACCTTATTGGCATCAAAAGTATTATGTAAACTAAAATATTGTTCTACCTGATAGATCCATCCAGTCAGATCTACACCATTGAATGAAGGAAAATTAAGCTTTGGTTCTTGAAAAGTGTTGGAAGAAGAAAACCCAATGTCTAAAAGAGGACTCTATATGATGTATATTTTTCATGGTGGTATGTTGAATACTGAGGCCAAGAATGTTTTCATCAAGATATTTGATGTGGGTCTTGAGGGTAGCAATTTCACCCTCCACCCTCCATGTCTTTTTCTCCTATTCAGGTTAATACCATGACTAGAATAAGAGTTTTTTTTTGGAAATGGGTAGGAAAAATAGAGTTAAGACATGTTTAGTAAAGGAATCTTTTAATTTGGGCTAAATTGGAAGGGGAAAAGTTAATTTTACTAATTTTTTACATAGTGGGAGTATGATTGATGAAGGCGAGGGCAATTTTAGGAGTGAAAATGGAAAAATTGGAAAATTTATCAAAGAGGGACAAAGGAGTAGAAAAGGGAGATGAACATTATGGAATTTTTTGAGTCAAATGGAAAAAAAAAGGTTATCAAAAAACCCAAAAAAGGAAAAATTATGATTTACAAGAATTAGGAGTAGAATTGGGATATGGGAACTCAAGGAAGAAAATGTGGGGAATGGAATTTTAGGTGTCTAGATAAAGTTTGAGGATCATGGGGTTAGAGAGGAAGAAATATGGAAAAAATATGATAAAATTTTTACTAATAGTCTACTAATACTTTGTATATGGTTTGTGGATTATGGTTCTTATCAAATATCTACTTGTAAGTCCTCTGATAATTTATGAATACTCTGTTGATTGATTTTTTTGAGTTTGCTAGAAATATTCTAAAATTAATAGAAATGGGCCTCAAGTTTCAATGGATACCTAAGGGTTTTTAAAATTATCACTATGGACACCAATTCCATCTAAATGAGTACCACTCTCTAAAAATAATTTGGCCATAGATTTACCTCTTAGTGACAACTCTTGGTTTTCGTCACGGATGGGAACTACTCAATCAGGAAGGGGTTGTTGCCTATTTTTCTGGTAGGTATTCTTAATGGGCCAACTACTTTTGGGTTCATGTGGTACTCCTCATGATTATTTTTAGGGATTTCACTCAAGAATTTTCCATAGTTATGCAGTCAAGTTTTTACCCTGATCTGAAAGTGGTTATAGAAAATTACTTCTTGAGTCATGCAACATAATAGAGTTTAGATTTTTTGAAAAATCACTAAAATGATGTATGTAAAAAAACAAAGTTAAGACTTTCTAAAGGAAATAAATTATGGCCCTAGAAAGTGATCTGATACCAAATGAGAGGATCCTCCTATAATAATTAAAAGAATTCATGAAATAACAAGAATTAACAACATGAATTAGTGGATTTAGATAATTAGTAGAACACTTGAAAATATTTAATTGATTATAGGCCAATTCAAGGGGGTAACCTCCTTTGAGAAATATCAATAAAATAAATTCATGGATGAATTTATTGGCCTCAACACTTACTTATATACTAAGTCTAATATAAACTACTACTTTCCATGAATGTGGGATAAAAAAAGTGCTCACAGGATGACATACAAAGCATATGCATCCATAGTAATTACTACACTAAAAAAATAAAAAGAGGGGGTAGCACAGGTTTCTAACATTCTTGTTGATGAGGTTTGATCTTCTTTTTCCACATCATGTTGGGATTATCAGGGGTCTATAGGTTTAGGCATTTCATATGATTTAGGTAGTTTGGGTAGTTTGCCAATATGGAAAGAATCCTAGATGTTGTACATGTCAATTCCCATATATTCAATGGTAAAGTGAGATCAAATTTCTAGAGGAGGTAAATTAGAATAAGTGGAGGTGAGGTCACTTGGGTCAATGTACCTAGATTTAGGAAATTTAAAAACTAATTTTTTGTTCTTTTGGCCTATAAACTTAGTGTTAGGATAATAATTATAATTCTCATATTCATCTTCTAGGTTTTTACAATATTGGTGACAATACAAATCACCAAGATTAGTGATGTCTAATCTAGAGTAAGGGAAATTAATACATTGGTGTAGTATAGAAGGGACCACCCATACTTCATGGATCCAAGGATGACCAAGAATCTAATTATAGGGAAAATATATATCAATTACATGGAAAAGGGTGTCATGGGTGATAGGCCCAATAATTATAGGGAAGCAAATGGTAACAAAAGACTCCCTTTTATATTATCATAGTCTTTAATCATGGTAGTGTCTAGTTGCATGTCTGGTGTTATATATCCCAAGTGTTTGATTAGATTCAAAAATCAATATTTTGTCCTAAACCATTATCTATGAGATCTCACTTGATTTTATGGTGGGAAATGATGGATTCAATGTATATAGGATTATTATATTAGGGACCAAGGGATGACATATCACTTTGATCAATTGTAATTTATTACCCTAGGGAAAAATACCCCAAAAGTGCTTGAAGTTATATAGGATCAATGTAATTAGGTGCCTTTTACTATTGGAGGAGGCTATTAAACATTGTTTGATGAAATTTTGATGTATGTAATATATCCATGATGGAAATTTCTATATCCATTTTGCATAACTATTCACTAATATCATATTACTTCTCAATATAAGCATGAGATGGATTGGCTTTAGAAGGTGTAGAGTATTGAATGGGATTGGTATTGGAAGAAGGAAAAGGGCCTTGGAGAGTAACTCTTGGAAGTCTAGTTGTGATTATGAATTTTTGGTTTTGGAAGGAGTTACCTAAATTAGAGGAATTGGGTAAAGGTCTAGGAATAGTAATCTATGAAGGTCGAAGAAAAATTAAGTTACTATGACTCGATGGGGAATTAATTAAAGTTAAATATGAAGGTCCCAAAATATAAGCACTAACACTCTGATGAGTATTAGATGGTGTATGAAGAATGAGCTTAATAGTAACTATTGTCACTTGAAATTTCACCCCTTAAGGAGAAGACAAGTATCTCCTCATTCAAGTGTCACAATGGAAACACCTTAGTGTTTTGGGTGACCTAAATTTGAGCCGAGTCTCTAGATTAGGGCTAGTTCCCTTGATGTACCAGTTCCACACACTATAACCACACTTTTATTTATGAGGAAAAGGGTTAATAAGCCTAAACTAAACCTAGCTAAGGAGGTGATGCACCAAATAGATGGTCTAATCACACCACTTAAAATTCACTTGAAACCAAAAGGAAAACTACACATACACTTCATCCATCAAGCTAAAATATCTTATTCTACATCAATGTTTCAAGCATGAGGTCTTGAAGAGAGTCTAGGTTAGGAGGAATTAGATAATAGATCTTCTAGAAACACTAATGAATGATCTACTCACTATACTTTAAATCAATATTAGACACTTATTTATAACCTACAAAAGAGAGATTTCAAACTACATAAGGCATTAGGAAGGATAACATGTCAAGGTAAGCAAAATACACTTATACAAAATCAGCAACCATAACATGCACTTAATGAAATCATGAATGAGGTAAAAAGTAGCTTCTTTATTATTTCAAGGTAAAAATTAAATAAGGATTAGACATACTTAGGTAAAGAGATCCATATAGTAACCAAAAAGGTAGTATATATAACAAATGTGAGAGAAGAGAGAGAAGGTGAAGCTCAAGAGTCACTAAGACACTTGTCAAGTAATAAGAATGAGTTAAAATAAAATGGAATAAAGAATGAGATAGGTTATATAAGGAAAAAAATGACAAATTTCCCTCAAACTCATCTAACTCCTCCATATATGGTGTAGATGCTTTCTCATGCATATGAAATTGCCCTCATTATTTGCCTTCATGAGACTACCTCACTAGTGAATAGGGTCAAGTTTGATGATTGATCTAAGGGGCAAGGGTTACTAACAAGCCTTCACATGCATTGGAGTGGTCTCAAATCATTCATATTCTTTTGGCCATGAAAAACCATCTCAAAAATTTATAAATGGCTCCTTCTCAAGCACCCCTCACACTTGGCACACAAAATACTTCCAATTCTTCAATCTAATCTATGAAAAAGGGGTAATGACACATTTCAAGAGTGTCCATGTGAGCATATTCATTAATCAAGCCTCAAAATGCTTCCCAATTAGGGATTTACTCATTTTCACTAAGTGCTCACTAGATTAACTAAGATGAAGAACATGGTAGACACACTTAGGAGCTTAAATACCTCAATATATTAACATGGGGACTTATAACAAGTACCAATATTTCTCATAAAGGTTATTTCATCTTTTGAAGCCTTTCCATACTTGTAAAACACATAAATATGTCAAAAAAACCCTATTATACACCATTTATATAGTTTTAGTACAACTCAGTCACATGGGGAGGATCCTTAAAGAGTCCTCTACAGCTTAAAATCATATCCCTAGCCTTTACACCCAATTTTGATTCTTTATTTGCAATATTTTCTCCATGAGGTCTGAGTTGGGTTTTTTTAAGGATGTTGAGTCATTTGGATTCTTAACCTTTGTTCATGAAATTATCACATTTAACTCCTTGCTTTATTATTATAATAACACCTTAGGGACCCCCCCCACCCTTAATACCTCCAAATACCTTAGGGTCCCATTCTAGCCTTAGAGAAGTTCTAAGCATCCAAACATGGCCACTCAAGCTCTTTTAATAGTCTACATAGACATGTGTGCACTTTAAGATAAAAAATGGATTTTTGGTGGATTTATATAAAAAAAGTCTTAGAAACTTATAATAACATCCAAAATACATTTTTCAATCATTATAATAGCTCATCAAGAGCTAGAAATGAAACTGAACCAATTTTGATACTAGGCCTATACCTTACTTCACAAGTCTGCCTATAGCCAAAGGCTCAAAATACCTTATTAATGTTTTCCACACATCTAAAAGGATAAAAAATATCTAAAAATATATCATATACATTTTCCAACTTTTTATCTATCCTATATAAGGTTAGAAATGTGAAAATCTCTAAAATTGGCTACTAGGCCTTAATTCTGCCCATTATGTTGATTGTAACCCTTGAAGTTTAGAGAGACTTGTTAGTATATTTGCCTCTTTTCTAGGTTATTCATGTTTTAATATGTTTTTTACAACTCCAAAAACTCTCTTAAAGTGTTCCCTTGGCTTTTGGTCTCAACTTTCATCTCTTTTGTCAAAGTGCAAGGTTTATACATGAGGGAAAAGTACCACCTATCTGAGACAAAATAGGGGGTACTTCCCCTATTTGACTCACAAAAAAAACAATTATAGATCCTTATGAAACTCAAAATTATTCTCTATATAAATTTTCAACCTCTGGTGATGAGTCTAGACCTTTAAACTTCCCTAATTTCTAAGGCAGACCTTTTCAAGATAGTCTATGCTGGGTAATTTGTAAGTAGACTATGTTTTGATGATTGGAGAGCCTTCATTTGATTTATTTGAGATTCCAATATCCTATCTAAGTTTTCATAATAATTATGAACATGTTTTATTCTCTTTTCCCCATTTGACCTCTCATATATCCCTCATATTCTTCTTTGATCTATGTCTGCTCAGTCACAGTTAACTGTGATTGTGTTTTGCTTAAAAGTGGACCCCTATAGGTTATTTACCATGAATAAAGATTAAAATAGTGTTTACAAGATTATAAAGAGTTCCCTAGGGTCACCTTCATCTTTTTTATGCCAAATTTCACCAAACATAGTCTCTTTTATCACCAAGAAAACCTTATCCTTAACTCACTACCTATATCTCCATGTGCAAGGTTGTAGATGGTGTTAGGGCCTTAATAATATATATAAGATTGGAATGAATTACTAAGGATGTATATATGTCATCATGGACTTGAAAAATTACAGTCATATTCTATCCCATCATGTTAACTTCACTTATAAAATGTCAACCTCTATCTCAATATGAGGTCCCCAACTGTAGGTGCTCAATTGTACAAAAAAGGAGACCTGTAAGTGCATTTTGTCCTTATAATACCTATACCATGCATATTATCATATCACGTAGGTCTTTGAATTCATCCATGATGTGTGGAAATCTTATTGGAAGTTTATATGTTATGTTTTTCTTGTAACCTACAAGTGTTTTCCAAACAAACTTGTAGATGGCCATTTTCCAGCCTTGAGTGCACCTATAGGTATACTTGGGAGTAGCTACCTACTCACAGAGTCATATCAGGTAGGTCATTAAGACATTTATGTGATTATTTAAGACATATAATTACCTAGTGTATATTATAAACTCACATTGTAATCTTTGGGTAAAAAAACACTTGGAAAACTAAGAACTATAGAGAACACTGAGCAACTTCAGTGTGTTAGAAATATGTTTTAGGAACCTCAAACACTAGGTTCATTTAGTTTTACATTCTCCTTCTCTTGAAAGTGATATCCCCATAGTAATAATATCAAAGGCTCATAAATAACTTTCCTCAAACCTCCTCTTGAAATTCTAAATCAAATCATAAAAAGGGAGGAGATCTCTATTTTCTCAACTCAGGGAAAAGTTCCCAAATTTAGTCTCTTTTGTTTGGCAAGGTTTCTCAACACCTAATGGGATACCAAGTGTATTAATCATGATTATATGATAATATACAACCTCATACTCTTTGTTAATACCAATACCTATTAACCATCACTTTGTATAACACCTCTAAAATTTTGCAAATGATACCTGCAATTGTATACTTCTAAGTGTAAGGTAGTGAGGGTGACATGCAACCAAAACAAGACTAGGAGAGGCTATATTAGTCATTTTAATTTATCTTAGTCAATATTAAGCAATTAGAGTAAAATTACATCTCTCTAAACATCAGCATGATGTCATCAACGCTTGTAGGTGAGTGTCCTGAGCTATGTTGTGTAAGTAGAGACATGGAAGGAGCAATAATATGCAAGGGAAAAGGCATCTAAAAGGAAAAATACAATTAATTTTTTTGGGATAGGTCTTAGACAACCTTAAAAACTAATTTAAAATTACCAACCTATCAAATCAAAATAAAATATTCTAAAATAAGCTCAAATAGGGACCCCTCATAGATGCAAGAGCATAAAAAGTTGATTAGTTTATTAACAATGATTCATAAAGGAGGAGCCATGAAACTCAAACTATTTCAATGTATTTTAATTTAACTAAGACCCCCTTCAACCCTCAAGAAAATTCCCTCCAAATCCATTTATACAGATTGTACAAAGTGTTTGAAGTTGACCCTTCTTGGCTTGTGAAGGTAAGAAAGAAGAAGAAAAATCAAAATTTGATTTATATGACTTTTTTTCTTCAAAAAAAGCATATGGAAGACCTTAGGGAGTTCAAAAAACACTTTTCCCATGTTTTCACCTGAAAGTGAGCTCACCAAATCCATACAAGTGCCATTAAGGGCCTATTTTTAAGAAAAACTCCCTATTTTTGTGCATGAAACTACTTATTAACTATCTATAACTACTTCCTGAGATATTATAACCCCTTACATATTATAAACTTGATTAGTGACAAATATGTTTCTTTTACAAATTTGTACAAGTCATTTAATGAGCCAAAAATGTGACTAAAAGGCATTTTTTGCATATGAAGCATGGCAAAGGACAAATTTATGACTTGGGAACAAATTAAAACACCTAAATTACCATATTAAGACATTTATAGAATAATTTTATCCTTTTACCATGTTTTAATAGAGTTGACTTGGGTTGACTAGGCAAGTACAAGGAAGATAGGATTACACCAAGACTAGAGCAAGGATAGGTGAGATGTTTAGACAAACATGAGACCTTATAGGACATATGGAGAACTATATAAAGTTTCAATATGTAGGGGTTGACCCAATTTGAATAAAATTCAAATTTGTTCAAAAATTTTAAAAATTCTTAGGTGTAAATTGCTTGCCTATGTTAAGGATCAATAGCCTTATCCTATCCATTGGGAAACGTAGTCAAATACACTTTGAAAACAACAAGATCAGACCTTGAATTGATGAACAAGGTATTTTATTGACCTAAAAACACATAAAGGAAATACAACACACACAAAAACCAAGTAAAGGCACACTTTTTCTATGAAGCACTTAGGGAACACAAGACACAACAAAAAGCAAACTAATTATGTACATCTAACCAAACATACCTCCCTTCGTAGATAAAAAGGAAATTATCTTGAATATACTTCTTCATGAGATTAATTAGGGTGCCAAGAGTGCTTACTTTTGGATGTATTACTATATGATGCATGCTCCTTTCTTACTCCTTGGCTTGGCATGTCTTGTGATGGAGTCATCTCAAATAAATCTCCAAGGTAAATGAATTCTTCTTGACCTTGGAAAGATACCTCATACTTTTGTTCTTTTGTCTCATCATGGTAGATTTTCATTCTCATGAATGGAACAACTTATTAAATGTCTTTGTCCTCTTGAAAGGTTTCATTATTCTTCTCTTTTGTTACAACCTCTTCAAACCCTTTAAGAAGTTTTGTATCATGGCATTCTAGGAGTATTTCTTGTTTAGACTCCTTCTTGATGTTTGTAGGAACAAATTCACATGTGGTTCTATAATGAATCTTCAAACCATTTTCAAAAGACTCATAGTCATCATAGATTACTCCATCATGATTTATACTCTCTTGATGGTGATATCTCTTAATACCTACTTGCTCCTCAACATCTTGGGCTTGTTTTCTTAGAAGTATTTCCTTCTCACTATCTTCATATTCTTTAAATATTTTCATATAATTATGCCACATGTCTTCTTATTTAAACATGTCATCTTTCTTACCATTTCTTTTAGTCAGCTCCAAAGGAGTTGTGAGCCCCATGAAACCTTCAACTTTATTACAAATGTCTTCAAATATCTACCACAAGTCATAATCCTCTTTTTGATCAGCATCATGAAGGGGCCCAAAAGGAAAAGTTCTTTCCTCTTCATTGGATTCCAAAAGAACCTCTTCTAAGACTTATTCTTCACTATAAGTAAGGTCCTCTTTCCCATCATCAAAATCTGAATTCTCCTCACAAGAAGTCATTTCTTATTCATTATCAACCCAATCTAAAATTTCCATCTCCTTCTCCTTCTTAGTGGAGCCAATACTAGGCATCTCAAAACCAAGAATTTTAGCCCAAGAAGGCTTCCAAAGAGCAATGAAATAATCATCATTAGAATTTGATTTCCCCTCATTCAACTGATCCATATTAAGTTCAATTACTTCATTAAATTCAAGCTTCCTTTGAATAGATGAGAGATTCTACATTTTGAGTTCCAACTCCTCAATTCTTTTGGTAAGGTTTTCTTGAAATAGCTTCTCTTGGGGGGAAATAGGATCTTCATTAGGAAAGGAATTAAAAGGAAGTTGAGATGATGGGAAAAAGGTTTCTTGAAGAGGTATAAGAGGGAGTTGAGTAGGTTCAACCTTCTCTCCACTTCCAACTTCTCCACTTAGACATTATTTTTTCTTCTTTCCACAAGCTGCCACTAGTTCTTTCCATCTTGGGAAGCTAAGATTAGAGAGTTCTTCATGAGGATGAGATGAAAATGGAAGAATGTCACACTTATAAACTTCATTTTATTCTATCATGATGGATTGTGTCAAATGTTGGTTTCCAACTCAATCTCCTTGTTAAGATGAGTCTCTAATATCAACCTTATTCTCTCAAAATATTCTCTAACAATGGTGTCCCTCTTCCTTTGGCTGCTCTCTTGGATGGAATTCTAAGAATGGAAACATTATGGAATGCATGAAGGACTTGGGACATTTTTAAGTATGATTGGATTATTAGTTTGAATAGGTATAGTTGACACACTTGAAGGCTGATGTGGGGTGTATTGGAGCTACCAAGACTGAGCTATTTCATGAGCTTTCAAATTCTCTTCTATGTGGAAAATCAGACCACAAACATCAAGCATTTCACCTATAAGTCCTTACCAATTATCTCTCTCAATGGGAATCCATTTTATCTTGAATAGATCTAAATCATCCCTCACATTCTTGACATAATCACTAGGGATGACCTGACCACAACCATTTATAGTATCAAGGTCTAGCATATAGTCCTTATAGCCAATGAGAGTCTTATTGAAAATTGTAATGAACTGACTTACAGAAGAACTAGGTGAAATAGATGAAACATAAGCTAGGGAAGGCTAATTATGGGACTGGTGTAAATCATAGTAGGGCTGAATATGGCCATATTAGGACTGACATGACTGACCAAGGAGTTTTTCATATTGATAGGGAATAGGCAAATATGGATATGTCTCACCAACTTGTGTTAAGATAAATTCAACCTCAAAATAATCCATGAATAATTCATGACAAGATCATAAAACAAAAAACAACCTCAAATAGAGGGCCTAGAGTGCTTGACTAGTAGATTTATGCTTTGAGTCACCATTGGCACTTAGTGAAATTGTCTCCCAAGTTTGATATCTTAAGGAGGACACCAAAACTCCTCAAGCAATGGACTATTTAGTCCCACCGAGAATGATAAAAGATGTTGTCACTTGAACTTGTACCCCTTGAGGAGATGACAAGTCTTTCCTCATTCAAGTGACACAATGGAAACACCTCGAGGCTATGGGTGACCCAAATTTGAGGTGAGTCTCTAGATTAGCATTAGTTTCCTTGATGTACCACTTCTACACACTATAACCATACTTTCATTTATGAGGAAAATCATTAATAAGCCTAAAATAAACCTAGATAAGGAGGTGATGCACCAAATATATTTTTTACTCACACCAATTTCAATGCACTTGGAACCAAAAGGAAAACTACACATACACTTTATTCATCAAGCTGAAATATCTTCTTCTACATCAATATTTCAAGCATGGGGTTTTGAAGAGAGTCTAAATTAGGAGGAATTAGAAAATAGGTCTTATATAAACACTGATGAATGAGTTAATCACTAAACTTACATTCCATATTAGACACTTCTTGCTGACCTACAAAAGAGAGCTTTTAAACTACATAAGGCATTAAGAAGGATAACATGTCAAGGTAAGCAAAATACACTTTTACAAGATCAAAAACCATAATATGCACTTAATGAAATCATAAATGAGGTAAAAATTAGATTCTTTATTAGTTCAAGGTAAAAATTGAGTAGGGCTTCACTATAATTAGGTGGATATATCCATACAATAGCCAAAAAGGTTAGTATATATAACAAATGTGAGAGAAGAGAGAAAAGGTGAAGTTCAAGAGTCACTACAACACTTTTCAAGCAAGAAGAATGAGTTAAAATAACATGGAATAAATAATGAGATAGGTATTGCAAGGAAAACAAGGACAAATTTGCCTCAAACTCATATAACTCCTCCATATGTGGCATAGATGCTTTCTCATGCATATGAAATTGCCCTCATTGTTTGCCTTCATAAGACTACTTCACCAGTGAATAGGGTTAGGTATGATGATTGATCTAGGGGGGAAGGGTTACTAACAAGCCTTCAAATGCATTTTAGTGGTCTCAAATCATTCATATTATTTTGGATATGATTAACCATCCCAAATAGTTATAAATGACTCCTTCTCATGCACCCCTCACACTTGGCACATAAAATGCTTCTAATTCTTTGATATAATCCATGCATAAGGAGTAATGACACATTTCAAGAGTGTCTATGTCATAAAATTCATTAATCAAGCCTAAAAAGGCTTCCCAATTTAGGATTTCCTCATTTTTACTAAGTTCTCACTATCTACTCACTAGACTGGCTGAGATGAAGAAGATAGCAGACACACTTAGGATATTAAATACCTCAATATATGAACATGGGGACTTGGAACAAGTCCCAATATTTCTCCTAAATGTGATTGAATCTTTTGAAACCTTTCCATACCTAAAAAACACACAAATATGTCAGAGAAAACCCTATTATACACCATCTGTATAGGTGTAGAAAAACTCAGTCACATGGGGAGGAGCCTTGAAGAGTTATCTATAGCTTCAAATCATCTCCCTATCCTTTACACCCAATTTTGATGCTTTATTTACAATATTTCCTCCATGAGGTCTGAGTTGGGTTTTTGTGAGGGTTTTGAGTCATTTGGATTGTTAACCTTTGTTCATGAAATTATCTCATTCAAATCCTTGTTTTATGATTCTAATATCACCTTAGGGCCCCATGCATAGCCTTAGAGAAGTTATAAACATCTAAACATGGTCATTTGGGCTCTTTCTAGCTCTTGATGAGCTATTATGATGATTTAAGCAAGTCTTTGGGATGTTTATAGAAGTTTCTAAGACTTTTATTTGTAGATAAATCCACCAAGGAGACATGTATTGCTGACATACAAAAGATAGCTTTCAAACTACACAAGGTATTGGGAAGGATACCATGTCAAGGTAAGCAAAATACACTTGTACAAGATCAAAAACCATAGCATGCACTTAATGAAATCATGAATGAGGTAAAAATAAACTTATTTATTAGTTCAAGATATAAATTGAGTGGGTATTTTCCATACTTATGTGGAGAGATCCATATAATAGCCAAAAAGGCTAGTATATATAGTAAATGTGAGAAAAGAGAGAGAAGGTGAAGCTCAAGAGTCACTAAGACACTTGTAAAAAAAGGATAATTAGTTATAATATCATAGAATCAAGAATGAGATATGTCCTATAAGGAAAAAAGGACAAATTTCCCTAAAACTCATCTAACTCCTCCATATGTGGCGTAGATGCTCCCTCATGCATATGAAACTACCCTCATTATTTGCCCTTATGAGACTACCTCACCATTGAATATGGTCAATTATGATGATTGATATCATGGGGAGGGGTCACTAACAAGACTTCACATGCATTGGAGTGGTCTCAAATCATTCATATTATTTTAGTCATGATCAACTATCTCAAATAGTTAAAAATGACTCCTTCTTGTGCACCCCTCACAATTGGCACAAAAAATGCTTATAATTATTGAATATGATCCATGAAAAAGGAGGAATGACACATTTCAAGAGTTTTCATGTCATTGGGTTCATTAATCAAGCCTCAAAAGGATTCCCAATTGGGGCTTTCCTCATTTTCACTAAGTGTTCATTATCTGCTCACTAGACTAGTTGAGATGAATAAGATAGAAAACACACCTAGGAGTTTAGATACCTCAATATATGAACATGGGGACCTATAACAAGTCCAAATATTTCTCCTAAAGGTGATTTCATCTTTTAAAACCTTTCCATACCTATAAAACACATAAATATGTCAAATAAAACCCTATTATACACCATCCATACAAGTGTAGTGTAACTCAATCACATACAGAGGAGCCATGAATAGTCCTATATAGATTCAAATCATCTCCCTAGACTTTACACTCAATTTTGATTCTTTATTTGCAATATTTCCTCCATTGGGTCTGAGTTGGGGTTTGTGAGGGTTTTTAGTCATTTAGATTCTTAGCCTTTGTTCATGAAATTATCACATTAAAATCCTTGATTTATGATTTTTATAACACCTTATGGACCCCCTTTAACACTTAAAAATACCTTAGGGCCCCATGGATATCCTTAGAGAAGTTCTAAGCATCCAAACATGGCCATTTGGGCTCTTTCTAGAAATCTACATAGGCCTGTGTGAACTTTAATCTAAGAAATGGATTCTTGGTGGATTTATCTACAAATAAAAGGATTAGAAACTGCTATAAACATCCAAAATACTTGATTCAATCATCATAATATCTCATCAAGAGCTAGAAATGAAACTAGCTCCCCTTTTGATAGTAGGCCTATACCTTGCTTCATAAGTCTACCTACAAATTAAGGCTCAAATGACCTTATTCATGTTTTCACTACATCAAAAATGCTTAAACATATCTAAAAATATGTCATAGATATGTTCCAACTTGTTAGCTATCCTATCTAAGGTTAGAAATGTGAAAGGCTCTCAAATTGGCTACTAGGCCTTAATTCTCCCCATTAGGTTGACTATAACCCTTGTAGTTTATAGAAACCTATTATTATCTATACCTATTTTCTATGTTATTCATGTTTTAATATGTGTTTTAAAACTCCAAAAACTCTCTTGAAGTTCTCCCTTTTCTTGTGGTTTCAACTTTCATCTATTTTGTCAAAGTGTAGGGTTTATGTATGAGGGAAATGTACCCCCTATTTGAGACAAAATAGGGGGTACTTCCCCAATTTTATTCACAAAAAAACCCATTGGAGAGGATTATAAACCTAAAAATTATGATATATATAAAATTTCAACCTCTGGTGATTAGTCTATACCTTTAAACTTCCCAAATTTTTAAGGCAAACATTTTAAGATAATCTATGCAAGGTAATTTATAAGTAGATTATGTTTTGATGATTAAAGAGCCTCCATTTACTTGATTTGATATTATAATAGCCTATCTAGGTTTTCATCATCATTATGAACATTTTCTATTCTATGTTCCCCATTTTACCTCTCATAGATCCCTCATATTCATTTTTGATCTCTGTCTACTCAATCAGAGTTGACTATGACTATGTTTTGCTTGAAAGTAGATGCCTGTAGGTTATTTTTCATGAGACAAGATTAAACTAGTGTTTAAAAACTTATCAAGAGTCCCCTATGGTCACTTTAATATTTTATATTCAAAATTTCACCAAAAATATTCTCTTTTAGCACTAAGAAAACCTTATCCTTAACTCACTGCCTATATCTCCATGTATAGGGTTGTAGATGGTGTTAGGGCCTTAATAAGATAATAAGTTTGGAATACATTGATAAGGATGTATATATGTCATAATATAATTGGATAATTTCATTCATATTTTATCCCATCATGTTAAATTCACTTAGGAATGTCAATCTCTGTCTCAATGTGAGGCCCCCAATTGTAGGTGCTCCATTGTACTGAAAAGGAGACATGTAGGTGCATTTTATCCTTCTAAGACATGTACCATGCATATTAGGATCTCACTTAGGTCATTAAATGCATCCATGATGTGTGGGATTCTTAGTGTAAGTTTCCATGTTATATGTTTCTTATAACATGTAAGTGTTTTCCAAACAAAGCTGTAGATGATGATTTTCTAGGCCTGAGTGCACCTGCAGGTATACTTGGGAGTGGCTACATGCTCATGGATTAATCTCAGATAGATACTTGAGAAATTTTTGTGATTATTTAAGAAATATAATTACCTAGTGTATATTTCAAGCTCACATTATGATCTTTGGGTAAAAAAATAGTTGGAAAATTGAGAACTGTAGAGAGCATTGAGCAACTTTAGTGTGTGGGAAACATGTTTTGGGAACCTCAAACACTAGGTTCCTTTAGTTTTCCATTCTCATTCTCTTTCAAGTGATAGACCCATAGTAGGACTATAAAATGCTCACAACTATCTTTCCTAAAAAATCCTCTTGAACTTCTAAATCAAATCACAAAAATGGAGAAGATCTCTATTTTCTCAACTAAGGGAAATTTTCCCAAATTCAGGCTCTTTTATTTGGTAAGGTTTATCAAAACCTAGTGGGATACCAAGGGTCTTGATCATTCTTAGATACTAACATAAACCTCACACTCTTCATGAATACCAAGCCCTATCAATCATCACTCTATATAACACCTCTAAAATTCTACAAATGATAATTGTAGGTGTATACTTCTAAGTGTAAGGCAATGATGGTGACATGCAACGAAAACAAGCCTAAGAGAGGCTCTCTTAGGTATTTTAATGAATCTTAGTCAATATTAATAAATTTGGAGTATAATTACATCTATTCAAACATCATCATTATGTCATCAAAGCCTATAGGTGAGTGTCTTGAGCTATGTTGTGCAGGCAGAGATATGGAAGGAGCAAGAATATACAAGGGAAAAGGCCTCCAAAAGGAAAAAGACAATGAAAAAATGTGGAGAGGTCTTAGAAAACCTTGATAAATACTTTAAAATAACCAATCTATCAAATTAAAATAAAATATTATAAAACAAGATCAAACAAGGACCCCTCATAGATGCAAGAACATAAAAAGATACCTAGTTTCTTAACAATGATTCATAAAGGAGGAGCCACAAAACTCAAAATTCTTGCAATGGATTTGAATCTAACTAAGGTCCCCTTCAACCCTCAATATCATTCCCTCTAAATCCATCTGTACAGACTGTACCAAGCATTTGAAGTTGACCCTTTTTGGCTTGTGAAGGCAAGAAAGAAGAAGAAAAAGTAAAATTTGATTTATCTAACTTTGTTTCTACACACTAGGTGTAGGGAAGACCTTAGGGAGCTTAAAAGACACTTTTCTCATGTTTTCACTTGAAAGTGAGCTCACCAAATCTGCACAAGTGCCATTAAGGGCCTATTTTTAAGATAAACTCCCTATTTGTGTGTATGAAAATAATTCTTAACTACCTCTAATTACTTCATGAAATATTATAACACCATCCACATTATAAACTTTCTTGGTGATAAATATGATTCTTTGACATATCTGTATAAGTCATTTAATGAGCCAAAAATGTGACCAAAAGGATTTTTTGCATATTAAGCATGGCAAAGGACAAATTTATGACCTAAGAACACCTTAAAACACCTCAACGACCATGTTAGGACATTTATATAATAATTTGAGCCTTTTACCATATTTGACAAGAGTTGACCAGAGTTGACTTGCGTTGACTAGGCAAGTACAAGGAAGATAGGCTTACACCAAGACTAAAACAAGGATAGGTGAGATGTTTAGACACACATGAGACCCTATAGGACATATGGAGAAATTTGAAAATTTTAAATATGTATGGGTTGACCCAATTTGATTAAAATTCAAATTTGGTCAATTGTAATAAGGTGGTTATTAGTAACACATCTTATAACATTGACATAATCATATGGGACATTAAGATAATTGAATTGGTTGGCTTGGGCATTATGATCTTGACTAAAATTGTCTTTATTTTGATTCTAGCCTTGCATTTGATTTTGAGTATTACTTTGTTATTGATTGTTATGCTTTGAGAAGGGATATTTGTAAATACCAATGTTCTGATTAGTATTGGTATCTCTCTTTTCGAAGTCAATTTCTCCATTCTTAAACATATATTGAATGAAATGCCTTTGTTTTACACATCTATAAATAACAAGTCCTTTGATGTGATGATAATCATAGAATAAATTATCTTAATACCATGTTGATTTAGGTTGTCCCTCTGTAAAGGGATTTAGGATTGGCCAAATAATCATATTAGCCATAACAAACTTTTTGAATACTACCTCAAAGGGATCACTTAGGTCGCTAAAAACTCTATTCTAAAACTATCCCCTTTGTGGGGGTTCCCTTTTCAAGGTGAGTGGTGGATTGGGTGGATTATCTTGGGTAAGCAGTGATTTCACCATTTGCACATCTTGATTTTGTAACCCTATTGTAAACCACATTCTTATTTTTATTAAAGGTTTTTGGTATTTTCAACCATGTCCACTTGAATTGACATTAGAAGTTGGGCTTGTATTTGGTTTTGAGAGTATATTTTGACTACATCCTTATCAATAAGTGATTTTTTAGTCTACATCCCTTGTCAATGATCCCTTTAAATGACTTTGTATAATGAAGTCTTATATTGTAGGCAACCTTAGCATTTAGGTTTTGTGTAAAAATACTAGATAATTGATTATCTTGAAGATTGTGTGGGAAATGACTAGATAGGGTCTTCCATATTTTCAAGAATGTATAGAAGCTTTCTCCACCACAATATTTATCATTACACAAATCAACCATAATAAACTTGTTCTCTATGTTGTAAGATAAATGTTTGACAATTTATTTTGATGGGTCATCAAAAGTGGTGACCAATCCTTTTAGCAGTTTGAGGAACCACTCCAAAGCTTGTCCACCCAAGATTTTTGTAAACAAGTGAAGTAAGTAAATACTACAATAATCCATCTCTTGGCACATGATAAATAATGCCTATAAATGTTCCTTTGGATCACCTTTCCCTTTATATTTGTCAAACTTAGGTAGTTCAAAATGAGGTGGGAAAGGTACTTGAAGAAAACTTAGGTCAAAATGGTAAGGGAATATGTCATAAACTTTATACTTTTTTACTTTGGTTACCTATTTGAATTCCTGAACCTATTTCCCTTATTTCATTCCATTCTTGGATGTTAGGATCACTTTGTGATTGAAAGAGGTTATTTCATTAGGCATTCATGGATTATTCAGCTTGGTTGGAATTGGTATAATTAGGGATATATCCCTTTTGTGTGGTTTTATTAAGCATATTCACCCTGTAACCTAAATTATAATTTTGATAAGGGAATTATTATTGGATTAAATTTGGATGGGAATCTCTAAGGCATTGTTGATTTGGAAGAATTTGTTGTTGATGATTAGAAACTTGTTGTGAAAGGAAGGGAAGTTATTTCTGATTTTAAGTAATGTGTTGTCAAGAATTAGATGGAATCATAAAAAGACATTGTTTTTATAAAATATAAGAGGTAGGTAATGTGTGTTTTGAATTACCCACCACTTGCTAGGGTGGTGGAGTGTTTACAACTTGTTGTTGTAAATTATTGTGTTCTTGTTGCATATTAGAAAGGAATTCTTAGTGATTGAAAAAAATGTGTTGTGTATCAAGTGTAATTTTTTACGAAGCATTCATTGGGATTTCCTACTCATAAATAAATAATGGATCCACATTAGATGTAAGATTGGCTAAAGTTTCTTGTGATTTTTTTAATGGTTGGTTTTGGTCTATGAATGTAGCATTATTAAATGAAGTTATAGTTAGAGAAGTCATCAAATTGATTACATACTGACCCATGTAATTTTGACTAATCTATTTTATCATAGAATCAATAATTTGTCCATGTTAGGATGGGTAAAAAATTTAACCTTTCCCTTTACTAGATAATGTAATAACTAATTTTGAACTTTGGGTAAGAGACTGGCTTTGGTTAGTAGTTACCTCTTAAGGTAACTCCTATACTTGAACAAGGTTGTGTAACTATTCTTTGTGAAAATTAGGTGAGAGATTAGCTCCATATTATAGAAACCTTAAAAGGGCTTCATCTTTATCTTTAGAGAGTTTACTATCAAAATTAATTTTGACTAGATCCCTTAATAAGAAGGAGATCTTCAAACATGGTTGGGTGTTCTTCTCCGTCTTTATTATTTTAAAAATTTATAAGATACCTAGATGGATCATAGAAGTTTTCTTCCTTAAAACTAGGGCCATAAGAGGCCCCATTATAAGTGTATCTAAACATGTCAAAAAAAAAGCCACTTAGATCTTATAAGTGTTTGACCCCATTTGAATGATTGACCTTGGCTGGCCTTGATTCTAAATTTGGAATTAAAATTGGATTGAGATCAAATTGGTTTGGAATTTAGAATTATATTGACATGAGAAACTTGAATTTGGACCTGAGTAAAAATAGATAACATAACAATACAAAATGGAAATAATTTTATTCTAATTGGGAGTTTTAATATTTTGAAATGTAATAATGGTGTTTTGTAACATGGACAACATAACACCTTAGGGTGTAAGTATGTGAAGACATGTTTTTGACTTTATATTTTTAAACTTGACATGTTTTTTAGATTCATTTTTTGAATATGAACAAGTTTTTGACATGATAATCAAGAATCAACACACAAGTATCACAAATATACTTTAAGAACTAACACAAAATTATGGTACAATCATTTATCCTTTTGATATACTCACCTTTGAGAGGATTAAAATTTTAATACTTAATTAAGTAATTAAAAACAATTATGGTAGTGTTTTAATTTCACCCTTCTCTCAAAGGTCTATATGTAGAGGTGATACTCAAGGGATTATACCTTTACACCCCTGCATTAATGAGAATTTCATGGAAAAAGAGTATTTTATTCTAATGTTTTCATTTGGATTTCTAGATGGTCCCCAAAGGGAAAAAATTCCTCAATTAGATGTTGAGACTTATTAGGAAAATTTTTAAAGGGTCTAGTCCCTTCATAACCACTTCATTTTTAGGATTTCAATGAATTGATACTATAAAATTCAATCTCCAATATACATTTCAATCAAATATTGATTGAGTGTAGCCTCAATTTGTATAGATTATTGGATAATGAGATTGGTATGTGCATTATGGAATAAAGTCCCAATTATCACTCCCTATTAACTCTCAAGAAGGTGATAAATTCCACCCCATGTAGTCTAAAATCAAATAAAAGAAAAAAAGTGTTTGTTTTTCATTCTTAGGATCCTTGACTAATGGAAAATAGAAGAGCATATTTCAAACAACATTTTATGTAATCAATAAAGTAAGAAAGCATCAATATTTAAGCAAAAAATGAAAAAACATAAGTGTTATTAGATTACTAAATGAAATATAGGTTATTTTATTAAGAACCAAATATAAATATGAATGAATTTTGCCTTTGTTAACTATGTGAAATAACTCTTTAATATTACAAAACCTATATGAAAATGGTTAGAAGTTTAAAAAATATTTTTGGTGATTAAAAGAGGTTGGAATTTTTTAGTATTAAGCCTTCGGGAAAAACATGTAGGGAAATATTATTGTTCTTTAGGATAATCTCATCATTCTAAATATCAATATCATTACTCTACAATGAATCAAAGATACAATCTAGTAACCTTGTTGATTAGTAAGATGTCCTCTCTATTTTTTAGGGAAAGTTCATTATTTTTAATAAATAATAACACAAAAAAAATTAACTTTTACAAGTTCATCAATTAGCAAGTCATTCTCACTGATGCACAAGTCAATCTCATTGATATAAAGTCAATATAACTGATCTCAAGAGATCATGATAAATATGATAATGTGAAGTCATTGTTCAGTACGATGATCTCACTAATGCATAGATCAATCTCACCAATGCACAAGTCAATCTTGATGATCTAAATAAAAATACATTGAGGTTGGTAATGTGAATTTTTCATTAGATAGGTCAATATTGCTACTATGCAGGTCAAGTTTACCATTCTATAGGTCAATTCCACCAATCTTTAGAAAAACATATGAATATGGTAATGTGAAGTCACCATTAGACATGCTGATCTTGTTACTATGAAAGTAAAGTTTTCCATTATATATGTCAATCCTATCGATCTATTTAAGCACATATAGAAAATAGAAAATAATAAACAAAAAAAATTTGATCTACAGGTTGAAATCATTATTCATGGGAGTGACCTCACCAATACATAGTTCAATCATATTGATTAGGATAAGATGGAACATGGAAAAATTAGAGGAAAAAGAAATAAATTTAGGTTAAAGAGTGATCTTATTTCATAATTAAAAGATTAATAAGGATTGAAAAGATATTTTTGGGGTGAGAGGTCCCATCAGGCATGCCAAATGTAAACCATAATTAAAAGAGAGAGCTTCTTTTAGCAATATTCAAGATATAAACAAATTCATGAAACATAACCTCCAAAACATGATTCCTCATATTGTAAAAGGTCTATGAAATAAAGAACAAATATAAATCATAACCAAGTAGACATATACCTTCCTTATGGACTCTCCTTCAAAGCCAAGTCACATACATGATTATGCCTAGATGTAGAGCTCACAGTCTCCATGAATGTCATTGTGTGAAATCCATCAACATCTCTACAATTATCTAAAATGTTTTATGGATCAATTAGAAGAAAATAGGGGAAGAATTTGAGGGATTTATTTAGAGTTTCTTTGCACAAAATTTTTATTGAAAGGTTTATGGTGACCCTTCTATTTATAGGTTTCCTAAATTGACTATGGCTTTTAGATCTAGATCAATATGGGTGGCTATAATTCAATACAATTTTAGAGGCAAATGCAATAAATATTTTGGAAATAAGTTGCATTAATGAGGCATGGCTTTCCTTAATATTGATATTTGTTTATATTAATTGCCTATTGTTTTCCAAATTTCTAGATGATGTAATAATTTAAATATTTGAATATGGCATACTTCAATATTAGCCAATTTTCATGTATTTTCCATTTAGACATTTAATTTGATTTGTTAGGATAATTAATCTTAATAATATTTTGGGTGATTTATGTAATCTCAATTTTAATATTCATTTTAGATAATTGAACCAAAACATTATTTTCAAAGTGATAATTTGACTCGCATTGATTGAAATGAAGATGAATTAGAGCATTTTAATGGTATTGGATCTAGTTTATGCATTATTACATGAAGTTGTTCTGACTTGTAATGTTGACATAGAAGTGGTAAAAAATAGATGTCTATAGCTCTCCCATATGTCTTTGCATGTGTGTGAATCATGTAATGTGTGATAAGCAAGTACAATAGTGATCTATCTTGTAACTTGGTAAATATATCTCTTAGATTGATCCTTTAGTAATTTAGACATGTAGATATGTTGTTCTTATGATAGATATGGAAAATGAGAAAATAAGGAATATGTTCTCACCTGAGTGCTTGATTGAGTGATTTTGGTAAGTTTCCTAGTGAGTAGGTATGAAATTTTTAGGTGAGGAATTAATGAAGGTTGATCTTATATTTATACCAATCCCTTTGGAGAATATCTCACATTAATAACCTAGTTTGGTAAACCATAGGAATACATTTCATTTGTAAATTAGATGACTTTAGGGCACTAGATGCTTGTGTTGGAATATGAAACTTGTGTAGATGTGGGCATCTAACTGGGACACAAGTGTCTAGGTAGTTAGAAAACATATACAGATTTAGAATTTGTAGAGATGGAAGATAAGTAGGTTTAAAGAATTCTAGAAAGATATAAGGTGTGAGTCATTAGAATAACATTTGTTAGACTAAGAGATAATAAATTAGGCATAAAGATATAGTGTATGAGAGCCTTTTGGTATAATAAAAATTCTAGAAGTTGAAGGTACATCGATGATATGTGTTTGCCAAGTGTACAAGATTGAGGTGGTATATAATTCATAAATAATGTCTACACATGTTGGCAGATAAGAGTGGATGATTATTTCCTATTGGTCTTATAGATTTGGTTTCATACATGATAAATCACCACCACATGTTTACTTTTACTTGGGGTTCTTTTTTTTTAGTGCAACTATATAGGGATTTACACTTTACATCCTGTTGTTTGTTAAAATTATTAGTATAAAAGATAAAAAACTAGAAAAAATCTTACTTATAACCTTTCAATAAGATCTCATTCACAAAATTTTGAAGGTTGTAATTAAACCACTAGACCCTTAGACTCATAAAAATGCAAAATGTGGTAAATGTCACATCTACATCCACACATCCCTAGATAGACCTTTGGGCCCTTAGCCTCATTAAGATGTGAAATATAGATAATATCACATCCACATCCACATGTTCCTAGTGTAATACCAGTCATACCTCTAGGCCCTTGTCCATGTGGATACATGAGACATGATGAATCTCACATCTACATTTTAACCTCCCCTAAGGACCCTTGATCATACCATCAATCCTCACCTGATATACATATGTGTATAGGGACTAAGATGTTTAGGGATGAAAAAAATAGTTTATATACTTCTTTTAGGATTCTTTTCCCTCATTATTGTTCTACCCCTCTACCCCATAGTAATGAAACTCTACCAATTTTTTTCCAAAAATATATCATACCTATCTCACCAACAACTTCCCTCATCTTGATCTTGTTATGAAAATTGATCTTTCTAAAATTTAGAATTACCATATGTCCACTGCCCTACATTTTTTCAACCAATCTAGTACTTTTTGCCTCTTGATCCACTGGATATCCTTGCACTTATCTATCAAGAATTTATCATCCAATTTAGAACTAGTAAAATGAAATTCAAATACATGGGATATGAACCTTTATTGGTGCTAGATTGTGACATCCCAATGATTTTTGATTCTTAGACTGGATATGTAGACATGATTGAATTATTAAAAAGATTGATTTTTAAAGTCAAATAATGTTAATTAAACACCTATAGAAAAGTGGCCTTCCATAGGTATCTGCCTTTCCCACTTTGATGTAATGTATTTATTATTTTCTTGTGCCTAGTACTAAAACTCAAAAAATAGGGAAATCAAGTCAAAATATAGACAACTCATGGTAAAGATAGATGAAATGGAGATAATCATGACATTGAGAATCCCCCTCCATGAATAATTAGTTAGTATTATCGTACCTAAAGGAGAGGCATGATGAAACCAAGACCCTACCAAGTGTTTGACCACTATCAATAGTTCCTAGGTTAAACACAAAAGGGATAAACTCTCTAAGGTTCCCAAGACCTTATACAGAGTATATTTCAAAGAGAAACTTTTAGATATAATTATCCTACTAAATTGGATAGTAGGTAATGAAAACATCAAACATTTTTTCCATTAATTTTTTCTCCCAATGAAAATCATTTGTCACAAAAAGAAATTTATGGATTTAGGTGAATTGACAAGTGATTCCCTACATGATCAAATGTTGAATGTGCAAACATCAAGGTATTTCTTTATGACATCCTATCTAGTATACTCATTAAACTCTCATATGGTATACCTAGGGCTCTCTTAATGTGTAACTATCACTCACTTGACATAATTATTTGATTGTTTTCCCCATCTCACCCTGTAACAAAATAACAAGGACTACACTAAGGTCAATGATGCATTCATAATGAGAGTAGTGCAATTACTATAAGAAGATTGGAGAATGAGGATCTTTGTTGAAGTAACCAAATTGGTTAACCAATATGGAAACTACTATGTTTAGTTCTAATAATTTACATACATTAGAGTTATAGGTTATAAGGGGCATCCCTTAAGACTTCTAAGGTTGTCTAGTGATAATATCATCCTCACTGAGCTTTGTAGGCAATTGTCAGTCACTCATAAATAATGTAGATAAAGCATGTTCTTGATGTTTCTTTCCCCATTGTATTGGGTAGTGTCATTTATAATTCTACTATAAATGTCCATGACATAAAACTATCCATCTCTAAGTTCACTCTCTAAATATATTCCAATATAAAATCTATGGATACTAGAAGGTATGTGAAGCAAAATCTGGGTATAAGGTCTACATATTAATATAAACCTCAACTTGAAGACTATTGGGCTGATTATGTAGATGAATTTGAGTTGATATAAAGAGATTGGAGCTAGATGACCCTAGATTAAATAAAGGAATTTATATATGAGTGGGATCCTAAGGGGATGGTGGATGGTAATTTATATATTCTCAATCCAAAATATGCCAACACAATCATGAATGCACTTTTTCCAATTGTTAGTTGGTCAATCAAAAAACCAACTTAAAATAGAGGACGTAAAGAGTATAGACTCACACAAATAAATGGTTATATAAAAAACTAGTTGGAGTAAACATGGGTGGCTCAAAAAGAGGAAAATATTTAGCTCTCCTTAAGCAAGATCCCCCATTAGTTTCTAAGAGAAGTGGTTCTAACATGTCTATTGAATCCTTAGGACCCTCTGGTTTGAGTGATTATGGATATAACAATACCAATCCCAAGAAGCAATTGGGAAAGAAATTTTAATAAAATATAGTAGTAAGTAAAAATAAACAAGCCAAAAAATTAGTGAGACCATAGTCTTCAGCTAAAAACTTGGGTGATCCCAACTTGCTTTATCCCAAATATCACATAGCAATACATAGTCTCATTTTTTGAAATTGAATAGTAGAAAAAGGTTGAAGAAGAGAACCCACATTATCCATCTAGGTCCTCATAAGTTCATTTTCCTCCTCTAAATCCCTACCCATTCATTAGCTACTCAAGTAGTTACCTTCAAAGATATTTCATTCTAGTGGATACAACCTATGATCTAGAAAATAAAAAGGGTGGTTGAAGCCGAATAACTAGATTTTGATTTTGTAGTTGATGTCTTGAGGACTCTTTCACCAAAGAAATTAAATACCACTTCTATGTTAATATTATATTCCTCATTAGCATAATTCATAAATATTTTTGAACTAAATGTTGAGAAGTATTTCATAGAAATAATGTTAGGAGATTACAATTTGAAAAGGATATCACTTAGAGAAGTAACAAGAGAAGGTGATATTCATAATATCTGAGAAACTAGTGAAAGGAAAATTAAGAAGTCTAAACTAGATGATTTTACTCAAGAAAAACCTAGAGGATAGATCAAATAATTAACAAGCTATGTTAATTATCTAATCCATCTAGTATAAACTCCTACAATACCATCATTTAATGCTCTAACATAATTACCAATAATAAGTAAGGATGTTATTACCATAATCAGTAAATATAGCACCTATGTCAAAACTCTCAAAGCATGGGTATATTATTTCCTCACAAATGAGATGAAATACATTGAATAAGTCATGAAGATATATGATTTCATTAATCAATAATTATAATATATCCATGTATAGATCAAATCTCACACCTCCACCTTAAAGGTATGGGAAGAAGTGATTAGAAACATGATATAAATGATCATGATGGAAGCTAAAGTAATAATATAAGGTGGAGTTTTTGATAAATAATAAGATGACACATCTTGTAAATGAGCATAATGTATATTTTTTAAAATGTAAATCTTGAACAAGGCTATAGAACTACTGAAGGAGAGTATATATATGGGTGAATAAAAAATTAAATTAATTTCAAACAATTGGGATGAGATCCATTTCCATTTATATAAAGATGGAAAGATGTCACATATTTTACATGAACTAAAAGTTGAATTCTAAAAGGTAGTCAAAGAAAATATTCTAAATGAAGTACAATTCAATAAATCTTCAATGAAAACTCTCAGTGAAATTCATATTTCACTAGAAGAGTTAAACACCCAACTGGAAGATTTGTGCAAATCTCAATGTTCCTTGACGTTCATTTCACAAATATTGTTCACACATTTTCATCATGTGGTGATTAAAAAAAGTAATGAAGTTCTTAAAATAGTCAAATGATTCTAAAAATTGAAGGAAACATGTGAACATATTATGTCAAATAATATTTAGTAGTAGTCAACTCATCTATTAGTGTTGTTGACTCATAGAAAGATTCTCAATGAAATTCGTTCTCTCTTTCATATTTTCATCCAAATTTTATTTTAGGAAATTTACATTTTATGATTTTAAAAATAAAAATTATGAAAAGTAGAATAGGATAAAAATAGAATACAAAAGGTCATTTTGGAATGTGAAGGGTCAGCCCATTCCTTTTATTATAAACACAAGAAATGGAATTGAAATAAGGATTTTTGATGTCCACAATTTGTGAAACTTGAAGAGGAATAAGAAGGATATTTTGTGTTTAGTATTTATCTAAGAACAAGGAGTTACTTGAACTTTATGCCTGGTTATTTCCTTAATGAGCATACATTTTTAGTATGTAATATATTTCTCATTGTTCCAAGCATGAATGGTGTCTGATCTCTTAAAGAAAATTTCTCATTTAATTTTAATTTAATATGTAAGTGCATGAAATATAAGTTTATTAACTCTTCCATGACTCTCTTTTTTGTCTTTTATATTTCCTTTATTTTTAGTTAGATTGAGTTTCTATCAAACCCATTTCATTTAAATTGTAAATGTTATACATAGTTTTATTTATTATTATTGATTTAAATAAAAATAACCTCCCCTCATAATAGAGGGGAGACTTCGATCTCATAAACTATAGTGAAATATTTATTTATTATCATTTACCAAATATTTCACTAATAATTTTTGGCACCCACCATGGGGCACATTCTATACCTTTCGTGCAACCCATATTTTCTAATCATAGTTATTTATATGACTATTTTGAAAATATGAACCCAATCATTCAATAAAATCTTGACTAGATGCATGATGCATAGTTAAATATTTCTTTTGATTTATGACAATTTGCTTAGAATTACCAAGTATGTAATCTCTAGTTTCAAAGAGCCACAATCATGCTAGACAAAGAAGAGCAACATGTTAATTTTACTCAAAGGCTAGTTGTGCTTGTTAGCAAAAGAATAATATTTAAATCTCCTTAAAAAATTTAGTATCCTAGCTAATAAAATATATATAAGGTCATCCCCAAAGAAGAGAGGAACCTCTAAGGCATTCTTTGACGTGTAAGAACAATATAGTTTCAAAAATTATCTAGAAAGAATAAAAGAAGTAAAGCATGTGATCAAAACCTTATCTCTAACAAAAATACTTATTTATAGAGTATTTGAGCATAAAAATATGGTTATCATTATACCTTGGGGTACTTGTATAAGTTCATTGGCTTTAGACATTCAACTCCATGAGCTACCAAAAGGTTCAAGAAAGAATTTCCATAAATTCACTAGAGACAGAAGATAATATATCAATGAACATATCAAAGATTTATTTTTTGCATGTGTCATATATGGTGTTGAACATGGTGATGTATCAATTAGATAATTTGTGAAAATTTGGCTAAAGGGGCCATAGAGTGGTTCCATCATTTACCCATTGCTCCCATCCCAAATTGGTAAATAATGAATGATAAATTTGAGAAGAGGTTTAAACCTACCGAAGATGAGCATTCCCTTTTAACACAGTTGTCTCAGATTAAAAAATGTTCCCATAAACCTATGAGGGATTCCATAGCCTACTTCAATAAGTTGTAACTAAAATCCCTATAGCTATAATTCCCACAATAGAAATCAATTTTTTTTTAATGCTTAATTACCTGAAATAAGTTTCTTTTTGTGAATAAATCATCTAAAAACATTGGCTGATGCACAAATCCAAGCCATTGAAATCAAATATGATATTATCATGGATGGAATGATGAATAAAGAAGCCTTCAAAACCTAAGAATACAATTTAGTTGATCCTCTTGTTCAAAAATTAGAAATGATATTTTGGCTTTGAAGAAACAGATTCCCCTATCTCAAAATGTTCCATATAAAGATATACCTAGGAGGCCTTTTTTATCATGATAATGTCTGATGTAGACTACCTTCTCTAACTCCTAAATTCCTTATTGAATTAGCTCTAACTATTAATCATTACTATTGTATTTTTCATTCCACTAATGATCATGATGGTTCAAATTGACTAAAAATGGTAATAATGTTTCAACTCTACAAAATTGAAGAACCACCCAATGAAGATGTTTTGGTCACCTCTGATATTGAAATATAGGAACCCAATGGTGAATCCACTATGGACTACTTTGATTATTAAGAATGCATTGAGGATATGAATAGTCATTCATATGTAGCATTCACCTGAGCTTAGAATGAAAAGATGAAAGCTTTAAAAAAGAATGGAGACATTGATAAACCAAAGGCCAAATAAGTTTCTAAAGCTACTAAAAGTCCCAATTTTTTTTTGAGGTAGCCTATTCTTGAGTTTTTTAAAAATAAAAAAATTATAAAATTTTAGTAGTTCAAATATTCATTATTTGATTATAAGTGAAGAACATGCCAATTCTTCATTTGATATAATTGATCAAATGAATAGAAATAAAGTTCAAATTTCTCAAAATGAATATCTCAAAAATAATCTTGAAAAACTAGATAGGTAGGTAGAGTTTATCAAAGGAGTAGGTCTTACCACCCCTATTAATGGATAACACATTAGGATGGTTAATTATGATTTGTATAATAATGCATATGTCACCACTCTAGGCCATGAGATGCTTGAGCCTATCTATGTATCTCTTTTCATGGGTGGTTATAAATTAAACAATTACATAATTGGTACAAGGGTTTTTGATAATGTCATGTCAATGAAGGTAGCCCATGCCTTAAGGATAAATTTCACCAAAACATTTGGGTGATGTTTCAATATAGAAGTTATGTAAGTTCTATTGATCAGACAAATAAAAGATGCATAGGTTTCTCTAGTCACCTTTCCACAAAAGAGGATGAAGATGACTATATTAATCTCAAACATTCCTCCTAGCTATGTAATTTTTTTTATTAGGTCTTTCTACAAAGATCTTGGGGGGAAAATAAACTCTATTAGACTCAAGCAGTAATCCCAGTAAAAGGAATTAATGAAAAGTTGTTCCTAGAGACAAAAGCCAAAATCCTAGTATAAAATTATAATGATTTTGGATAAGATATATTGTATAAAGATATTGGACCTAAAACTTATATGATGGTGTCTAAAAAAGATTTGAAACTCCCAGAACTGATAGAAGGTGATTCTAATGATGTCAAGACTTTAGAATTTGATGGAAGTTACTCGACCAATGGTTCAAGATCTGGTGTGTTGTTAATATCTCCACATAAAGAACCTTTTTCTTTACTCATAAAAACTTCAATTTGAATGTAAAAATAATAATTTTGAATATGAGGATTTGTTGGTAGGATTATAGGTAGCAAAATAAATGGGTATTCAAAACCTTTAACCTCAAGGTGGTGCCAAATTAATTGTTAAGCAAGTGTGAGTTCAATATCAAGTCAAAAATGATAGGCTCAAACATTACCAAAATAGATTTCTAGATTGTATCAAGGTATTCCAAGATTTATCTATAAATTTAATTTCTAGAGAAAAAAAATCTAAAGAATATGTGTTAGTTCTCTTTGCTTCCTTGATGATTCCTCCATCAAAGATTGACTAGGATCGGTATGCTATTGAAAAGGTATACCATCCTAGTGTGTAGATAATGTCAAACACTGACAAGATTTTGATAATTATGAACAAATAATTGCCTTAGAGTAGAAGGATAATTTTATAAATTTATTCTTCAATGAATGTCTATTTGCATATAGAGAATCCTCAATCTTAGAAGATAAAGGAGAATAGAATTCACCAACACTAGATATAAAAGAGGAGCCACTTGAAGGTAGTATTGTTTAGTTAAAAGGAAATAAGATACCAAAATGTCTCATTTTTGTAGAATAAATGTTTGAAAAATATGACAGGTATGTTAAATTAAGAATTCAATAATACCCTCAAGTATCTCTTAAATATGAGAAAATAAACATTGGCACTAGGGAAGAACCAAAGTATTTAAATATCAAAAAATGTTGTTCTAAAGAAGAGTGTAGAAGGTTCATTTCTCTCTGTAAATTATATAAAGATGTGTTTATTTGGAGTTATGCAGATCTAAAATCCTTTAGACCAAAAAACATATAGCACAACATTATGTTGAAACCCAATATTAATCTATTCAGTTAAAATTTGAGGCATTGTAATCCTAAGATTGTTATAACCATCTACAAGGGGAAAAAATAGATTCTATAATTGTATTTCTAATTTAGTATTCAACCTAGGTAGCCAACATCCTACCCATTTTGAAGAAGAACAAAGAAGTTAGGATTTATGTGAATTTCCATAATATTAACCAAGACTCACTCAAGGATAATTATCCCTTGAAAATCATGGATCAAATACTTCAAGTCATCATAGAATATAACATGATGTCAATTTTGGATGGATTCTCTAGATATAATCAAGTCTAAGTAGCCATGAAAGATCAATTCAAGAGAACATTCACTACCCCTTGGGGAATTTTTGCCTACAAAATAATACCCTTTAGCCTCATTAATAGAGAATAAATGTTTAAAAGAGTGATGGATTTGAAATTCAGTGTCATGAAAAACAAAATCATAGTCATTTACCTAGATGTCTCACAATTTTCTCAAAAAAAAAGAATATCACTTCAAACACCTAAAGAAGGTTTTTGAAAGATCTCATTCTCATGGAATTTACATGAACCTAAATAAGTACATTTTCATGATAAAATAATTAAATCTCTTAGGTCACATGGTATCTATATTAGGTACTAAGATTGAACCATAAAGGGTGAAAGCTATTTAACAGTTGTCCTTGCCAGCCATTAAACTTGGTACTCATTCATTATTTGGTAAAGTCAATTTCCTCAAAAGATTCATTCTAGAATTTATAAAACTCACCAAAAACATCATGAAAATGATCATTGTAAAATATTACTTTAGGTGGAGCAACTATGGGAATAAATCATTAAATGAAATCAAAAACACAATTGCTAAAGCACCAATTTTGACATATCTAGATTTTAGTAAAAACTTCATCACTTATTACTACTTCTCTGATTATACATCAATTATCCTAGTATAGTAAAATGATGGAATTGATTCCCCTATTTCCTTCATGATTTTTAGATTAAAAGATAATGAGCTCAAATATATTTTAGTAGAAAAACATGTATACATTATGGTCAAAGCTATGAAACATTTCAGATTCATATTCTAAACACTCATACAATCATCATGGTTCTAGATTCAATAGTAAAATCAATTCTCACTCAGCAAGAACTTAGGTCAAATATAGGTGGTTGTATTTCCAAATTATAGTAATATGATCTAGAAATCAAGCCTACAAAATTTGTAAGAGGATAAGGCCTTTGCCAATTGATTGTTGAAAGTGTCAATTCTCCAAGAGAAGAAAAAGAAGGGATATCATTAGTTATTTTCATTGATTCCCTAAAAGAATGGTATTGAGATATATAATTTTTATTAGCCTATGAGGAATGTCTAACCTACTTGAATCCCAATCAAAGGAGGACTCTTGAATTAATAGTAATCATATATGTGATTTGGGATAATGCATTGTATAAAAAATCTTTAGATGCATATTTCAGAGATGTGTAAACATAGAACAACAAAAGAAGATCTTGGAAGATTTTCATGACAAAGCCTATGGAGGACATTTTTCATCCTCAATCGCTACATTCAAATTATACAAAATCATTATTATTAGACCATGTTGTTCAAGGATGCACATGAATGAGTTTCCAAATGTGAAGATTGTTAATATTTTATTGGGAAGCCAAAGTTTTTGCTTTACTTATCAAACTTGTAATCATTGAAGAAACCTTTCAATAATGGGGATTAGACTTCATCGACACTTTAAATCCTTAGTCTAGTGCTAGTCACACTCACATTTTGACTACCACTAACTATTTCAAGAAGTGGGTGGAGGTTATTCTAGTAAGATCTACCACTTCCTAAGTTGTGTATAACTTCATCAAATAAAATATCCTAACCATATTTAGTATCCCATAGAAAATAGTGATGAATAATGCTCCCAATTTTTTTATAGATGCAATATCTCTCTAGCACATTCTTTAGATTACTACCTTTAGGGTGATGGTCAAGTTGAGTCTAACAACAAGAATATAACCATAATTGTTCATAAGTTGGTCAACAAAAATCAAATGAATGGGCATATAAAACTATACAATGCATTGTGGGCTAATAGTATTACTCCTAAAAGAGTACTTGGAATGTCTCCATTTCATCTACTATATGGGAGAGATATTGAAATTCCCATTTATATGAAACTAATAGCTTTGAAACTATCTCAAGCTATTGAAGATGAACATTTCAAAAACGTAATAAAAAAAAGTAATGTACCTAGATAAGATTGAAGAGGAATGAATGATTATGGTCAATAAGATCACAGTTCATCAAGAGAAGGTCAAAGAAATATTTGACCAAAAATATCGATAATGTGATTGCCATATTGGTGACATGGTCTTGCTTTGTGATAAAAGAAGAGACCCAAGGGGAAGTCATGGGAAATTGACTCTCTATGGATGGGACCTTTAAAATTTTGACACTTATGTGGCAAAAATACATATCATCTATCATATAGATATGGTACTCACATCCCACTACCCTAAAATGGGTAATACCTAAAGTTATATAAATAATTATTATAGGTTAAACCCTACCATTTCCATTTTAGTTGTGTGTTTCCATTTTAGTTGTGTGTTTTCATTTTAGTCACATGTTTCCTTTTCATTATGTTATTCCCTTTCTATTAATCTTCAAGTTGAATTTGTATCCCAATGGACAAGGAACTGATCTACTAAAAACCTAGAGTTTTGGAGGATTAATCTATGCCTTCTTCTGAATTCATATCCCCAGCCCGAGCCAATAATTATTTACTAAAAATGTTAGTGTAAAATATCAAACAACTAGAAATTTTTTTACTTAGAACTTTTCAAGAAGATCACACTCACAAAATTTTGAAGGTCATGACTAAAATACTAGACCCTCAGTTGTGAGAAGACTTGAAACATGATAAATGTTATATTTGTATCTTTGCATCCCCAAAGGACCATTAACTAAACCTTTAGGCCCTCTACCTTGTAAAGATGCAAAATGCAACAAATGTTATTCCTGCGTCCATGCATCCCTGGATGACCTCCAACCTGATCTTTGGACCCTCATCCATGTGAAGACATGATATGTAGTGAATACCACATCTACATATCCCTAAGGGACCCTCAGCTAGACCATTAGTCCTCACTTGATGTGCATGTATAGGGATGAAAACATCCAATGTAGAAAAAAAGAGTTTATATACTTATTTCTCTACTCTTTTCCCTCATTGTTTCTCTTCCTCTCTACCCCATAGTAATGAAACTCTACCAGAACATTTCCATAAACATTACAAAACTTGTCTCATGACCATCTTCCCTCATCTTGATCTTATTTTTAAAATAAATTTTTATAATATTTGGAATTACCATATGTCCACTACCCTGCATTTCTTTCAACCAATCTAGAATTTTATACCTCTTGATCCATTATATATCCTTACACTTTATTTGTAGGTAGTTATCATCCAATATAGAGTTGACAAGAAAAAATTTAAATACATGGGATATTAACCTTTGTTGGTGTTAGATTGTGACATCCCAAAAAAATTTGATTCTCATATTGGACACATAGACCTTATTAACTTTCATAAAAGATTAAATTCTAAAAGTCCAAAAATGTTGATCAAACACCTAGTATAAAGTGGCCTTCCACAAGTATCTACCTTGACCACTTTGATGTAATGCTCAAATTTAGTATTCACTTATGCCAAGTACTAAAACTCACAAAATAGGGAAATCATATCAAAATATGAACAACTAATGGAAATTATATTTGAATTGATGATAAGCATGACATTGAGAAAACCCCTCCATAAAGAGTTAGTTAATATCAATTTAAGTGAAGAAGAGGTAGATTGGAACAAATACCCTACCAAGTGTTTGACCACTATCAATAATTCCTATATGAAACACAAAAGGGAGAAACTCTCTAAGGTTCCCAAGACCTTATACAGAGTATATTTCAAAGATAAAATTTTAGATATAATTACCCTACTAAATTAGATAGTAAGTAATTAAGACACCAAACTTTTTCACCATTGGATGTTCCTACCAATTCAAATCATCTATCATATAAATAAATTTGTGGATTGGGGTGAATTTATCCAATATTCCCTACATGATTAGTTGTTAAATGTGTAGCCATTAGTTCAACTCTTCATGAATCCTATCTAGTATACTCATTAGCCTCCCAGATGGTATACCCAGGACTATCTCAACATAGAAATACCACTCAATTGATACAAGTATTTGATTTTTTTCCCCAAATCAACCTATAATAGAGAAATAAACATGACACTAGGGTCAATGATGCATTCACAATGAGAGTAGTGTAGTTGCTAGAAAAAGATTGGGGAATGGGGATCTCTACTAAAGCAACCTAATTGGTTAACCAATATGGAAATACTATATTCAAATCCAAAAATTTACATACATCATATTTGGAGGTTATGAAGATCATCCCTTAAGACTTTCAAGGTTGGCTAGTGATAAGATTATCCTCATTGAGCTCTGTAGGAAATTATCAAATGTTCATAAATGATGTAGAGAAAAAATGTGTTTGGTGTTTCTTTCCCCATTGTATTGATTCATTTAATTTTAAAGTTTATTGTAAATTCCCATGATATAAATATCCATCTCTAAGTTCACTCTCTGAACCTATGCCAACAGAAACTCTATAAATACTAGAAGGTATGTGAAGTGAAATATGGGTATAGGGTTTGCATATGAACATAAACCTCATATCAAAAACTATTGGGATGATGGTGTACATGAATTTGAGTTAATGTGAAGATATTGGATTCAAATGACCCTAGATAAAATAAAGACATTTATAGACAAGTGGGTTTTTAAGGGGATGGTAGATGATAGTTAGATCTTTTTAATCTAAAATATTCCAACACAATCATGAAAGCACCTTTCACTACTATTAATTGGTCAATCAGAGAACCAACTAACTTGAAATGGATGATGAAAATAGTATGTAATCACATGAATAAATGGTTAGATAAAAAATTGGTTGGAGTAACCATGGGTGGCTCAAAGAGAGGAAAATATTTAGCTCCCCCAAAGCAATATCCCCCATTAATTTCTAATAGAATTAGTTCTAAGGTGGTTATTAAATCCTCAGGATCTTCTAATTTGAGTGATGGTGGAGATGAGGATCCCAATCTTGAGAAGCGATTGGGAAAGTAATATGAAGAAAATATGGTAGTAGGGAAAATAAGAAAGCCAATAAATTAGTGATATTGTGTTCTTCAACTAAAACCTTAGGTGATCCCAACTTGCTTAAACCAAATACCATACAATAATACATAGCCTCATCTTTTGAAATGGAACAATAGAAAAAGGTTGAAGAAGGGAACCCATATTATCCATGTAGGTCCCCGTAAGTTCCTCCTCCATTAAATAAACCAACCCCTTATCCATCAACTACTCAAGTAGTTAATTTCAAAGGTATGTTATTCCAATGGATGCAAACAATTCTCTAAAAAATAAAAAGGGTGGTTGAAGTTGAATTACTAGATTTTGATGTGGTAGTTGATCTCTTGAAGACTTCTACACCAAAGAAATAAAAGACCACTTCTATGTTGGTATCATATTTCTCAGGAGGAATGTTCATTGATATTTTTGAACCAAATGTTGAGAAGGATATCATATAAATGACATTAGCATATTATAATCTAAAAAAGATATCACTCAGAGCAGTACCAAGAGAAGGTGATATTCATAATATCTAAGAAACCACTAAAAGTATCATTAATAGGTATAAAAAATAGGATTTGACTCAAAAAAAACTAAGAGGACAAATCAAGCAACTATAAATCTATGTTAATTATCTACTCCATCTAGTTAAAACTTGTGCAATACCACTAGTTGATGCTTAGACACAATTACCAAGAATAAGCAGGGATGATGTTCTCATAATTAGCAAATACAATACCTATGGAAAAACTATAAAAGCATGGGTAGATTATTTCCTCAAAAATGGGATGAAATACATTGAATAAGTTATGAATATATATGATCTCATCAATCAAGAATTGTAAGATATCCATATAAAGATCAAATCCCACACCTCCACCTTGAAGGTATGAGAATAAGTGATCAAAGATGTGAAATAAATGATCACAATGGAAGCCAAATTAATGGTACTAGGTGTAGTGTTTGATAAAAAATAAGATGACACATCTTGTAAATGGGTAGAATGTATATTTTATAAAATTTAAATCTTGAACAAGGCTATAGAAGAATTGAAGGAGAGTAGAGATATGGGTGAAAAAAATCAACTAATTTCTGGCAATCTAGATGAGTTCCATTACAATTTATACAAAGAATATGGAACTATGGCACATAATATAAATGAACTAAAAGTTCAATTTGAAAAGGTAGTCAAATAAGATATTTTAAATGAAGGCAATTTCAATAAAACTTTAATGAAAACTCTAAGTGAAATTCATATTTCACTATAAGAGTTAAGGACCCAACTAGAATATTTGTTTAAAACTTAATGTTCTTTGACTCTCATTTTACAAATATGGTTCACATGTTGCCATCATGTAGTGATTCTAAAAATTAATGAAGTTCTTTAAAAAGTCAAGATATTCTAAAAATTCAAGGAAACACATGATAGATATTAGGTTAAAGAAGATTCAATGATAGTCAACCTATCTGCTAGTGTTACCAACTCACAAAAAGATTCTTAATGAAATTTGTTCTCTCTTGCCTATTTTTATCCAAATATTATTTTAGTAAATTCATATATTTTTTATTTTAAAATTTAAAATTATGAAAATTAGAATAAGACAAGAAATAGACTAGGAAAGGTCATTTTGGAATGTGAAGGGTCAATCTATTCCCTTTTTTATAAATAAAAGATGGCATTTGAAAATGGGATTTTTAATGTCCATGATTTGTGAAACTTGAAAAAGAAGAAGAAGAAGGAAAATTTGTGTTTATTCTTTATCCAAGAATGAGGAGTTACTTAAAATTTGAGTCTAGTTATTTCCTTAATGAGCATACATTTTTCTTATGTTAATGTATTTCTCATTGTTTCAAGCATGAATGGTGTTTGATCTCTTAAATAAAATTTATCCTTTTAATTTAAATTTTTTATGTAAATGGGTGAAATTTTTGTTTATTCACTCTTCCATAACTCTCCATTTTCTATTTTATGTTTCCTTTATTTTCAGTTAGATTGAGTTTATACTGACCCATTTTCATTTAACTTGTAAATGTTATACATAGTTTTGTTTGTTGTTATTTTTTTAAATAAAAGGAACCTCACCTAATAATAGAGGAGAGACTTCATTTGTTTTAATTTACCAAAAAATCACCAATAAAACCTATATAAGTAGAGCGATCATCAATTATATGAATTTACTATAGTTCTAAGCATGGGAGCACATGGTGATAGAGAGGCCCATAGGGATTTGACAAGTGTGAGTGCCTAATGACCATATCATTTTTGGATGGGAAATTATAATAGGTGCACAAAGGGGCCACATATGGGACCTCTCTTTATATAGGCATGTGATTTATGACTTTATTTCTACTCATATTACTTGGATGTCCTATAGGGGTATTCAGTGGAATTGGAATGATGATGGATAGTTTCTAGATTATATGATTTTTACATGTTATATCTATAGTTGAGAGGACACTATTGTAGAGTGGTATCATCTTGACAAGGTGATTTCATATTTTGGCCAGTGATAAGGCATCCCTCTAGGTCCACATGTGTTTACTTAGGTTGTCATGGAGAGACCCCTATGGGGGTGATCTATTATAGGTGTTTTAGATACTTCTAATTTTGTTAGTGTGGTTGTGATACCATGGGACCACCAGACTGTGGTAGCTAATGAAAGAGTGAAAATAGATTTTGATGAGTGGTGGGTGCATTAAATTTCTCCTAGGTTGATTTTATAGACACCCTATTTTAACCACAACTATGTTTTAATCAGACTTCAAATTGATTTCTACCAAATAGTGAAAATTAAGCCTAGGAATCATTGAATGTCCCAATTTCATCTGCACATCAAACATTATTTCTAAAAAATATGTTGAGGAATCCATATTTAGGGAATTATCTTGTATGCATCATTAACCTCTCACAAATTCATCTCTAGTCAACTTGAGACATAGCAAATTGATAAATTGGCCTTTAGACCCATTAATCAGGGAACTTAAACAATTCTTAAAGTGCAAAAAAACTAAAGAGAATGAATTAACTAAAATAAAATAAAATTCTTAAGTGAAATTTCCATTTTAGTTAATAAAAATGAATTTTCTAAAAAGGAAATTCCAATAAAAATGAGGTCATGATGATGTCATCATCCTCAAACTCAAGGAATTAAAAATATCTCCCCTAGAGTCTTAAATTTAGAAATGGAAAAGTGTGCTTAATAAATGGGATATCTATCCCAAATATTAATTACTTGTCCCTTCCTTATCTCTACTAGGGTTAGTCTAAAATCAACTATGGTTAACTCTAACCTAATTGCACTTTGATTAGAGTTAGTTTGGAATGATATAAATACAAGACTTCACCCATTATTCAACAAGCTATTTTGGTGTAATGTTATCATGCAAAAATACTTTTAAGGAGCCTCCTAGTAATGTTAAAATGCTCATTTTTTGAGAGATAAAATACAAAATAAATCCAAATCTAAGCCCAACATTGCTAAGGTGAAGAGGAGAGATGATACAAGGAGCACCATTGCCAAATAATTTTTGAGCATATGACCAAGCACATTCCTCCATGGCTAACATATAACTCTTACTCTCAAAGAAGGTAAATAATTTTTATTTTGTCTTTTATTGTTAGTTAATTGTATTTTTATCTACCTTGAGTGTCTAGGCTTAAGGTGTTAGTTTTATTAGTTTCTTTTTGTTTGAGTTTTAATCATACTAATATAATACTAATCTCCCCTCTTGGATTCCTATTGATCATATAATGGCATGCTTAGTGGGACTATGGACCCTACATGCATAAATGGAGTATTATGGGAGATTTTTAGAGCCAAAAATATTTCATTTTAGAGATTAATTTCTTTATTTTTTGACTAAATTTTCCACGCTTAGCTTGTGACTATAGATTTACAAATTTTTGACTGTAAAACTATAAATTTGGTGAGGTAAACCACAAAATCATCGATCAAATTTGCAAAATCATCCTAGAAAATCATGAAATTATCCTGGTTTGACCTCAACTCTATGAAATTATGAAATTGAGCCTAAAAGTAGCAAAATCATTGAGCAAAATTGTGGAATCATTCTACATTTTTAAGGGTTTTTCTTGGTTTTATGCAAAATTGTAAATTCATAGAGTTTCATTATGAATCATCATTTTAATTGTAAAATCATAGTGTTTAATTGTGAAATCATCATTTTTATTATAAATCATCCATTTAAATTTTAAAATTATTCTTTATTCTATGTGTTTTCATGATTTTATTGATTATTTGTGAATTTTGGACAATTACTAGCAAAATCATATAATCGAATAAAAAAATCATTTGTCTATTTTAGTGTTTTTATTGAAGGTTTGAGACAATTGAAAAATTGTAGACCTGAGTTGAAAAATTATAGAATAGAGTTACAATTTTTTTTTGAAAAAGTGAAATCATCCACTGTAAATTTTTACTTTTCTATTTTACTATGTTTTTATATGTTTGAACATTTTTTTAGTTCACAATTTACTGCATAATTATGAAATCATTTTAGAGAGCTTAAATATGTGTTTTCTTGAGATAACTTGTATAATTTACCTTAGCTTGAAGCATAAATTAATCCACTAACCATGTTTATAGATAATTAAGCCAAGAAAGAAGAATTTTGGGTATTTTTTAATCAATTTTTAAATTTTGCAAAGTCAAATTTTACAACAAAGGTTAAAACTCATTCACATTTGGTTAAGGTTCTTAAAATTCACTTAATAATTTATATTTTAGCATTTCAAAATTTTTACAAGTGTAAACATGGCCAAAGGGACGAAAAATTTAAACACATTTTGATTTGGTGTTAGTAAAAATAACTTACATCTTTAGTTAGAGATCCCAAGAGCTTTTTTAATTTTTGTTTGTTCTTTAGACTAGTTTCAAATTACTTAGATTAAATTACTTTAGCATGTATGCTCTCCCCCATTCCCTTTAGGGAACTCAGATGACCAAAAGTTCTTGCTTTATTGCCCTTGTTTGTAAAGTTATGTTAGAAAGAATGTCATTTATGCTTTCCCCAAGATTTGAGCAACATGGATGATTCAAAAGAGACCTCTAAATTATTTTCATTTTCATTTATTTATTTTTATGCATTTGAATTATGGGTAAGAGTTTGTCACCTACCCATGAGTTCTTTAGCAGTGCATTAACCTAGGGTTTCATCTCCCAACTTCGTAACAACCCCATTCCATGATGGGGTATATAAATTAGGCAAACCATTATATGGGATACTGATGAGAGATTAGCCTAACCATCCCAATGGGTATCTAGGCCATGTAGTAGCCATACATCAAAATTCACTAATAAGTACACAAATGAATTCATTATGTAAAGGATTAGACCATTTCATAAGAATCTAGATAGTTTGGATCTAGTAGATGTGATTTTGCCCTTATGTTAACCACACTTGGGACCATCTAGTACATTCAAAACTTATATATTTTTATTAAAACCCCACATTTCATATGAATTAATGCCAAATGTTGAGTGATCCTCACTCTAAGTTCGTGCCACATACTAATGCTTGAAAGATAGAGGGGGCATAAATTTTTTGCCTACACATGTAATTTAATTTTTGGATTAACACTTGATTCTTCACAAGCATTGGTATATCAATGGAAAATTTAGTTGAAGCTACACACATCTATGTCATTTATAGGGATAGGACAAGACATTTGTGATATTTATATTTTCTTTGATTTACACATGTTTTGAGACTAAAAATTATTTATTTATTCAAAACAAGTTATAAAACATCAGATGTTTTTATGCCTTTTTCACCCAAGAGGTGTTATTTTATTCATTTGGTGTCACATTTTTGCCTTAGACATTTTTATTCCAAAACATTTATGTGTGTGTGTCATTTATTTAAATGGGGAATTTTTACTCTACCCATTTCATCCCTAGAATTTGCTTAGAGTTTTGAATCAAAAACCATTGTCATACCTTTTGATCAAAGTAAAATCATTAAAATTTTCATATTATTTAAAAAATATTACCTTGTTTTAAACCAAGTTTAAAACCATGTATGACTTTGGTCTATAATTGATGTTGGTATGTCATCCATTTGGGTCGAGGATGTTATCCATTTGAAGAATCCAAGTCTTTTAAAACAATTTTGGAAGTTGTCTTGTGAAGTTTAGATTCAAAATTGATTGGTCTACACCTATGTTTTTCTTAATTTTGTCTTAGGTGTTTACCTCTTGCCTTTGAATTGTGAAACTTACACTAATTCCTTACTTTATTTAAAGATTCCTTTTACCTATATCTAGGAGGTGGTCTATTTTTATGTGCCTCAGGTCAATTTTTTCCTTGAACTAAGGTCAAAAATCTCTTTTTAAGTACAACCTTAATTGTGATTAGTTGACATTGGATCCTTCCTTATCACTTGGGCTTGAATTACTCATAGATCTTATTTTGCTTACTTGAAATTAACTTTCTCAATTAGTTTTAGGCATGTGCCTAGAGAGAATATCTTATGCCAAAGTCAATTTTGTTTTAGAATCCATGTCTTGAGATTGATTCAAAGTGTTTTGAACTATTTTCCTTAGAAGTTAGATTAATTTCAAGTTTTTACCTTGACCTAGTTTGTTTTAAAAAGTCTAGCTTTGTGCCTTGTTACCAAAGACCTAGTATTTGCCTTTTAGTTTTCAGATCTAGCATGTCTTTTAAGTCTAGATTTTTGACTTATTACCAAATACCTAGCATTTTCCTCAATTTTTAGATTTAGTTCATGTCTTTTGAGTCTATATTTGTGCCTTATTTCTAAATACCTAGCACCATTTTCATTTTAGACCTAAATTAGATTTGTTTAAAACATTTTGCCAAAACTAGTATTCAAATTTGCCATTCATTTGAGCATTTATGTAAAATACCTTAGAGATATTTGAGTAAAATATTATCATTTACAATTTTAGAGAATAGGTCAATTCTAATCCAAGTTTAAACTATTTACAACAATAGATTTAGTATTCCATTTAGACCAGCTTTCTAAACATGCCAAGCATTGACCAATCATTTTAGACCACATTTCAAAAAAAAAGTGAAATATAGACCTTTTCTTCATGATATTTTAGTCATGGATTTGGATATTCCTCACTACACATGCAATGGAACCATGTAAAATCTAAATTATGAAAATGTAATCATGAATGATGCCTTTATTCAAGACCCATATGGTGATGACATAGTCTATGAGATAGATCCATATCCCCCTTATACTACTCAATATGTGGAATAAGGCCAACATCTATTATCAACTACCTAGTTAATACACCTCTTTATCTAGATTAGGAAAAATAATAGATAGATCAATATCTTGTTAGTGTGCCATTTATTATCAAACAAGTCTAACAATAATCTTACTATCTTATCATGCCATCAACTTATGAACCATACTTATTCAATCATCACTTGATTGAAAACAAGGATAAAGTTTTGGTTAGATCCATAGAGGTAGATTCCAATTTTCTATAAGACTTTCCTAATGAAAACCTACCTATTCTAGTTATAGTGCCTAGAAATGTACCTTATACCCAAACTATCAAATACTCCTCTACTAGTTACCCTCAAGCACTTATGCCAATGTCAATCCAGGATCTTAATATGATTGTAAATTTAAAGGTACCCATGGAGGACCAATACATGTAAATGAAATAAGCATATCAAACTTATCTTAATCTAGCATGAAATTTCAACACTATGGTCATATCGAATGCCTCACTTATAGAGCTAAATCCTTTAAAAGGAGTGCTAGTTGATTCTTTAGGTCATGATAATCTATGTGTGGACCCATTTTCCCAAAGCAATTAATTAGGAGACATGTTTAATATCCCATTCATTAAATAATTTATTGTGGCTTCTACTTGGGACCATGTGCCAAATATAGTGGATAATATGTGTCTTCCAATTCAAGCCAAGGTGGGTTAAATGCGCCACCAAAAAATTCATAACAACAAGTACCTCTTACCAATCATGAGTGGTTTAAAATAGTAGGGGGTAGGAATGCCTAGTCCCCAAACATATTAGGTTACTCCCACCCATCAACCAACTAATTCTTTAAGCACACAATAGTAGGGGATAAATAATCAAGTACCAACCAATGTTTTACCCTAGTAAGTGGTGGATGTTATCTTACCTCAATAGGTGATGGATAATATTTCATGGCCATTAGCATAGACCAATTTACCACCTTGATAAATTTAAAACACTATACCACCTCAACAAGTGGAAATAAATGTTCCACCTTAATAGGTAATGACAAATATACCTTAACAGTCATAGAATAATGTACCTCAATAATTGTAGACATTATCTAATCGATAACATATTTCTATTGGTCAACAAAAAATGCCAAACACCCAAAAATAATTTAGTTCACAATATGTGTTCATTATATAAAGAGGTACCAATGTTCATCAAGTACCTATTAAGAAATAATCATCCTTTACTTGAAATGTGCCACATATTTAAAGATAAGGTCATGGTAAATAGTAATTACTATTTATTCAATTGGGTTTGAATAGTAGACAACAATTTTATACTCAAAGTCAGTAGGCATAGTACCTTACACAAAGCCACATACTTCCATCACAACCTCAATTACCTTATACCCAAGGCCATATTTTGAATCCAAACTACAATATTTACCAATAACACATGCAGTATCAATAACCTCATCCCAATGTGTATATGCATATTCTTGGTCAATTAATTCATCAAACCAAAGTTCCGTGATACTATATACCTCCATTATACCCCGATCAAGGTAATCCACCTTTGACCACCCAACCACAACCACAAATAAATGTTCCATCAAGTTTATTGGCCTAATAACTATAATAGATGAAGGATGCAATTGTAGTTATTCAAATAGAAAAGCAAACCAAGAAGTTAAAATTATATGACATGTGTTCATACCTATTTAACATGGAGTATCTCTAGATACTATTTCCTATAGGTTATGAACCACAAAAATTTGAAAAATATAAGGGTATAGGAGACCCTAAAGAGCATCTAAAAGAGTTTTTTGTCACTTACTAGCTAGTGGCCTATAGTGACATCTACCTACTTATTTTTCTATAAGGTATAAATGGAAAAGCTTTGGATTGGATTCTTAAGTTGTCAAAGAAATAGGTATCTAAATTTGATGATCTTTCAAATAAGTTTGTGCAAAATTTATCCTACAATCTTGAACATGAGATTTTATTAGTATATTTGAGTTAGGCCAAACAAAAAGTTGGTGAGAGGTTTGTGAGTCACTTATATTGATGGAGAGTGTGTGTTATTCTCTTCACCCACAATCTATTAGATAAACAATTGAAATTTGTGTTTACCAAAAATTTAAATAGTGAAATATCTGATCACTTGGAGTTTTAATGTGCTCACACATTCAAAGATATCATTTAGAAAGGCATACATATTGAAAAAGACATTATCAACAAAGGGATTATCAAGCTATCTTCTTGAAACTAGAATCAGAGCCAAACCAAAATTTAGACCTAAGTTATAACCCTATCCTAGTCTAATCATAAGAATTTGTACCCACTCAGGCTAATAATTATGACAAACCTAAGAAATACAACCACAATAAGAATGTTGTATGTAACGGAGTAACTAAGTCATGTCATGTCCAAATAATGAAAATACCATCTACTTATCCTATGCCACAAATGTATAGTATTCCACAAATGTAGCCTATAAAGTAAGTGTAGCCTATACCTCAACCTAGGCCAACACCTCAAATGCTACAACCACCACCTTTGTAAACCCCTCATCCAAAACGAAGAAATACTCCTAGAGTATTTAGTGACCTTGGTGAACATTTTTAAATAGTGTTTTATAAATTAGTTATGTCTAATATGATTAGTTAGTTTATTCCAAAACACTTTCCTAAGGGAATATCTTATCCATATTGGTATAAGGAGAATGATTTATGTGAATACCATTGTGTCTATGGACATTATATATGTTGTTGTGTGTCACTAAATCGCCTCATCAAGAATATGTTGAAAAATAAAGAGATCCAGTTGGATTATAGAGTATCTATTCCAATCAAAAATTGGGTATCTACCAAAATCTTTTTCCACAGTATAACAATGCCAATCAACAATATTAACAATGAATACCTCATCCACAACAATAACAATGAAAATAATAGTATCAACAATAACATAACCATAAAATAGAAGGAAACCCCCATAACCAATATGCATATCACACATTTACAAATGATTACAATAAATTTATAGGTTGTATTATCGGAGGTCATGTAGCTATCATTACCATCAATCTTATACTAAGTGCCAATAGACTAAGACCATTATCTAAAAATGTTAATAAACTTAATAATGTTGATAATCCTTATTTGACCTTTGAATACAACTAAACACAATAGATTCTAAGGATTACCATTTTAGAACCCTATGCTAGTAACCCTTCATTGCCCCATGATTCTAGCCAAGTGCACTAACAATCAAGAATTATCTTTTATGTCCCATCTCCATCATTTTTTAGTTATGACAATATTATACCCAATCCATGTTATTCCATCATAGCTCAATGTTCTAAATTCATCATATTAGGCCCATAGATCCTTATTAATGAGTTAATCCAACCCACTATGTCGACTAGCAGTATGCTAATTACCACTATTAATGAAAATACATATGATATTTTGGAGTAACTCCAAAAGAAACATGTACAAATCTTCATTTTAGATTTTTTATGTACATATACCATCTAAAATAATATCCTTATAGAAATCCTGTGACAATCCCAAGTGCGTAATGACATCACACTAGACAAATTTCAAGCTTTGGTATGACACCTATCCCCAAGCCAATAATTGACCTTTGACCAAAGTGATATGTCATCCCTTGGACCTCTCCATAATAACCCATTATACAATAAAGTTGTTATAACATGACACAAAGTTAAATATATCCTCATAGATAATAGATTGGGCTTGAACATTGTGTCTCTAAAGCTAATTAAACATCTGAGATATACAATAGTTGACCTTTAGCCAAATATTATTACTATAAAGGCCTATGTTAATGAAGAATGAGAATAACAAGGAACCATAAGTTTTTGAGTGATCATTGGGCCTTAGACCCATGACACACTTTACCATGTGATATACTTAGATTTATCATATAATTTGATTTTGGGTAGACCATAGATACATGAATTACGTGAAATACCTTTGACATTACACCAATGTATCAATTTATCTCACTCTAGGATGTAGGTAACTATCCACAGGGATTTACAACCATATGAACACTGTAAGAATTTAGAGGTCAAATATGAAAGTTATAATTATAGTTTTATTCTAGACCCAATGCCAAAGGATAATGACAAAGAGATACTTGTTGAATTACCATAGACCCTGATAACCTTGCCTCATCTTCACATACACCTCATATTTAAATGTTTAATCATTTTACCATCTTAGACAATGGTCCAAGAGGGTATTTTACCCATGACACATTCCACATATCCAATCTTACATAGAACCCCAAGACCTATAGAGGGCCCAAAGCTAAGCTAATTTATATGGAATGGAAATGAAAGGGAAAAGTAAATATTTATAGACTAGTGCCTATTATTTTCACACTTGTCACTAGAAAAGAATAGGTTTCACTTACCAATGATGATTCCTAGTTATATAATGACAATTTTTATGATTTCTACTAAAGTAAAAATTATCCAATCACTAATAGGATTATGTATAACCAAGTGTATGAAGGTATAATCCTAGGGTTAAATTAGTAGGGTAATTTTGAGCCCATTTATATGAACAGATACAAATGAATTCATGGTCTTAGATTTAAACTACCTAAGGGTGACCCCGCGTATCTTATTCATGTTTCAACACTAATGACTAGTGATGATGATGTCAATAGTGAATTAGAGTATGACCATAGCATATACTAAGACCTTTCTAGTACCAACTTATTTGACCCATATACCATTTGTACCATTACACTAGTAATTCAACATTCCCTACTTCCCCTTTACCATCCTCAACTTATAGACTAGGACTAACAATAATCCAAAATACCTTTACATGAGTTTTATAATGATGAGGAATTTTGTGATTTTATAGGCCTAAGAGATAATTTTCCATTTGGATACAACAAACAAGGGTTCTCTATAAAATTAGATCTTATAACCTATTTCGAAGAGTGGGTGAAAATCCTTAGCCAAAATTAAAAGCATAAAACATTGAGTTACCAAAGTGAAAACCTCTTTGAGGTACTTTTAGAATAGGGTGAAAGTAAATAAAAAGGCTAATCTCTTGGTGAAAACCTATTTTAGTCACCTATAGATGAGGATGTTCAACCTTCATCGAATGAATCTCAAGAAACCACCAACAAAAAACTTACTTTTGGGTTTGAGTTTAGTATAGAGGAACAACATGCCTTTGATCAAATTGTTAGAGAATGTCCTAAAATGTTTGTAACATGTTCATTGCTATTATAAGGTGATTCATATTCATATTTCTTAGGAAATATTGAATAAATATTCCAACCAAAGGACTTTGCCATTATAGGATAATTTACATCCTTACCAAATATGCTAGAAGTTGGCTTGACTCTCCTAGTAGAAGATACTAAAAAAGTGAAAATTGGGACTCTAGAGGACCCAAAGTGGATAAAGATAGGTGTGTCCCTCACTAAGGAGTAATAAAAAAAATTTACAACCCTTTTGAGGGAGATTGTTGACATATTTGCATGGGCCTATTCGGACATGCTAGGTTTGGAAATTGCCTTAGTTATACACCATCTTATTGTGTATCCTAATGCCAAACCCATGAAGTAAAAAATATGTCAAATGCATCCTCATATTAATGTATTAGTTAATAAATATTTGGAAAAACTCTATGAATCAATATGCATTAGATCGATTGACTATTCAAAGTAGATCTCCAACATTGTGCCTATCAGTAAAAAATGAAAAGGGATCAAAATTTGCACTAATTTTAGAGACATCAATAAGGCCTAACCCAAGGATGAATTTCCTCTATTAAATACTGACATGATAGTTTACTCCATAGCTAGATATTAAATTCTTTCCCTTGTGGATGGTTTTTCAAGATATAATTAGATCAATATCTCACCAACAAACCAACACAAAATATCATTCAACACTCCTTGGGGAATGTTTTACTATCAATTCATACTGTTCACCCTCAATAATGTTGAGGAAACATACCAGAGGGATATGACCATTTTATTTCATGACATGATACATGATATTTTCAAGCTATGTTAATAACATATTGGGTAAATCTAAGACCCGTGCAAATCATCCAACCATATTATAAAGGATATTTGAAAGGATTTGTGAGTACAAAGTTCAACTTAATCCCAAGAAGTATGTCTTCATTGTCACTTTAGTCAATTTTTAAGATTTATTATCTCTCACTAAGGTATTGAAGGTGATCCTTCCAAGGTAAAATCCATCACCAAGACTCCTCTGCCTTCAACTTTGAATTATCTCTATAATTTGTAGGGAAAAGTTCTATCTATTAGACACTTCATTTTGTAGTTGGCCAATAAATGCCACCCATTCACTCATTTATTGAATAAGGGTATTATGTTTATTTGGGATGAATAATTTCAAAAAACTTTGAGCACTTAAAGGAATATCTAGCCAATCCACCCATTCTATTACCAAAAATTCAAGGGAGGCCATTCCCACTGTACCTATGTTCCATTAGCAATGCCCTAGGGGAAATATTAGCTCAACATGAAGAAAATAGGAAATAACATGTTGTGTACTATCTAAGTTGTACATTGGTATCATATGAACATAACTATATACCAATAGAAAAATCTTGTTTAGCTATGGTCTTTGTAGCCCAAAAGCTACAACATTGCATTTTTAACAATAAGACCATAGTCATTACCAAAGTAGATCCACTCAAGTATCTACTATCTAAGATAGTTTTACAAGGTTTCATGACTAAGTGGATCATGATTTTGAGTGAATTTAAGATTATTTAAATCAAAAAGACATAAAGGGAAAAATAATTGTAGATTATCTTGTTTAAGTTCCCCTTTTAGATACTCAACTACTCACTTTTTCATTCCTAGATGAGTCCATTGTGGCCATCATAGAAACACCTCCTAATGAGTAGTAATAAAATCAATATTTTTATGGGTCATTCACATCTCATGGATCAAGAACATGCTTTTTATTTACTACACCACATGGGGATCTCATTCCCAAATCATTTTATATCAACTTTCCTCATACTAATAACAAGTATGAATATGAAACACTAGTTTTAGGGCTTTATCAAGTAGTAAAATGGAACATTAAACATCTCTTGATTCATGGTGATTATTAATTAATCATTAATCAAGTTACAGACTAGTTCTAGAGCAAAGTGATAAGTTGGTACCATATAAGGCAATAGTGAACATTCTCAAGCAATAGATTGCCCACATTTAGTTTGAACACATACATGTAGCTAATAACAGGATAGCAGATGCCATGGCTACCATTAGTTTTTTAATGTGAAATACAAACAAGGAAAAATACTATTAATTCCTTGTTTAACATATTTTAGCACCTACTCATGAACATTTAATCATTTGAAATGATATGTGATATTGTTGGTCCTAGTTCTATTTGGTATTTTGAATTATATAGCTACCTTCATGACCAAATCCTTACACCAAACCTTTCATGAAAATAACAAAAACATTTCACACCCTAAGCCTCTCAATATACCCTACTTGGCCCAACCCTTTACCGTATAAGCTTTGATGTAAATTTTATTCATTATTTAAATTTGGTAGAAGTTATATTAGCATTGAAGGAAGTCCATGAAGGAGTTTTTGGAGCCCACACCACTAGGGATATCCTTGTAAAAAATATCTTATGTATTGGTTATTATATGCCAACCATGGAAGTAGATACAACTACTCATGTAAAAATATGTAAAAAATGTTAGAGGCATGTAAATGTGATTCATGCTCTAGCCAAAATACTTAAACCAATGACTACACCATGGTCATTTTCAATATGGAGACTTGATCTCTTTGGTAATATTAACCCTAACTCTTTAGATGGTCATAAACATATCCTTACTGCCATCAAGTATTTCACTAAGTGTTTTGAAGTTATACCCCTCACTTACATGACTAGAAAATAAATTTCTAAATTCATCTTCAACCATTTCATCCATTGTTATGGTATCCCATCTAACATTATATCTGATAATGTCAAATCACTTTGTATTGATTTCAACATTACCCAACACTTTTCCAATACATATTACCCACAAGGTAATGGACAAGTAGAGGCATATAACAAAACCATTATCAATATTATTAAGAATATTTTTAATGATGTTGGTCATAATTATCACTTGCAGATCTTTTGTACCCTCTAGGATTACCATGCTAATTACCATACTCCAATATGAGACACACCATATTCCATTATCTATGGAACTAAGGCCATTCTTCCCATCTAGGTTAAGTTACCTTCTCTATGTATCTCATTGAAGCACATCCTTGATGATGGGGATTACAGAGTAGCTCATCTATAAGAGTTGGAGTTATTAGATGAAAAATACATGGCCACTATAAATAGCCTTCAACCATATCAAAATTAGTTACATGGTAAGTATAATTAGTCTGTCAAGCATAAGGAGTTCAATATTGGTGATCTTGTCCTAAAAAAAACTAGAATAATACCACAACCAAGAAAAAGAAGAAAGGCAAGTTCAATCCTAATAAGATAAGACTGTATATCATTATTTTTAGTTAGGGATTTAGAGCTTATAGGTTAGCTAAACCAGACAAAGATGAACTTGATGATCCCATGAACATAATACATCTCGGGGGTTATTTCACTTGAGATACCTAATTTATTGTCTATGAGGATTGTTTACATCATATCATAATATCACCTTCATTATACCATACCATGTACTATTCTTCCCATACCTTACTTATTTGATCAAAGTTATTTATTTATTTTTATTGGTGTTTTTCTATTTTTTTATTTTTGTTTATTGGTGTTTTGTTGTGTATTTATATTTTATTTATTGGTGTTTTATTATTTGTTATTATTTATTTGACTATTCATTTGTTTATTTTTTTATTTTACCTTTTTAGCCTTTTTGTTTTTAATTATTGTAGGATTCTTACAGTTTATTTACACTTGAGTTTGGATTACCCATAACTTATACTTTAGTTGTGAATTAATATACATTCCTACACTTAGTTTATTGCATTATATTCACTTGGGATTTGATTGTTCACATATTATGCCTATGTGATTTTTAATTGAATTTAAATTGAGTTTCCCATGCTTTGGATACACACTATTATTATAATTATCTATAACTATGATATATAATATCCCAAGCTACATCAAAAATTATTTTTGTGGAGCTTACAAGTAATGGTACCATAGTACTTATTCTTGTTCACACCTATAAAAATTCCTAATCTACCCTAACATAAGCTGAATGTAGAGTAATTAAATCATAAATGAATAATAATCCCTACTAGTTAGGACATGTGTATCCATACTAGTAGGTATCCCAAATTCATGTTTATCCTCTATGATGGCTTACTCTTACTCTATGAGTATGGAGTCAGTATGTAATTCCCCTATTCCTAATTTTACCTACTAGAGCAAAGATGAATTACATTATCATTCCTCTACCCTATTGAGGCAAACCACTGTGCCAATGATTATAACTACATTTGGTAAAATCATTTTTTAAATTAAGTCTAACCTATTGGGGAATTATCATTATGCTAATGATTATAACTGCCTTTGGAAAAATCATTATTTTCACATATTCCCTACTGGAGAACCTCACTATGCTGATGATTATAACTACCTTTGTGTAAATCATTCATTTCATCTTCCCTAAAAGAGCATGTCATTGTGCCATTGAATATAATCACATTTGGAAAAATTAATATTTTCACCCTCATTACCTATAGGTTACATCATTTCCTTATTTTCAAGGGAACATTCACTGTCCTTATTTACCATCCACTCCCTATATGGGGCATCTAGGGCTCATCCATCACCTTTTGGGGCATTAGCCAAGGAATTAATAAGTTTTCATTATTTGAAAAGATGTTACTATTCCTATATCTTGTAACATATTCCCAAATAGGGACAAAGTGTATACATCTGATTTTGGCAACAACTATGTTTCAACCAAATTTTAGGTTAGTTTCTACTAAACAGTTCAAATTAAACCTAATAATCATGATATGTCCTAATTTCATTTGCACATCAAACATTAGTGCTCAAAACCATGTTGAGGCATACCTATTTGGGGTATTACCATGTATACAATAGTAACCTCTCATAGATTCATCTCCATTAAATTTGTTACCTAACAAATTAATAGTTTAACCTTTGGACCCATTAAGCGAGGCACTTAAATAATTTCAAAAGTGCAAAAATACTAAGTAGAATGAATTAACTAAGAAAATAAAATCAAATGATTAAGTGAATTTTCAATGTGAAATTAGTGAAAATGATTTTTTTTAAATGATATTCTAATAAAAATGAGGTTGTGATGACATCATCATCCTCAAAGTCAAGGAATTGAAAATATCTCCCCTAAAGCCTTAAATTCAAAAATGGAGATCCATGCTAAATAAATGGGATCTCTATCCCAAATATTAATTACTTGACCCCTTCTTAACTAAACTAGGGTTAGTCTAAACTCAACCATGTTTAACTCTAACCTGACTACACTTGGGTTAGAGTTAGTTTGGAAGGCCATAAATATAAGGCTTCACCCATTATTCAACAAACTCTTTTAGTGTAATGTTATCATGTAAAAATAATTTCAAGGAGCCACTTGGTGTAATGTTATAATGCTCATTTATTGAGAGAGAAAATCCAAGATAAAGCCAAAGCCAACCCCAATTTTCTAAGGTGACAAGGAGAGATGATGCAAAAATCACCATTGCATAAGAATCTTTGAGCACATAATCAAGCATATTCCTCCATGGCCAACATACAACTCTTGCTCTCTAAGAAGGTAAATAATGCTTATTTTGTCTTCTATTGATAGTTTCTTGTATTGTTCTCTTGCTCCTTAAGTGTCTAGGTTATTAGTATGTTTTTATTTGGTTTTTAACCATACTAACATAATAATAATCTCCCATATTGGATTTATATTGATCATAGATTCATATATTAGGACACGATCCTAGATGGGTTGATCAAATTCAATAGATGATGTAGAAATTTTGGAAGAGATGCCATATAAGATCATTAATAGGATCACTAGAGAGGAGGAGGAGGAGATATGGAAGAGATGGTGGGGGATACATATAGTGAGGAGATAAGTAGGGAGGGATAGAGGAGGAAGAGATGGATATGATCATAGAGAGGAAGGAGGAGGTGCCCAGACTCAAATGTAGATAGTATCATTGTTCGAACAACACAAAATAGGAGACCATGTAGGGCCCTCTACCCTAGTGAGATCTATAGAGGATTATACACTTATAAATATAAATATATTAAAGGTAGATATTTTATATAGGACATGAGAGATTATTGGGTTAGAGAGGAGAGTAGTAAATTTATAACTATAGATAGTTGGCTCATAGAGCTAGATAGAAAATTTATTGGCACGTGTGACTACACACTTGAATGAGTTGTCCACTCTAAGGATATAGGTGTCACATTTGACTAATATCTAGGCATAATTTACCCAACAAGATTCTTATATCACCATATGTTAAGGATAGGTGGCACAATGGGATGCTCAAATTTTGTTATTGTAAGGTTTGGTGACATGACTAAAGTTGGCATGTGATGATATAAATAACCTAAAAATATAGTTAAAGTAGAAGGATGAGTGTATTCATGCAATTTAGGGTGAGTGATAAATAGCTCAGTATTCATCACCCCAGGGATTTACTAATATGAGCATATAGTTGTAAAGGGTCAAGAGAGAGACATAGTATTAGTGATCACTATATGAGTAGGGTGTACTAGTAGGGCATAGAGTGCCTAAATTATGAGAGAGTGATCATTTTGGAGGTTATTATAGGACCAAATCAACATTGTCTATACATCCACCACCATGATCACCATGATTGCCACCACCTAAAAACCAAAGTTCCCTATGATTTCAAATGTATATTATATTTTATCACATGGATGTCCATGATGTATATTGTATATATCATTTTAATGTATTCATTTACATTATATATATATATATATATATGATTCATTTTGAGTATTTGATGGATTGATGGATGCATAGTGTGATTAATGTTTATGTATGATTTATGATGATTATACATTTGAGTTTTATGGATGTTAGATGATTACATGTTTAATTTTGATTTGATTTGATTACATGGATGTGGATAATGATGTGATGTATGAATATTAGATGCTTATGTAATGTGATTGTTGATATGAGATGATGTATGTGACATGATGTGATGTACATAATTATGTGATGTTTTGTACATGATTTTATGATTTAAGATTATTACATGTGATGTTATGGTTATGGATATTTATAGATGGCATTAAGATGGAAATTAATGATAATGTATATGGTAGATGAGCATATAGATGTTAGATAGATGATACATTAATATTTCATATATTACATATGTATGGATGAGGTTATATATTTTCATGGATGTATGAGAGATGTAAATGATAAGTAGATGGCATAGATTAGGATTATAGTGTTTATCCATGTACCATGTGTTTATTATCTAGATAGTGATAAGATTGAACCTCCTATATGTGAGAGAATGTCAACCTATAAGGGAGGAGAGGAACATTATTTTGTTGATCTTAGATGATAGGATGTGGTTTATATTAGTTTAGATGATGGGATGGTTATATGTTAGTTAGGAAATGGGATGAGTAGTGACTAAGATAGGGGTTGATGTTGGTCTAGATAAAGATAGTTGATGAGGGGTGATAGGATGAATTAGGGGGATGTGGGGGAGTCTCGCATTATGTTCATTATATCACTCCTTTTAAATGTTTAACTAGGTAGTATGTATATACACATAATATTTTCAAAATTTATCATTTAATAATGATTTATCTCTTATAGTAACCCATAGATACTCTATCTTTTTGAATGCACACCTTAAAGGGTGTTTTGATAAAGGGGTGGATAGACCATTGGTACTTTAAAATATTGTTTTCCTATATACCACCACTTGCAATCTACACAACCTTATCACATACACTTCCCTAATCTTTGCCTCCTCCCTTACACACTCCAAGTAATTCAACACCTTATTTATCCCCTATCTAAGACAAAAAATATTTTGACATTTATAAAATAAAGTCATCCTAGGCCAACACTATACTTAAATTATATTTGCATGTTACAAGACTTTGTCAGCCTTAGCCCACCTAGTCCAAGAGCTATATTGATTTTATTAAATAACAATATAGGTTTTATTGGGTTAAATCTATTGGATAACATTTCTTAAAGGTTTAGGGTTAGATTCAACTATATTTACAAATCCATTTCTACCTTTTCTTCAGAAGAGAAGAAGAACATCATATATTATGCATATGTTTATCCACCATTCTACTTGAGGACCATTGCTTAGGGTTCTAATATTACACTTGGAGATATGAATACTATCTTATAGATAAGTCTTTTGGATGCATATAGAAGTCATGTATCCTATAGCTAACCTATCCTTCTTATCCTTACATAACACAACAACCTCTTTCAAAGCACCTTGGCCAAGGGAGAGATTAAGGATCAATAGGTTCATTTTAAAAGGTAAGTATTCCTAACTTTGTTATTCCTTTTTTAAAGTATATAAATTTTCTTTTGTTAGATTATATGTTTCTCTCCCATACATTAGGATTTATTATACATTGGCTTAAGTATATATCTTTTATGTATGTTTATTTTTATGTTTATTACCCCCACTTTATGCCACAAGCTTTGGTGAGCACTAGATTATATTTTACTTTACCTTGTGAATATAAGAAAACATTAGACCTAGATAGGGTTATCGCATGGTTTTTATTTACTAGAGGATTTGAAACCCTCTCTAATGACATTATTATGGTAAGGGACCCCTTAGTTAGGTCTAGCAGATCTATCTTGTTCATGACACTGATTGCCTAAATATACCAATAAGCAAAAATGTAAGTGTGATTTATCTTCTCCAAGCTAGGATTGATTTGTAGGTTAACAACATTTTTACTTATATACATTTTGGTGAAATTGACATGAATCTAACCCTTGTAGATTTATTTCATGTATTCATTTTATTATCATCTTATATATTTTTATTTATGTAATATTATATCAAACATGTCAATACAGTCTAACATTTTATGTGTAGGTTTAACACATAGTCGCTTCAAATTGACTTTATTCTCTATATGCAGGTCTTCTTTAGATACAAGTTATAGGATCGACTAGTTTGACTCTATTCTCTTCTTCAATCATGGGTTGTATAATTTATCGACCTAGTCAACATTATTCATAATTTTATTTTTCATCATACAATTTTTTATACTTAGTCAAACTAGTCAACTCTATTCATAGATTATTTTTTAGCACATAGGTATTGTATACTTTATCAACCTAGTCGACTCTGTTCATAAAATATACAAATAAACATTTGAGAAACATAATATAAAGCTTGCAAACTAAGCATCCTTAAAATTACCAAGGTTCATCCTTACCTTCTCTGTCATTTTTGTTCTTCATTTACATTCTTATTTTTCATAGTTTTCAATCTATAAAATTGTAACCCTATAATGAACAAGGTCGACCAACTCAACACATTTTTGTAGCTTGTCTTCTCTATAAAAGACTCGATTGACTTATTTGACTATGTTCTTTTAGATCTTGCCTATGTAGAATAGTAATAATCATGTTGAATCTATTATATATTTTTTGCATATAATGCCACCTCAACCAAATCTATACTCTTCACAGTCAAATAAATTAACTTATTTTACTAGTAATTAATTCATTTTCCATTTTAATTTCTTGTATACTTAGAGTAACAAATATAGACTAATTAGGTGGTTTTCAATTTACCAATTTAGTCACATTATTTTTCTTTTTTTCACACACTTCCAAATCACTTAACACTAAAAATAATTAAACATTTTCTTCCCAAGGCCTACCTACTTAGATTTCATCACCAAGGAGGAAGCCAACTTGGTTTTATATCTAAGTATAAACACATGGTTTATGGAATATATTTGAAAATTATTTGATACACTTATCATTATGGAATTGTTAAGTGAGGGGGTAGGCCCCAAAACCAAGATATTACCATTACCAATACAAATCACTTTTAGCCTAAACTACTTGAAACTATCCGTAGATTGATTTCTAGTTCCTTCTATAGACAACTCCTTATCACATTAATTTTAAAGTTTGTTATAATTTAAAAATATTAAAGAATGATTAATTATCTTAGTATTTACATTCAAGTTTTATTTATTGCACTTTGATTATTCTATTTTATTTTATAAAACGTGTATTAGCTAACATTAGTACAAGGTTTGTGATGTTTGCTAAAATTATATCAAACACATTAATTTGATTGCTTGTGTCTATCATTATATTTGTTTAGATATTATCTTGCAAACATTTTCCCTATTTTTAGAACATAGTCATATCTATAGACACAATCTCGTATAGAATTTTGATATTTCTTACCTTTAGTACACACTCATCCTATACAAATGTGTATCTTTTCAACCTATTTAGTTTCTCCCTATCGAGTACACAATTAACTTGTGTGGTTGTGTATCTTTTTATCCTATTCAATTTATCCCTCTAGAGTATATATTTGACATGTATGACTATCTTCTTTATTATTTATTATATTTATTGTCTTATATAACACTATATATTGGTTTGATTTGTATCTTACCAGTTGATCCTCCTTTACATCAAGATTGTAACCTCTTTTATTCAACATGAATTTTTTGTTTTAGGATAATGCATAGTTAAATCATATGAACATGATGAGTTTTACCAATCCTAATAGGTTTCCCAAGACACATCTTATGTTACCCACCATGGATGAAATCAATGGCCATGTTGACACTCATACTAATAATTATGAGACTCCTCTTCATTCTTTCTCAATTTTCAATCCTTTATTCTCACTATAAGATGATCATGATTTAGAGTACATAACCCAAATGTTCTTTTTCATCAATGAATTCCCTCAACATGAAGGAAAATACCCTTCAACCATTTATAGTCTCATGATAGGTCCTCATATATAATAAACTCTTCACCCTCCCCTACCTTTTCTCATAGATTTTTGGGAACCACTTTCCTTACATCTCAACCGTTTCCTGATATTATGTCTCCTTCACACACCATGACATCTTCTTTTATGACTTCTTCCACCTCCATCCCAAGTATTTTTGCTAACATGGTAGCTTCAAATTCTAGTGTGCCTCTTCAAAATACCCATCACCTTAACCATGATACTAGTGCATATTTTTCTACTGAATCTACTCATGCTACTAATGTGGTGCATGCTACTACTCATAGTGTAACTCAATCTATTAATACTAATACTAATGCATCACATGTTATGCACACTAGTAAAAATGTTGCCCAAACTAACCAAATACTATTACTAACACTTAATTAAATACATACATTTCAAACCAATAATGAAAATTAGATGATGTAGATGTAAAATATCTCATTCATCTTCAAAACCAACCTCAAAAAGTTTCATGGGGAGTGTAAAATCTGAATTCCCCCACCCCGCCTTAGGGATTCCCATGATAACCTTATCCCACAACCAACCCTCATTAAATAAAATAATCAAAAATATATAAAATGAACCTCCTTTACCTAAAATTACTAATATTTACATGGGAGGTATCACGCCCACCATCACCTATAATAGATCCCATGACCTTACATTATATTTAAAAACATTTGGTAACCTTTATAAAGATTGATTAAAATGTAACACCTTTATTGCTACCAAACTATTACCTAAAACACTCTCAAGAGATGCTTTAGGTTGGTACAATCAATTAAAAACCCATTCCATCACCAGCTTTGAATATTTAGTTATCACTAGTCCAAGAATTTCAAATTCGTGATTTTCCTAAGAATAACTTAGGCCACTGCGTAAATTATGAACAACTTGAAATGAAAATATCACAAGCATTCATCAAAAAATGGAAGAACTTGTCTAAAAAATGTGAGCATAATATGGTATATGATAAGCTTTTCCACATATTCAATAATGATCTATACCCCAAAATATAATATCAAGTTAGGAATCTCTCTCCAAAAACCTTGGAAGAAGCCCTTAACCAAGCTAAGCAACAAGAATTCCTCATGCATCAATTAGAATTATATCAACATACAATGGGCACTCACATGTTCATTAAAAATAAAAACATGATGAAATTAATGATGGCATTATTGATACCTATGACACTATTCATAACATTCAATCAATTTCTCCAAATAACAATATGGAGCATGTTCCCCCTACAAACAACACTATTAGTCCTACATTTCCTCAACCCAACGACACTAATGTGCACAAAACATTATCTTTATCAAATCTTTAAAAACATATTCCAAGACTTCTACCATGAAATCTTGACCCCACTAAATTTTGTTGGTATGATCCAAATAAATTTTGTAGGTTTCATGCAAGTTGGGGCCACTTTCATGAGACTTGTAGACAATTATGCAATCTTTCTGTGGATTTTCTTATTTTTATAAATTTTGATCATGAAAAACTTATTTGAAACAATAGGAAAACATATGACATAATTTTTAAAGCCCATGAAACATAAAACAAAAACCAATCTTTAAACCAAGCTAATTTTCATCTTATTATCTCTAACTATCCTCTTCAAAACCACCAAGATAACATCGATAATCTTACTCCTAAAAACAATGTTTAAGTCTTATATATCTCACTATAAATGAATAAAATGTGGTTAATATGACTAACATGAGAAGAGTAATTATTTTTATTGACTCGAATCCATCATCGACACATCACACCTCTCAACCATTCAATGTCATTCAAGATACTTCCCCATCCCCTCTAATGGAATTTGGGTAAGAGTAACTTATAACCATTCACACACCACTCTCACCAACATAACTTTGTTATACCTCTCATATCATCTCTACTCTCCCTAAATGTCCACACAACAAGACAACACTCCCCAAAATTCTAATAGTATTTCTTCAACCTAATTATAAGAAATAACAAAACAACCATCACATCACCTAAAGTGAACCAACCCATTTTTAATCAATCTAAACCAAATACACCCTATCAACACAAATTTCAATTGCACTTCCAACCCTCCTTCCCAAGAACTCTTATAACATTACGTGCTTATATCTAGTAATCCTCTCATGCGTTATGATGAATGGGATCCCATTGTGGAAATTTATCATCTCATATATCAAATACCTTTCCTATAATTAATGTTAACTTCTCCCCATCATCTAAACCATCGAATTTAATTATTATTTAAAATCAACATCCCTCGTCCTCCTTCGATAGGATGCAAAAATACCTCATCAGGATCTGAAGATATTATACTTAGATAATGTAAAGGGATGTCCACACATGTTGATTAAATAGTGGATACTTCTCTTTCACTTTAGTTTCATATTGCTTCCATGATTCCTGATGAGATACTACTTCATGTAGATGATCCTCCTTTATTCATCAACATCCAAATTGGCAATATCCAAGTTAAGCATGCCTTAATTTATAAAGGTTTAGGCACTTGAATTTCATCCCTTGACTTCATTAAGACACTTGTATATTCATAATAAAACCTAATATCAACACATAACACATGTCAAGGATAAGATAGAGAGATACTACTTCATGCAGATGATCCTCCTTTATTTATTAACATCCAAATTGGTGATATCCAAGTTAAGTGTGTTTTAATTAATAAATGTTTGGGAACTTGCATTACTTCCCTTGAATTCATTAAGACACTTGTATATTCATAATACAACATAAAATAAACACATAACACATGTCAATGATACAATAGAAGGAAAATGCCTCCTCTATGTTGTATTTGTCTTCCCATTACAATTCCTTCTATCACCATCCATGTGAAAGTTATGATCTTTAACTTTTCACTTTATTACAACATATTACTTGGTCAACCTTGGAATCATCATATAAGATTATTTGCCTCATTGGGATGCTAATACATCAAATTCAACCATAATATACCAACCCTTGAACATAAACCCTTAAAATTTTGAACAATTTCAAGAACATGGTGTCTTTAAAATTCCTACCCTTGAACCTTTGCCTAGTATCCCATTTAGGGAATCCCAAATATTTAATTATCCCATTCCATTAGAGGTTATAATGGTCACCATGAATTAATTGGGAATATACCACCTAACCTCCTAAATTTGGATGATGATGATCTAGATGAGATTAACCTCAAGATCAAAACCTCCAATCTATCCCCTCAAATTATCACCCAACTTCCTCCTCTACAACTTTAATCCCATCAACCACCAATTGATGACATACCTATTGTCTTAACCAAGACTAGACATTTTATTCATCATGTGTCCTTTGATGATAAAGTCATTCCTACATGTATCATTGACTTGCATCCACCTAACTATGATGATGGTTATACTTTAAATGACCCATTTTAGCTAGATTCATATATGCCATAAATGCCAAAACTCTTTGATATCACTCTTATTTATTTTAGTATTTTCATTCATCATTTATAATTCCTTAATTTATAGTACCTAATACTATTTTTATTATTATTTGTCATAGGGTAGAGATGGAACACTCACATGGCACATCTCCAATTATAATAGATCCCCTCAAGAGTATGATCATGGATCATACCATGATATGTCCTTATCACTTTGCTAGATATCAATATCCTTATAATTTTTTCTTTATTGAGATAATAAATATTATTCTTAAACCTATTTCATGGCTAGCCTTACCCTCAAATGATTATAGTATAGTTTTTGATCCATATTTACCTTCATCAAAGCCTAGTCCAATTTTTTTTCTAGCCCCACATTTCCTTGGTGATGGCCTTCTTACTTTACTTTAGCTTGATCTCATGCCTCCCCAATGGGATGATCAACCTTTTTATGATATATACAAGGTTACTAGTCATTGGACCAAAGATTACCAATTATATCAACCACCCATGGCTTCTCCTTTCACCTCTTCAGCTAGTAGGCCCCTAAAGCCTACTAACTAATGTATTTATTACTTTTATTGGATAGATAACCACTCTTATACTCATTAGAAATAACTTAGGAAATATATCATCACATTACATCCAACTACTTCTCAATCCAAATTTAAATCCATACCTCATCTAAAGATATTACCAAAGTATAGCTTAAATATGGGGAAGTATATTATCTATAGAACCATTATGATAAACATCATACTAATCATTGTCTTATTTTTCAATATAACCTTTGTGACTTCCCATAGTTGACACCTACATTAGTCTTCCTTCCTTCCATAGGTTACACATGAAAGAAGGCTCTTCCTTCTCTATAGGTTACACCTCCTTGTTGTCCTATAATTATTATTCCCATTTAGGCATCCATTCCTCTCCTTGAGTATAGTATTCATGATATAGCTCATGAGCATTACTCTTCATCATCTACACCTACATTTTCATTTGATGAGATATGTAAGGAATTATTTACATAACTTTATTTGAAGATCGATGAGACTCTTACTACTGCTAGAATTTAGATTCATAGAGATGTTTCATATGGCATGCATAATATTTATGGTAAAATTTATTAGTATTTATGAACACAGCATGATGTTCTTTCACATTATTCTATGTTATGATTTGGATTGGTTTTGTGATCCATTTTTATATATCTTATACACTTAAATATGTGCCAAATTTGGTTTCACTTATCTATTTTACATGGATCATCATGTTATGCTTTATGTATTTTATATGGTTTCATTTACTTTCCTCTTTCTTATGTCTTTTTATCATTTTTTTTATGAATGCACACTTGTGTATATGAGTTCACTTATTTTATGGATTTTTTAATTTTAGAATGATTATTTTATATCTTATCTCACTAAAAAATTAGACAATTATTATTGTGACTTATTTATAAAAACCTTGATTCCCTTAGTAATCTTTCTCTTCCATATGATCAATTAGAAAACAAGACTTCTCATTGTACTATTACCATCTACCTATCTAGTTTTGGTTTCCCTTTATTCCTTTATTTTATTTTCACATACTAAGCATACATACAATTGTAACTTGAGATTAGATACTAGTTGATAGGTAAGTCTAAATGTTTAGGCAGTCATATCTTTAGATAATTATCCCCCTTTAACCCAAAGTCTAAAGCTCATTCATGTGTATCACTTCTATCACTCATGTTGGTTATTACAAATCCATTTGTAGGAGGAATCATAAAAGCCATAATAAAGTTAGAAGCCAAATCATTTAAACAAAAGACAATGATTCAAAAAGGAAACATACAAATTCAAAAGTCTAATCACAAAAAAAGATGTGATTCATAGCACATCTCCTATCTCCAATTGAAGCTCAAACTCCATAGTTGGCCTCATGATAGAGTCAAGGTCCATTGGGGTGTATTAGGCTAGTAGAATGGGGAAAGAGAATTCAAAAAAATAAAAAATTATAAGTGCTACCTACTTTCTCACACAAGTACCCAATATTCATAGTAAATCAATGGCTCTATAAGAGGTCCAAAGGAATGGGAAGCATGTTTTGGGAAGGTAGGTCCATTTTAATTTTCTTGTTCATATAACTTTCATGAGTTGATTTTATTATCTCACCTATTTGCCTATACATCCTTGTGCTTATTGTGAGGAAGTATCCTTCATATTTTTATAGTCACTAGACTCTTAGTCTTTCTCCTTTGTACTTAATATGCCTCATGTTTCCTAACGTCTTTTTATAGATGCCTATGTCATTTTTTTTACATTCCCTCTTTTATTAAAACATTCCTAATATTCCCCCTTGAGAAATATTATTTTTCTAACTGATCATTCCCCCTAGGGGTTTCCTTTGTGAGTTATAGTGTAATACCATGAATAAGATCAAGCTCTTCTCACAAATTACCATAATAAAACATTCCTATACTACCATTCACCTCATTAGTGTTCCCATTATTAGTTATAGTATAATATAATGGATATTACTAGGCCCTCCTTATAAATTACCCCATTACAAGCATCTTTTAAATTATCCCCATAGTTGTTTTCTCCTCATTGGTGTTCTTTTTATGAGTTGCAATGTAAGACCATGGATAGGACTAGGCTCTCCTCACAAAATATTTCAATACCTAGTTTATACTATAACCAAGTCATAATAAAATTACATGATTATGATTTGAGATAATGTGTTAGATTATGATTTACACATCATTGACATACTTCCCATCTTGATTTAGTATATTTTATGTTTACTTCATAATCACTTCACTTTTATCTTCTTATTTTATGATTGTGTGTATGTTTACAACCATTCTATTAAAATTCTCATACTTCCTATTTTGAATTCTTATGATTAATTTAATTTTCATTTACATTTTGTTTCCCTTTTCATACTTCCCAACTTGATTTAGTATGATTGATTGACTTTATTATTATTATTTTTTATGCCATTGGTTTTCATGTGTCTTCCATTTTTTTACAAATTTTCATACTTCCCAATGTGATATAGTATGATTTTCATTTGTCTTAATTTTTTGAAAATCCTTACATGGTTTGAAAACATGTATTACCATTTACTTCACCAATTTGGTTTATTATACTTATTTATCTTTTATTATTACACATTTTCCATCATGATATAGTGTGTATCACATTTATTTTGATTAATTATACTTTTCCCAATATTTTTTTCCTTTTTATTTTTAACTAGGCATGTGTATCACACAATTCTTGAAAATAAAACTTATATCACATATTTCCCATAGCATATACAACAAAAGAAAAATACATGTGCTAGAAAGGAAATATATCCATGTATCCACATGCAAATCCAAGTGCAAATCATAAGTTCAATGACCCCTCTAAATGGTAAACTATAAAGAGGAAGTCTAGGATATAAAGCTAGCAAATTATCCCTATAGGTTAGTAACTTGGGCATGTACCTATCCAAACTAGATAATATCTCCATGTGTGTGGCTCTCTCCTTGATAAGGCTTGTTAGGCCTGAGCCTCTCCAACTTATACCCTTGTAAATGGCTATAAAATATCACCTCACCCCTTTAGCTATCACATAACCTCTGCCACTAGTCTAAATCACCTCTCTTGATCTAGGGTAAATATAACCATAGGATCAACCAAAGTGTTAGGGTCCTATGATGATAACACCCCATCCAAAATATCATGATTTATATCCATAATCAAGGCTCCCCATCTAATCTCCTCTACAATAGTATCTACAAAACTAGAAACCAAATCTACATCAGATTAAATGTATATATATCTAAAATCATCTATCTATCATAAACAATTATGTAACTATTGTTATATATTAAAAACTTAAAAAAAATTCAAAACATTTTGCACTAATACTGGTATCATTGACCATGGTCTCACTATTTGCTCACCCACTACTCACCTCATTTATTAGTTGCCTCTACATAAATGTAAAATCATGAGTCACCACATGATCCCATTATGCCCTCTCCTTAGTGTCCTCTCTATAGACCAATTATATCATGCCAACACTATAGGATCCCTTTATGTGATAGATAGTGCCTATGTCTCTTCATGTTGATGGTGTCTCTCTCTCTAATGAGCTCATGATAGTCATTTCCACCTCTATTATGGTCCCTATTTTGATCCCATATCTCATGCAACATATATGTAATCATCTCCTCCATGCCTCACTACCTCCTACTATCATGTCTGATGATCTCATGGTTTATCTCATTGAGGCCTAATTATCAGTATCTCAAAAAGTACCCTTACACCTCCTCTCCCTCTTGGCTCTCTAACATGTCATATCAATTAATTAGGCACTAATAAAGGGGCTAATATATGTGTAAGTCCAAATTATCTAGGTACATGATCCACTGGATGAGGCTCCACCCATAAAGTGTAGTAGCCCATGATATGCACATGTGTCAAACCTATAGTAATAGTGGCCCAACTTAGCCATATGATAGTTATGTGAGTGTATGGATACCATATAATTTAACTTCATGTGACATTCTATAAATCTAAGACATGGGTATGACCCATGCTACATGATCCTACCTCCATATAACCACTTAAGGTAACCTATAATTGACTGGATGGGGAAACCTAACTAACCAATATATATGGAATTTATTATAGATCTATCCATTTAACAAAATTATAGGGCCCATCATCTTCTACCCCTGGGTTAGCATCCCATACATGTTTTACATGAGTTAGACCTAAATGATAGAACCAAGATCATATAACGTTCCATGATCCAAAATAGAATAGCACAAGGATATCATGTATAGTGGTACCTTTCCATCCAACTCATGACATAGCACTCATGATATCACAAGTCCTATCATAGCCTTTTAGATAGCAAGAATGGTCATGATATAAACATAAAATAAACTAACATGTAACCCATGATAGATCCGATCCGAGTATGTCACCCACTAGGCTAAGGATCATCTTTCATCCTTTAATTTTGATGTATCATAAATCATAGATGTCTAATTTATAGAAATTTTAAGTAATGCATGGACATCCTCTAAGGTTATCACCACCTTTATAGTATCCCCCTCCATCTCCCATCAAAAAGTATTGGTCAAATTTTCCCATGCTCCTAAAAACATGACAATAAGATCAACACTCATTGGGATCTATCTCATATCCATGATGTCTCCAAATCCTATGGTAATTATTTGATATCTATTCATGTACAACAACCACTCTAATAAATCTATTAGCTATTATGCATCCATCAAGTGCCAAAATATTTGGCATATTTACAAAAAATCAAACAAAAGAGAATGTATTAGATATTGATGTCATAATAATAAATTACATTCTTAAATATTCTCAAAAATTTAAAAATTAACTACTTTATTATATTTTTTGATCTAGTTTTTTTATTTTTCCCCTTTTCCTACATAATCAACCCTGTCATGTTCTTAGTATACTACATCAGCCTTCTAGTATGTTGTTAACCTATTATTCTTGACACTATCAGGCTATTTGATACTAACTCATCCATTTTATAGCTCTAGAATACTATACTATCCCTCTAATACATATTCAACCTCATTTTAAAAACTATATTGGCCACATAGTATAAACTACATCATCTAAAATTTACTATGTTGACCATTTCCCTACTTCTAACTAGATCAACCCACTACTATGCAGTCAGTCATTTACCCTAGATCTTTCTCACCTTGTAAACTAAGTTAATAGGGATGATTTTATTCTTGGTTTATGGTGAATTTTTAAAAATTTACTATTAATTCCTTAGGTATTTATTAGTTTGATCTTTTCCTATCTAGTACCCCCTTCTACCCCTAGTTTATCTAGAAATTTTCCAGGGTCAGTTTTGGTATCTATATTTTTCCTACCATTTAATTTTATATATTTATCTTAATTTTAATTAAAATTTATTAGAATTTTTAAATTAATACTTCACTTACTTACAATACACTCATTTCAGCTATTATGCATCATCCATATCATAGTTATTATCTCTTCACCATGATCTCACTCTAGGTTCAAACTAAGTCTGTCACTAGGTAGTATGTGCATAGATATAATATTTTAAAACCTTATCAATTATTAATTATTTATATCTTTCATGAACTCATAAAGTCTCAATATATCTAAGTACATACCTTAAAGGGTGCATTGGAAAAGTGGTGGGTAGACCATTGGTGCTTTTCAAGATTATTGTCCCCTATACCACCACCTGTAATCTACACAACCTTCTCCCATACACTTCTCTAAGGTTTTCCTCCACCCTTAAACACTCTTCCAAGTAAATTAATTTCATTATTAAGACCCTATCTAAGTCATAAAATCTTTTTTACATAAACCAAACAAAGTTAGCATAGGCCAACCCTATACTTAAATTATATTTTTAGGTTATGGGACTCTATCAACCATGGATGACCTAGTCTGGGACTTATCTTGATTTTATAAATTAACAATATAGGTTTTATTTTACCTACTCTATGGGATAAAATTTTGGAAAGGTTTATGGTTATATTCAACTATATATACACATCCATTTCTCCCATTTCTTAGGAAGATAAGCAGAAGAACCTAATATATTGTGCATCTACTTATCCACCATCTTACTTGACAAGTATTTCTTAGAGTTACAATACTACACTTGGAAATATGAATCTTGTCTTATGGAGAAGAATTTTAAATTCATAGATAAGTCATGTATCCTATATCTGACCTATACTTGTTGTCTATACACACCACAACAACCTCTTACAAAGCACCTTGTCCAAGGGAGAGATTACGGCTTGACAAGTTCATCCTTAAAGGTACATATTCCTAAATTTGTTCTTTATTTGTTAAAGTAGATAGATTTTATTTTTTTATATTATATGATTCTCTCCCATGCATTAATATTTATTATACATGGGCTTAAATATATATCTTTTATGCATGATCAATTTTATGTTTATTACCCCTAATTTGTGCCATAAGCTTTGGTTGTATTAGATTATATTTTAATTTACTTTGTATTTACTTTATGAATATAAGAAAATATAAGACCTAGATAGGGTTATCACATGGTGTTGATTTACTAGAGGATTTGGAACCCTCTCTAGTGACATTATTATTATAAGGTACCCCATGGCTAGGTCTAGTAGATCCATCTTGGTCTTGACCTTGATTGTCTAAATGTACTAACAAACAAAAGTGCAAGTGTGATTTATCTTCTCTGAGCTAAGATTGATTTATAGGTCAGCTACATTTTCCTTTGTATATAGTATACACCATGACATGTATATGGTTATGACTACATTGGGTTTAAGTGTGTATTGAAAAAAACAAAAATGTGTTTAGGTAAATAGTTTGCAAGATATGCCAATGGTATATGTATGGCCAAGGTAACATCAAGGTGTGGTGTTTATTGAAAAAATACAAAAGTAAAATATGCAATAAAAATACTTGTATGCACAAAAATATAGTGACATAAATAAATACATACACCTAAATAGAAAACTATTCATAAATAAAAAGTATGTATAAAAATATTTTGAGATTTATGATTTAACTGTGTAAAATATGGGGATTAAAGTGAACAACCCAGGATTATTTTATGCAAGTTTTATATCTATTATTTTCCTAGAGTAGGTATGGAGACAAGTAGAGGACATTTTTAATAAAAACATGAGATAGGTAGATGTGAGAGTAAGGTATGATGGGATATGCCATGGGACCATTATAAGTGTGATGGAAATTATATAAAGGCTGGGTAGTGGAATAATTAGGCCAAATAGGAAAATCCATAAAGAATAAGCAACATGAGAGGAATGTGACCATAATTTGGGAGACATAAGACTAAAGGATAAATGATAAAGGTGGAGGAAGGAAGGAAACTCTAGATATCTCTCCAATAATCTACTCTTACCCTTATTTATTTTTTAAAATTCTTTATTATGCCAAGATATGACTATCACACTATACATATCCTTCCCCAAAGTTGTGTACAATTTTGGTACCAAAGTCACCAATTGGAATGAGATGAGGTATGAAAGTGATAGATAGATAGATAGATAGATAATGATGGACTACAAGGGATAAGGTATTATCGAATTAAAATATTCCCCCAAGTAATCAAGGTATTTATAGGAACAATATACTTGTAGATGAAGGATCTTTCATAAGTGATGCCAGAGATCTGATTTTTATCACCATGCTTATCCAAGGTGACAAAAACCTAGTTTTCACCATTGGATGATTTTTTTTGGTACACTAATGTACAAGTATGAGACAAGTTATTGCTAACTTAGGTCTATAACAATGGAGGTTTTAATAAATATTGTTTAAGATCCTCAAAATCATTTTCTCATACTAAAGATTGAAACATGTGATGAATATAATGTGAAAGATTCATATGAAGACATAGATGAAGAAATAACAAAATTAAAGAAAAACATTTCATCTACTCAAGAGACAAAGGAACCACCAAATTAAGAGGTGGAAGAGGTAGAAGAAAAGGTTCATAAGGTCAAAGTATCAAAAAAATTTGAGGTATATAGACACCTGCTTCATCATGAGAGGAAAAAATCATAGAGCCATGTGAGGGAGTGTCATAATAACAAGCACTTTAGCTATATAAGTGTGGATAATATCAAAGATATTTCATACATTTCTCATCCAAAATATCGAGCTCCTCTAAATAGGAAGCCCTATATTATTCTCTAGTAGCTAGGCTTTGTAATGAGATACATAATGAAGGGAATTCAACCTCAATTGTAAATATGGTCTTAGTGTCTTATATTAATGAATATGGAGTTATGCCAATTGGAGTATGAACACTTGTATGGTAGGCCCATAATGCAATATATAGCTTAAAATTCTAATATCGGCCAATATCATTGAAATTTTTCTTAATAATTTTGATAATATTTTTATTTATCACCTTGGCTTGGCCATTGACTTATGGGTAATATGGCTTAGACCATTTGTGTTGGATGTGATATTGTTGACATAAGGATTTTACAATTTTTTTTTTGAGTTATTTTCCATTTTATAAAATGATGATAGAAGGGATGCCATAGAGAAAAATTATGTGATTAAGAATAAACTTTGACATCTTATTTCCAGTAACATATGTGAGTGGCATAGTTTCCACCCACTTGGTAAAGTATTATATGGTAGTAATGATATTATTACAGCTATTAGATGATGAATAATTAAATTTTATAATGATTTATAATCCCCAAGTAGACAAAGGCCATGGGCTTGTGATGGGTTTTAATTCTTGAGATAAAATGTGTATTAGATCTCCATATTTTTTACAAGCTACGCATTTGTGAACATACTAAAATGCATCATGATTCAGGTGGGATATAAATAACCAATATAAATAAGCTTATTTTGAAAGTATATCCTATTATCATGGCTTCCAAAAATACCATCATAGACCTCCTTGATTTTTGAAAGAGCTTCATCTGAGTTTAGACATATTAACAAAGTACTAACATAACCTCATCAATAGTGCATGTTTCCAATGATAGTGTAACAAGAGTATTTATAGATGAAGGATTTATAGTAGTGATAGTTAATATTGGGTGGAAGGATGTCATCATGAAGATAGGTATAGATACCTTAGTATCAAGGAGGACTAGTATCAACAATTTCACATATTTATTTAGATGTCATTATTTGATGAGAAGGTGACAAGATTTGTTACACTAAAGTTATTTTTATGGATGTTAGGATTCATCTCTAATAATGATCTAATAGTATACATTGCATTGATATATTTATTTTTTCCTCTTGGTAATTGATTAAAGGATATGACCTAAAATTATAGCTTTAAATTATCAATCATTTATTTATAGGGGAAAATTTTATCATCATTTGTCTAAAAATAATTATTGACTTATTTGATGATATGCTAAGAGTCACCATAGAATTTTAGAGGCCGTGTATTACATTAATTGGCTAATTAGATACTAGATATTAGTGCCTCATAGTCTATAATATTATTAGTATATGGAATTACAATCTTGGAAGCTTTGGGAATGAAATCTCCTTGAATGACAAGAATAATGTTAGCTCATGAACCATGAGTGGTGAAAGAACCATCAAAATATAACTTCCAAGAAGGTGACTCATCAATTGCCATGATAGATTCATCAAAAAATTATATTGTTAAAGTGGTTGTTTTAGACAAAGGAGCTTCTATTAGACGATCCACCAATACATGTCCATTAATTGATTTCCAATTTTCATACTCAATGTTGAACTTACTTAGGAACATTATCCATTTAGCCATTATTCTAATGAGGAAAATTTTGAATAATAGATATTTGAGAGAATATATTTTGTTTATGATTATTAATCATGTAATGCCTAAGATTTTGATAAGCAAAGATAATTGCAAGTCATGATTTTTCTATCGGAGTATAGTTTAGCTCATAGGAGACAAGAGCTATGCTAAGGTAATAAATGGCCCTTTCTTTTTTGCCCTCATTATGTTGTGTTAATATATATCCTAAGGCATTTTGAGTAGCCAAGATATATAGTAACAAAGGCTTTGCAAGTGTTAGTGGTGTAAAAAATGGAGGTTTTAATAAATATTGTTTAAGATCCTCAAAATCCTTTTGACATTCTTGACTCTAGTGAAACTGAGCTCCTTTCCTCAATATATGCGTGAAGGGTTTAAATTTAACAACTACTTGTGAGATGAAATGATGAATGGCATGTAATTTTACTTATATAATTTAAAGTTGTTCAAGGTTCTTGGGAGGAGTTTGTTGGATGCAAATTTTATTAATGGCCATTAATGATGGGAAAACATATTCATCATAAATTTTGATTGATAACTCAAAATTGAGTGATATTTTGTTAAAAAGTGAGTGATTTTTCATGCCAGATCCATTGGTCTCATTTATTTTTTAAAACACACTAAATTATAAAGTGATAAAATCTAGGGGGTTGATCAAACATCTATTCTGAAGGGGATTTTTTGGATAAAATTGGTGATTTTTTAGAGATTTCAAGTGCTACACGAGCTTTGAATTATGTTTGGTATTAGGGGTGCTAACCCTCAACCCCAAAACTTACCTAAGGATCTATCTCTGAACCCCATAAGGGACTATGCCCTTTGACCCTACTATGGGTTACCACCCCTAGACCCCTACATCATAGCCCTAATACTTATAGTTTACTTTCTTCCACCAAAGGGTGAGATCTTATTTGATACATGGTTAGATTCCCTCATAATAACATTTTATGTCTTGTTAATATTTTTACATAGATGTATTATTGAGAGAGTCTAAATTCATCTTATTTAACTAGTTTTTTCTTTCACTTGTGCCATTTTTGGTGTCAAATGCACTAATTTCTCACATTTGGATGCATTTTCAGTTATGTCTGACATCCATTTGTTGAGACATGCATTGGCACTTGTGCAGTATTTAATCTTACCTATTTAGATGCATTATCTATTATGTTTGATGTCCTCACATTAAGCATGCATTATACTTACAAACTTGGGGGGGATGTTGATTGTCTTAGATTGGTTATTGTGGACCGTAATTTCTCTAATTTGAACTCACATTCTTAGATGTATTATCACCAAATTCTAATGCCCATTTTTTGAGTGTGAATTATCACTTGTGTAATGTTTTTCTCATTGCACTTATTTAGTGTTTTCTCTCAATCATGTCAAATCAACTTGAAATATACTAGCTGATGAGGAGAGTTTATGCCACACCAGTGGTTCTTCTTGGAAAGACCAACTATGCTTCTTAACATGAGTATATGGAACACTTACTCACAAACAAGAATCATAAACAATTCTTATATGGATATATTTTTGTTTCCACTTATCTTATTTAATATAACAAGTGAGATAAAATTTATGACAATGTTATTGATACTTTACTATTACATGTTTCCATGGCTATTTATTGCCATGTGGAGTATACATAGTGTCCTTAAACTATTTGGAGAATTATTCAGTCTCTTTTAAAAGATCCTAATGAGATTTACATCACTCCTCCTCCTTTTTTTATCTTCTCTTCATATAATATCATATTCCTTCCTCACACTCCTATTTCTTATGATGACACATTCATGGTGGATTGTGCTCTTCCTTCTATTGATCCACCACTATAGGATGAGAATTTTTACAACCTCAGTTATCCCATTATAGATTCTACTTTCATCCCTATTAATAATGTTACTCTTTCAGATCTTTTATAGTATTTTACTTCAAAGGAGTCCATTGTTTCCAATGTGAGTACACCCATTGATAGATTCTATGACTCATATGTTATTATGGATATTCATAATTTATATTTATGTTATTCATCTATAGTATCTTCTTTAATTTTGATATTTTTTTAGTTTAGCTCTCCTCTTCACATGGAAATTATATTATTTCTTGCACAACACACCCCATTTTTAGTTTGAAAAAGGGGACCCTATTTTTCCTTTAGAGTCTAGTCTTCTACCTTTTAGGAGTTCATTATGGTTTCTTGTTTAAATTAACATTTTGAGATGACTATTCTACTAGATGTGAAAATGTGAAATCTAGATGTGCTTCATGGTTTTAGTTGAACCTAAAAAATTAAGTTTATGTTATAAACAATTGGCATGGAAATTCACATCTTAGACTACTTTTATTTAGAAAATTTAAATTTTCATAAATCTATTATGTCTTAGTTTATTTCATTTACTTATGCTTTGAGATGCATTCAAATATTCTTTTTAGACTATTTTCCCTTAAGTTTGTGTAGATTATCTAACTTTTTTAGAGTTTTCTACTACTTTTCCTTAAAAAAATTATTCCATTCTTGCTTGAATTTGATTTAAAATAGCTACAAGTTTATTTCAACTCATATTTTACCATAATTAATTTCATTAAAGTGGACCAAAAATGCATTTAAATGACCTTCTTTTTCTATGTTTTCATGCCTCTTCATTACATTTCTAAAGGACTAAGCCATTTTATTTTAAATTTGCTCAGTCTTATCTTTTTAAATACAACTTTTTATGACTAGGATTTTATCTTTTTTACCCATAGCTGTTTAACATTTCATGGGTCCACATGGAAAATTTTTGTGATTCTTGGTGGTCCAAACCCCTTTACAAAAGGATTTTAGCACTTAAAATCGATACTTTTGACTTCCTCCCAGATCCATGCGACACTTTTTATCTTCTTTAAAATACTTAGTTGATCTCTTAAATTTACCTAGAGCCATGTGTCACTCTTATGCTGAATGGGACTTAGTCATTTATCTTATAAGGTTGCCTAGTGCCATGTGTCAATCTCTTAGTAGTTTCAAGCCTATTTCAAAGACTTTTAGAACTTATTCAATCTCCTTTAATGTTGTAAACAATGCTCTAGTATAGTGGGATAAAAGGATGATGCCTTTTAGTATCATCATATTATTATGTTATCCCAAAAATGTTCATACAAAACATAGAGCCTCTAGATAAGTAGGTGAGTAGGATGATGCCACATGGTAAAATCACATTGCTCCATTATCCTGGGGTGGTTCATGTAACTCTAAATCCCACCCAAGCTCTTAAAAAGTTGAGATGATGTCATGTGGTAAAATCTTATTATGCTAAGGAATGAACAATTATCATGTATTTAAAGCTTTAACTAAGTAATTAAAGAGAAATAAAAGGCCACATAGCCATATAAATGATGAAATAAAATGGCAAAGCTAAATCCTATTAATGTAGATGGATGTCAAATGTCAATTTGGGACCTATAGAAGTAAATTATTAATGTAGCAAAGGAACAAGAAAGAGAAGTCATGTGGAAGTAGCCCATCAAAGTAAAAGACACACTCATTATGCAGCCAACAAAGCACTATCTTGAATTTGATGGCACATTTGGTCATTAAGAGGTTGAGAATGGATTGCACATCCAATTTGATTTATAGAATCAAATCATAGTCTAACTCAATCATGAATGAGATAGGAATCATTAGTGTGGCCTACACATTAGTATTAAGCATGAAGTATAAATTACTTAATATATTCCTTAAAGAGGTGTGGCTATAATTGGACAAGACATGGTAGCTAACTATCCCATTGCAATATCCACTACATTCCCTCATAGGGATTCATTCTTCATTTGGTCTAGTATGGTCCCCAATATTTTCATGATGTAGTAAATTGGGATTCTCCCCTAATATACATCAAGTGGGCATGCCACATTAATGATTGTTATAACTACCCCATTAGTGGGTGACTTTAAATTTGAATTCAAATTCCTCAGGCCTACATGCCAATATAAGATCAACTCATTGATGTAATAAGGCATGATATTTTTCAAGACTAAGAGGATTATGTAGCTTAGGTGTTAAAAAAGAAAAAAATATGTAGATTATTCCCTTGTTAGACCAAATGATAAAAAATCAAACATAATAATACATTAGGACTAAACACTTTTGCCTAAGAACTAGGGAGAGCATAACACAATAAGCAAGATCACAAAATAGATATAAAGATAATATAAATTTCTCACCTCCTTTATCTAATTTTATGCTTACTTATTGGCATAAGTATGTTCATACTCATCCTATGACAATTTAAGTCTTCTATAAATTATCTTCCATGGTGGTAGAATCTCTCCAATAGTCACTTGTGGATTGGTGTGAAACTTGGCATAAATTTGGCATTATAATACTACTCTCAAAGGCTTTAAGAATATATTCTATTAGAATAACCTTACATATAAAATATTGTTATAATATGGTGTGGGTAATTGTATTTATAGCTCAAATAACTAACTCTAACCCTAGGGAGGTAAGGTTAAATTCTAACTTGGGTTGAATCTAAATTAACCTAGTTTGGATCAGTTTAACCCTGGGTTGGGTCAAGGAACTCATGAATCTTGACACCTTAATTTCAGATATCTTTTAGGAATGACAACTTAATTTAGATATTTGTGAAGTGTGACTCATATTTTTGAATATTAAGGATACAATAAATCATTTTATTATCTCATTTGACCTTTGACTTCATATTTAGCTAAAAATTTATTTTTTGGTAAATTAAATTCACTAATTTGATTTGGAATTTTTGTTTAGGCAATTTAATTATGATTTTCAATGTAATTAGTATCACTTAGTGATTTTTAACCTTTATAAATTATTTTAAATGTTATTAATTAATAAATTGATAGGACAAAAGTGTCAAATTACTATATCATAATTTGATTAGGGTTAAAATTGAACTAGGTTAATGATGTATATAAGATAATACACCAAACAAATAGACTCATCATGTTTCTAAGATATTAAATTCCTTACATAGATGAATTTAGGTAATTTAAGTGATTTATAATATTAAAATGTGTCTTTAATTAGAAATTGAGTTGAATCCCAATTTAGGCTTGAAATTGGCCAAAACTAAATGTCTATAGTTTGCACCTATTTGAAAAGGTGATGCAAGACATAAGCATAATACCATATTTTCAAATAATGAAAAAATAATTAATCTAAATGGTCCATGCCCAAAAGGGTGGTTGATAATCCCTTGATGTCCCCTAAAGGGAAGGGACAACAAAATAGAGTTGTCGAACCTTCCCTCAAAATTAAAAAATAACATGATCTAATGGTAACCAGGGTGGGATTATTAAATTTCCCAAAGGTAGTTATAAATATTAAAAGAAGTGAAGTCATTAATTTTCCCAAAATCAATTATAATCAGTAACAAAGGGTGTGACACTAGTTTTCCCAAAGGTAGTTATAAGCATTGGCATGGATAGATGCCTTGATGGAGTAATGAAACAAGTACTAATTTGCCCAAAGATGGTTATAATTAGTAATAAAATGAGAAACATTGGTTTGACTAAAGTCATTTATAATTAGGAACTAAAAATGGAAAAAAATTATTTGTCCACAAGTGGTTATAATAAGGAGTGGTAAATGGGGAAAACACTGATTTGCCCAAAGGCAGTTATGATTAAGAATGTAAGCATTGCCCCAAAAGGGCAAGTAGAGTGGGTAAAAAGAATGATTTTATCACAAGTATTTGAAGAGTAAATAATATGTAGATGAGTACTTTGTTAGTCTAGATGATAAAACATAAAGCATAATAATATACTAGGACTAAACACTCTTACCTAAGAATTAGGTAGAGCATAACATAATAAGCAAAATCATAAAATAGAGCTAACAAAAATAAAAATTTCATACCTCCTTTTTAAAATTTGATGCTTAATTATTGGCATAATTATGTTAATGATCAGCCTATGATGATGCGATTCTTATATAAATTTTATTTCATGGTGGTAGCATCTTTTCAATAGTCACTTGTGGTTTGGTGTGAAACTTGGCTTAAATTGGGCATTATAACACTAGTCTCAAAGGCTTCAAGAAGGTATTCCAATATAATAACCTTACACATAAAATATTATTGTCACATGGTGTGAGAACTTTTATTTATAACTTAAATAACTAAATCTAACCCTAAGGAGGTTAGGTTAAACTCTAACTTGGGTTGAGTCTAAATTAATCTAGGTTGAGTCAGTCTAACCCTGGGTTGGGTCAAGGTATTTATGAAACATTGACACCTAAGTTTTAGATATTTTTAAGGCATGATAACTCACTTTATATATTTGTGAGGTGTGACTCATATTTTTGAATATTTAGGAGATAATAACTCACTTTATTATCTCATTTGACCTTTGACTTCATATTTAGCTAAAAAAAATTGGAAAATGAAATTTACTAATTTGATTTGGAATTTTTATTTAGGAAAGTTAATTAAGATTTTTAATGTAATTAATATCTTTAGTGATTTTTGGATTTTGTTAATTATTTTAAATGTTATGAATTAATATTTTGACAAGCCAAAAGTTTCAAATTACTAGGTCATAATTTGACTAGGGTTAGAACTAAACTAGGTTAGTGATGCATACATGATAATACACCAAAAAAGTTATCCTCATCATATTTATAGGTAATTAAATCCCTTGTATATATGAATTTGGGAAATTCAAATTATTTATAGGCTTAAAATGTGTCATTTTATAGAAATTGAGTTGAATCCTAGTTTAGGTAAAATGGCCAAAACTAAGTGTCTATAGTTTACCCTTATTTAAGAAGGTGTTGTGAGACATAAACATAGTAACATATTTTCAAAGAATGAAAAAGTCATTAATATAAATGGTTCATGCCCTAAAGTGCGATTGATAATCCCTTGATGCCCCATCGATAGAGTGGGAAAAAAAATAGTCATCAAATGTTCCCTCAAAATGAAGAAAATAACATGATTTAGTAGAAATTAGGGTGGGATTACTAAGTTTCCCAAAAGTGGTTATAAATAGTAAGAGTGATAGATTCACTGAGTTCCTAAAGATGGATATAATTGGGAATTAAGGGTGTGACATTGGTTTGCCCAAAGGTGGTTATAAGTAGTGTCATGGGTAGGTGCCCTGATGGGGTGATGGAATGGGTATTGATTTTCCCAAAGGTAGTTATAATCAATATGGAAATGAGTAACACTTATTTGACCAAAGTTAGTTATAATCAAGAATGGAAAATGGGAAACATTAATTTTCTAAAGGTGATTATAATCAAGAATGTAAAATATGAAAAAACATTGATTTGCCTAAAGGTGGTTATAATTAGGAATGGAAGTGTTTAACCTAGAAGGGTGGGTAGATCAACTAAAATTAATGATTTACCCATAGGTGGTTATAATCATTAAATTGGTAAAAAATAGAATTTTCCACAATGAGGCAAATTGACAAGGGTAACTTATGTAAAAAAATCATAAAATAGATTTACAATGTGCTGGTAAAGGATAATAACATATTTCTATCCTAAATGTGATTTTGAAGATCCACGTTTGAATAAACATGGGATATATGTTGAAAAATTGTGTTGTTAAATAATGAAAAAGTAACATCAGTTATAATCTTTAAAGTGGTCAAAGAAAAACTACCACAATAGGCAAATTAGCAAGGGTAGCTTATGTGAAAAATCTATAAAATAGATTTACAATGAGATGGAAAAAGATTAAAACTCATTTATAGCCTAAATTTGAGTTTTAAGATACACATTTTAATAAACATGGGATATAGGTTGAAAAATCATGTTATTAAACAGGTCTCAGGGGAGGCCCAAAAAGATGGTTTAGTTGTAATACAACCAAAAATTAAGGCATGTAGGATTGAATACCATGGAAAATGGACCAAATATGTGAAAAATACACCTCCTAGAGGGTGCATAATGAACTATATCCCTTAAGAGATTAAAACTCAAAATTTTTGCTATATATTCACCCCTGGGGTGAAAAACAATTCATTTTCACCCCAACCTTTCTAGAATTTTTGCCCTGAATTTTTGCATAAATTACTAAGAGAAAATGGTTTGTAGAGGAGTATGACATGTATCATAGTAAGTGAGGAAGCACATGTGACCACCACATGATATATCACTGATAAGTAACCCTAATTTTGGTCATTAATTATCATTCATATCATTTAATGCACTTTGAAAGTTAAAAAATAGTGAAGTCACCATTTACATGGTAAGGTAAATGATAGCTTCACCAAGGAAATTGACAAATTTATATGAAGTTGACATTTCCAAAAATATTGGCAATGTTAGAAAATGGTATAAATCACTAAAATGATGATTTTTTCCATTTTTAGGTGAAGTTACAATTTTTATGAAAATAAAAATGGTGCTTTCACTAAAAATGTGCAAAAATGCCTAAATGGTAGCTTTGCCTACTAGTGGATTTTCTCTTAGGGGAAAAAATTACTAACTTTGAGGACTAATAAGGGGTCTGACCTCTAAAATAGGGTCACTTAGATGTATTAGGCTAGGCATATTCTCTATTAATAGTATTTAGTTAGGTTGATGCTTACTTTTTTGATTATAAGAGAAATTAGCAGTGCTTACCTATTATGAGAGATGATCTCATTATTTGTGGACCATGTATATCTAGACTAAGGGCATGATGGGATTCCTATAGATATTAGACATATATAACATGGCATGGATACTAGTTATTTTATTCGATCAAGCTTATCTAAGTGTGTTAGTAGAATGCTAGCATATTGAGGCATCTACCTTTCACTTTTTGATTAGGGAGGCCACCGTCACACTTGAGGATACCTAGCATATCCTCAACCTACCTATGCATGGGAGATGCTTATTTTAGACACCACTAGTACACCAATAGGTAGTACTATATGATTTATGTAGTTATCAGGGTATCCCCATGGTTTAGGGGAAGGTCAATATAGATCTTATTAAGACCAACATCAACATTTAGCTAGATGATCTACTTGTTGGGGATCTTCACCACCAACCCTAATTATTTGAGAGGCTTTTGTTCTTATGGCCATTATCAATGGTAACTTATTACTTGACAAGAGTGGTTAGTACTTTTATATGGTCATGGTTGGTGTGGATAAGAGGATGCTAGAGGATTCCACATAATTTGCCTAAGGACCATATATTATTATATAGTTATACAAATATTTACACCTAATATCATACTTGGGTGGGTGCAGTATTAGATCCTATACACTTCTCATGGTCTATGGTTGAGAGCACATTACGATTGAGTGACTAGTTAGGATGCACAAGATATGGGATCCAAAGGATTCATTAGCCTATAGTTGGGTTCAGATAGGCATTGGCCGATGTGGGTGTAGAGGAGACACCCCCTTCTATTTTTAGATGTTTGATGATCTGACACTATAATTTTTTATTTGGAGGCCATATCTTGCCTATCAAATACATTGGTTTAGATATAGATGGTACATGTGCTTTGTGACTACCAAGTTTTTTTTACTAGGAGGTAGTCCCATATTATAGAGGAGTACCACCTAGATTAGGTACTTAAAAAACTTATATACACATAGGATGTACCTGAGGGTATGTGGTGGTTTACTCATGTCATGCAAGAGAATAGTCAATATAGTCTAGTGATCCTAAGGAGTAAGGCTATAACAAGTTATCTCAGTATACCATGGGTTGTTTAGGCCTATGAAGGAGGATTTGTGGATGCATGGGTTACTCCATCTTTTATGCACTTATGGATATAAGTGTGCCCTTTGAGGCTTCTAGCTCCATTACCATAATGGGGTCAACATTTTATGGATATCAAGGAGGAGGTTGATACCTCAAGTGGTAGCATCATCACCTAGTAAGAGAGTGAGGTTAGGGATGATGATGATGGTAGGGATGGAGGAGATAGAGATGAGGTTCTATATGTGATGATATTAGACCCTAGCTTATCAATGGTGATAGTGGCATAGGTTGGCTTAGGCTAAGTAGGGATTTTTGGTAAACATGTGGATTTAGGCCAAGTAGGGCCTTCTACTATACCCATAGTAGGTAGGGACACTAGCATGCTTGAATAGGAGGTCAGTGCTAAAGTTCTAGAGGTGGAAAGGTTACAACATAAGTTATCTAATCTATAAGACACCCTAGACATGAGGGATGATAATATGAAATGGATACAAATAGAGATTATTAAAGGTTGAGATAGACATGATGGTGTAGGTTTAGGTCTAACTCACAATAGAGAGATCAAGCCATTAGTGATCATGATCAGACATTGACCACTATGGATAAACTCAAATGAGAAAGGAATGTAACTTGAGGAACCAGTATAAAGGTTGGATTCTCATAGATGATTCTAGAGAGCCTTCAAGCTAAGGATGAGGCATCTTATTACAGGTTAGCCTATGATTCTACCATGCATAGAGAGTAGTAGGTTATTACTTCTGATATTTAGGATGCACAAAGGGAAATGAGTAGATCTAGTTGATCTCAAACTAGGACTCATGTTTTAGGTGCCTTGGGCTAGTCATTTCAATAGTTATGACCACTACCTCCAGGAACACTAGGGCTACCTTCAACTATGAGTTCCATGGATACATAGAGAAAGAGTTGATCACAAGGATCTATGCATTTTGGCACATTTGACATTATTTTGGGCTTTATGCATTATACTCATTGTATCAGCATACTTATGTATTTTTGAGACACTACCATGATATATATATATATATATATATATCTTTTATGTATAGGATATTTGAGATATATTTACATTCAATTTTAGGTCCTTTGAGGCTACACACATCTATATATTTGTTTTTATGTATGTATTTACACACACACACACACACACACACACACACACACACACACACACGTGCATGTATGTGCACATGCACATGCATGTGTGATGTCATGCTTATTATCTTGTTTATCTCACATGTAGCTTTGATTAACATTGTGGATTTTTAACATTGTTGATGTTTATACTTATGTATGATGTGTTCATTCATTTATTATGCCTTTTTTATGTGAGTTCTATTGGTTACCATATGATTATGTTGTATGACTTATATGGATGCTTATTGAGATATCCACATTTGTATAAACACATAATAATTTATTTTCTAATCATTTTTATTACTCATGGATTTAGGCATGTGTTAGGGTAGTTGGTTGAGATTTGATATATCATAGAGATGTTATCATTACAATTCTATAATAGACTATGTGAGCACATTTTTACTTTAGCTTATGATATTATGCATGATACTTATTGATAACTAAAATGGTAATATATACCCTAAGCATAGAAAATTTAATTTAAATGTAAATATATATGACTTAGGAATAATATATGGATAATCAAATCCTAATTATAAATATAACAAATAAATTAAGTGTAAAATTAAATACAATAATTCACAATGTAAGTACATGATATGTATAATCAAGACCTAAGTGTAAACAAAATGTAAAAATCTTACAGAAATAGAGAAGCAAAAGAAAAAATATATAACAAAACAAACAAATAAAAATATAAAAATAAAACAAAATAGACAAAAAAACAAATATATACAACAAAATGTAATCAAACAAAACTACACAAATAGAAATAATATACAAACATAAACAACCAAATATAAACAAATGAATAAAAGAAAACTAGCAAACAAAAACACAAATAAACAAAATGCAAATAAATTATACAAACAAACAAATACCAATAAAGTAGATAAATTAAACAAACTATACAAACAACAAAAACAATAATAAAAAAAACAATAACAATAACAACAAAACAATAATAAACAAAACACACTAAAAAAATGAATCACAAAATAATAAACAAAACATGACAAAACACCAATAAAAAGAAACAACAAAACAACACAATAATAAAAAAAACACCAATGAACATAAACACTAATAAAAATAAACACAACACAAACAAATAAAACAACACACGAGCAAACAACTAAATAAACACAAACAAAATAAACACCAAAATACATAAACAAAACACCAATAAACAAACTAACATGATACAAACAAAGATAGATAAAATAAATAAATGAACAAACAAAACAATCAAAACACAAAACAAATAAAATGAGTAAAATAATCAAAATAACTAAACAATCTAGAACAAATAAAATTGTAGTAAACAAACTAATCTAAACACACAAAAATAAATAAATTAAGCTACCAAAACATAAAAACAAATTTTTTGTGTATGTAAAATAAAGGTGTTAATATTGGTGATAGGGTGATCCCTAAGCTAGGTAGCAATGACATAGGTAAAATAACATGAGAAAAATTGGCAAAAGTTTACCCCTAGGTAAGAGAGAAACATGACACAAAAAAGATGATAAACATTACCCCTAAGTAATAGGAGACAATGACACAAATAGAAAACAACATTGCCTCTAGGCTATATGAGACAACAACACACAAAATAAATAAAATGGTGGGAAGAATAAAAGAAAAGGAAGGGGTGGCAGAGCTTACTCTAGATGCACTAGGCAAGTGGATGTACTTGCATAGTTCCATAGACATAAGATCCAATATAAATTTAGGCTATAGTTCTCTCAAGATATGGGATAGAATAAAATGGATGATAATAAAACTTGATTAAAGGATTTTTCTATTAAAATGGTAAGTATATGAGAAAAGAGAGGATGACATTCCATAATCATGACAACATAAACATAATCAAGTTGCATAAGTATGAGAGTATGGTTTAGGTCAAAACTAGACTAAAAGTTATGAGATGAGTATCCATTAATGACCTGAATTGGCAATTCATAGTCTTTACCACATCAACATCTTAGAATGAGAATGAGATTGAAAGACAATTGTTGTTCCCAAAATCCGTCACTCTTTTTTTTGGGGGGGATAACATATCAACTATTTTGGTCCTGCATGCCAAAATTCTCTCTTCCCTTCTCAAAAAATGTTTTGAACACTCTAATTCTTCAATTATTCAAGCTTTTTCAGCTAAGGGACTCGCAGGTTCAATAGGTTCAACAACTTCAATAGGTGAGCTCTCACAAAGGAACAAGTTCCCAACACTTAGGTATTTCAAGGCTAGTTCAATACCGAAGTTCAATCAAAAGACTTATCAGTGGCCTTCAAACAAAAGATTGAACAATTGAACCATTGAACCCCACCTCCAAAGGTTCAACAAAATTGACAAACTTAAAAAGTTAAGCGCTTTGGCAAGTTCAAAGTTCAATTGCTTCAAAAAGTTTAATAACTTCAAAGGATTTAAAGAAAAGAAGAATTCGAAGAACAAAAGATTGAACTGTTGAACCATTGAACCTTAAACCAAAAGAGTTCAAAGTTTAAAGGTTCAATGAGTTTAATAAAATTCAAGAGACTTATAAGAACAAAGGATTCGAAGAGCTAAGAAAGAAAGGTTCAACCGATTGAACCTTGAACCAAAATAGTTCAAAGTTCAAAGGTTCAATGAGTTCAATAGAAAAGAAAAGGATCCAAAAATTTTGAAGGACCAAAGGATTTTGAGAAAGAGGATGAACCGTTGAACTTTGAACCAAAATGGTTCAAAGGTTCAAGGAATAACAAAGTTTGAAGGGAAGCTTTGAGCGAAGGAAGGAAGCAGAAGATTCCAGAGACAAGTTCAAAGAGATGGTTTAACCAAAGAGGAAAGAAAGTGATTGAACCAAAAAAGTGATTGAACCAAAGAAGTGATTGAACCAAGGAGTTGATTGAACCAAGGAGCCAAAATGGACCATCTAAACCATTGAACCATTAAACCAATGCATTCTAAAGGTTCAAGGTTCAACGTGGTTCAAGCAACCAGTGACGTCCCCGTAAACATCAAATTAAAGGTAATAAAATGCCCATTTATTTTCAAATATGTCACAAAACTTTAAAACAAACTTAGTGACCAACTAAAGAATAAGCTAAAAAATCTAGTAGAAAGGGAAGAGATAACCCAAGAGCTCAGATCATGAGAAAATGACAAAATGCAATAAGGAAAGAGGGAATAATGTAGAAAGACCAGAAATATATGCATAGGAGTTATTTCTAATTGGTGAAACAGTCCACCAAATGGACATTAAAGAGTGTGAGCACTCAAGGACGTAGTCTATTTTTCTCCATCGAGTAAAGGCAAAGTGGACAACATTAGGTTGTGGAGCTAAAAGCTTCACCAGGATGCAAACATGGAGGGTTGTTGAATGTCACAGTCACCGGCATCAGTCAGGCCAACCGACATCGATTAGGGGTAGACAGGAAGGCAACCGACATCAGTAGGAGTCAGCTGATGTCAGTCACCTCCAGACTTATAGGGACCAATGTCGGTCACCTGTGCAGTTCTGAATTGTGAGTTTCATGGATAGTTCATTAACGAACTAGTTATTTACATGTTAAAGGCTAATTTTAGCCTTGGAGCTACGGATCACATTATTGTAATTGGATATCTAATTATTGTTTGCATGGGATCTATATAATTGAATCATGGGCTGTATTATAAAGTGTGAGCGATCAAAGTAGGGATTCCCCAGGTGCTAGATAGAGAGAGCAAGCTTGGCTCCTCATAGTGCCATAGTGCCAAGTGTGTATGATCAGGTAGTTCTGCAGGAGACCAAGGTTTGGTAGAAGATCCACAAGGGTGCTAGTTTGGAGGACAAGGGTTCTTCATGGTATGTAAGCTCAGGTTGGTTTTCAGGTGTGCAAGATCAGGTAGAGATCTACATGTGGTAAGTAAGGTTGGTTGATCTGCAGGTGTGTGTGTGTGTGTGTGTGTGTGTGTGTGTGTGTGTGTGTGTGTGTGTGTGTGTGTGTGTGTGTGTGTGTGTGTGTGTGTGTGTGTGTGTGTGTGTGCGAGATCTAGGTTTGTAGGTGTGCAAAACCAGGTTGATTTATAGGTGTGCAAGATCAGGGAGGTCAGCAACACAACAGGTAGCAATATCAGGTGAGATCTATTTGGATTACATTATGTACTTGGAGAATGTTTGTATACTTGGACTTGGAGTACGTGGAGTACTTGGTGGACCAGTAGTATTGTTACTGATTGGTGGACTGGCAGTATTGTTACTAGCTAGTGGAGGTGAATAGCAACTCTATGTTTGAGTTGTTGTTGGGACTATAATTTAGAGAGTGAGCTCTTGAAGAGATTTATTGTTTATGCCGTAGAGGTGTGGGAGCCCTAGAGAAGTGTAAGGAAGAAGACTGTGGCATCTTCTTTGTTGTATTTCCTTCTAGAAGAGTATTAATACAATTGGGTATTGTTTCTCATATTCTGTGTTATTTCTGAATTCTAGTTACTATTTACTTCTAGTTAAATTCCACATTTAGTTGCTTGTACATGGTAATCAATTGTGCTTCCTAGATCCTGACAATTGGTATTAGAGCAGTTTATTGTTCTATATTCTTGACAATTGGTATCAAAGCTAAGGTTGTAGGGAACAAGTCTGTGTTTGATTATAGGTCACTCTCAGGGGTTTCTGATTGAGTGGGAGTATAGCAATGGCAGAAGAAAGTACACTAAGAATGGAGGAATTCAAAGGAATGAATGGTTAATTACGGTGTTATGGAAAGAAATAGTAGGTAAAAAAATATTGTTGGTTGGTAGAAGATCAGCATGAAGGAACTGAAGAAGCAGATGTTGTAGGTGTTGTTGCATAGGATGCTCTGGGATGTTCCTTGGATAAAGTAGAATCTTGTTTTATATATTTTGTTGCCTCTTTCCATGCAGCTCGAAATAGAGTATTTTTCCATGTTAGGGTCTTTGGAGACTTTGGAAAGATTTATTTAGGGGCTAGTGTGCCTTGTAAAAGTTTTGGCAAAGGGGAAGTGTGGCTGAAATTGCAGACGGCCAACACATGGGTGTTGAAGGAGGTCATGCATGTCCCAGTCCTGAAGATGTGGCTAATTTATACAAGAAAGTTGGGTGATGAGAGATGCACAGTAACTCTCATAGCAGATTCTTGGAATGTTACCAAGGATACACTTGAATTAGCATGTGGTAAGAAAGTAGGTACTCTTTATCTACCTACTTGTACTATTGATTCCACTTCTATTGCAAAGATGTGGCTTTGTAGGCTTGGTCACATGAGTGAGAAGGGAATGGATGTTCTTAAGTCAAATGGTAAGAGTTTAGCTTTAGAGAGCATAGACTAAGATTTCTATGAGCAGTGGGATGCTACAAGAAAGGATTGGATTTATTGCAGGATAAGGAAGTATGATGTATTTGACAAACTTAAGAACTAGAAAGCCTTGGTGTTCTTGGAAGAGATGATGGACAGAGATCAACGGATGCGGCTGGATACTTTTGAGCAGGGCAATTTGGATAGGGTTTTGATTCAAAGTAAGCTCGTGGGTAAAAAGTCATCACTCATAGGAAAAACATAGGTACCGGCATCGGTCAGGGGTAACCAATGTTGAACAGGTAGGCACTGACATTGATCATGTGCAGACAGGCATAGTCGGTGGTGTCGGGCAGGTGGTGACCGATCTCGGTCAGGAAATCGGTGTCGACAGTTAGGACAATCACATAGAACTGACGTTGGTCAGATGTAGACTATGTGGTGATTGAGGTCAGTTACTGGAATGGATTTTGGGCAGATAGCAAGCTATCAAGGAGTCTCAAATGCCCATATGGAGGAATGAAAGGGTAAGTAATCCTCAAATTTGTTATTCCTCTTCTTTATACTAGTTGCTCACTGCAGAGCAGGAAGGATCCAAGAAACAGTGGGAGTGTGGCATGAATGAGGAATTTGATTTCTTGGATGCAAAACCAAACAAGAGATTTGGTAGGGTTGTCAGCCAGTATGAAAGCACTGAAGGATGAATAGATTCCTTGGTTAAATAATAGAGAGAATGGACATGTGAGATGGAAGGCCAGGTCATATGGTCTTGAGGAAGCTGCAGGACAGTGGTACAGGTTCGATAGGTGGATGAAAAAGCATGGCTTTAGTCAGTGTCATTGTAACCATTGTGTTTTCTTTACCAGGTGGATGATGATTGTAACATTATCCTATTATTGTATGTGGATGATGTGCTTGTTTCAAGTGCATACATATTGGTATTTTCTAAACTAAAGGTAAAGTTAGTTCAGTGGTATGTCATGAAGAATTTGGGAGCAGCGAAATTCTTTGGCATGAGTAATCCTAGAGACAGGGAAGATCACAAGTTGATGTTGTCACAGGATGATTATGTGAAGGTAGTGTAGGATGCAGAATGGCAAGCACACCTATGGATGGATAGTTCACAGAACAGGGTCCCCAATCACATGATGAGATTGAGTACATGTGTACTCCCTGATATTGCTCTAGTAGCGGGTGTTGTTAGAAAGTTTATAGCCAATTTGATAAAGAAGCATTGGAGAGCAGTTTAGTGGATTCTTAGGTATCTAAGAGAGACCAGCAGTAGGTGCACATGCTATGCAGGGTCAAGTTCTTTTCTACATGGGTTTTTAGATGTAGATGTGGCAGGTTACTTGGATGACAGGTGTTACACCACAGGATGTGTGGTGGTTGGTCTTAAAGATTAAGCTTGAAGAGGGATACAAGCCAAGAAATAGATTAGAAAGATGTATAGGTATAAGTAAAGGTGCAGCTATTTGTCTCCAAGTGGGAGATTATTAGGTTGTAGAGCTAAAAGCTTCACCAAGATGCAAACATGGAGGGTTGCTAAATGTCACTGTCACTGGCGTCGATCAGGCCAATCGATGTCAATTAGGGGTAGACAGGAAGGAAACCAACATCGACAAGAGTCAACCAATGTCGGTCACCTCTAGACTAATAGGGATCGACGTCAATCGCCTGTGTAGTTCTGAACTGTGAGTTTCACAGATAGTTTGTTAATGAACTAGTTGTTTGCATGTTAAAGGCTAATTTTAGCCTTGGAGCTATGTATCTAATTATTGTAATTGAATGTCTAATTATTGTTTGGATGGGATCTATATAATAGACTCATGGGCTGTATTGTAAAGTGTGAGGGATCAAAGTAGGGATTCCCCATGTGCTAGATAGAGAGAGCAAGATTGGCTCCTCATAGTGCCATAGTGCCAAGTGTGTATGATCAATTAGATCTATGGGAAAGCAAGGTCTGGTAGAAGATCCATAGGGGTGCTGGTTTGGAGGATAAGGGTTCTTCATGGTATGTAAGATTAGGTTAATCTACAAGTGTGTAAGATTACGTAGAGATTTACATGTGGTAAGTAAGGTCAGTTGATCTGTAAGTGTGTGTGTGTGTGTGTGTGCGAGATCCATGTTTGCAGGTGTGCAGAACCAGGTTGATTTGTAGGTGTGCAAGATCAGGGAGGTCATCAACACAACAGGTAGCAAGATCAAGTGAGATCTACTTGGAGTACATTGTGTACTTGGAGTATGTTTGTATACTTAGACTTAGAGTACTTGGTGGACCGGCAGTATTGTTATTGACTGGTGGACTGGCAGTATTGTTACTAGCTGGTGGAGGTGAACAACAACTCTGTGTTTGAGTTATTTTTGGGACCATAATTGAGAGAGTGAGATTTTGAAGAGATTTATTGTTTATGCCCTAGAGGTGTGGGAGCCCTAGAGGAGTGTAAGGAAGAAGACTGTGGCATCTTCTTTGTTGTATTCCCTTCTAGAAGAGTATTAATACAATTGGGTATTGTCTCTCATATTTTGTGTTATTTCTAAATTCTAGTTACTATTTACTTCTGGTTAAATTCTGCATTTAGTTTCTTATACATGGTAATCAATTGTGCTTCCTAGATCTTGACAAGTGGTATCAGATCAGTTTATTGTTCTAGATTTCTGACAATTGGTATCAAAGCTAAGGTTGCAGGGAGCAGGTTTGTGCTTGATTACAGGTCACTCTCAGGAGTTTCTAGTTGAGTGGGAGTATAACAATGGTAGAAGAAAGTACACTAAGAATGGAGGAATTCAAAGGCATGAATGGTCAATTACGGTGTTATGAAAAGAAAGAGCAGGTAAAAAAATATTGTTGGTTGGTAGAAGATCAGCATGAAAGAACTGAAGAAGCAAATGTTGTAGGTGTTGTTGCACATGATGCTGTGAGATGTTTCTTGGATAAAGTAGAATCTTGTTTTATAGATTTTGTTGCCTCTTTCCATGCAGCCTGAAATAGAGTATTTTTCCATGTTAATGTCTTTGGAGACTTTGGAAAGATTTATTTAGGGGTTGGTGTACCTTGTCAAAGTTTTGGCAAAGGGGAAGTGCAGCTGAAATTGCAGACGGCCAACACATGGGTGTTGAAAGAGGTCATGCAGGTCCCAGTCCTAAAGATGTGGCTAATTTCTATAGGAAAGTTGGGTGATGAGAGATGCACAGTAACTCTCACAGTGGATTCTTGGAATGTTACCAAGGATACACTTAAATTAGCATGTAGTAAGAAAGTAGGTACTCTTTATCTACCTGCTTATATTAATGATCCACTTCTATTGAAAAGATGTGGCTTTGTAGGCTTGGTCACATGAGTGAGAAGGGAATGGATGTTCTTAAGTCAAATGGTAAGAGTTCAGCTTCAGAGAGCATAGACCAAGATTTTTGTGAGCAGTGGGATGCTACAAGAAAGGATTGGATTTATTGTAGGACAAGGAAGTCTGATGTATTTGACAAACTTAAGAACTGGAAAGCCTTGATGTTCTTGGAGGAGATGATGGATAGAGATCAGTGGATGGGGCTAGATACTTCTAAGTAGGGTAGTTTGGATAGGGTTTTGATTCAAAGTAAGCTCACAGGTAAAAAGTCATCACTCACAAGAAAAACATAGGTACCAGCATCGATCAGGGGTAACCAACGTCGAACAAGCAGGCACCGATGTTGGTCATGTGCAGACAAGGATAGTCAGTGGTGTCGGGCAAGTGGCGACTAATGTTAGTCAGGGAACCGGCATCGACAGTCAAGACATTTGAATGGAACTGATGTTGGTTGGATGTAGACTGTGTGGTGACCAAGGTCGATCACTAGAACGGATTTTGGGCAGACAACAAGCTGTCAAGGAGTCTCAAATGCCCATATGGAGGACTGAAAGGGTAAGTAATCATCAAATTTATTATTCCTCTTCTTTATACTAGTTACTTACTATAGAGCAAGAAGGATCTAGGAAATAGTGGGAGAGTGGCATAAATGAGGAATTTGATTCTTTAGATGCAGAACCAAATAGGAGATTTGGTAGGGTTGCCAGCCAGTATGAAAGCACTAAAAGACAAATGGATTCCTTGGTTAAAAAATAGAGAGAATGGACACGTGAGATGGAAAGCCAGGTCATGTGGTCTTGAGGAAGCTACTTGATAGTGGTACAGGTTTGACAGGTGGATGACAAAGCATGGCTTTAGTCAGTGTCATTGTAAACATTGTGTTTTCTTTACCAAGTGGATGATGATTACAACATTATCCTATTATTGTATGTGGATGATGTGCTTGTTGTAGGTGCATACATATAGGTATTTGCTGAACTACAGGTAAAGTTAGTTCAGTGGTATGTCATGAAGAATTTGGGAGCAGCTAAATTCTTTGGCATGAGTAATCCTAGAGACAAGGAAGATCACAAGTTGATGTTGTCACAAGATGATTGTGTGAAGGTAGTGCAGGATGCAAAATGGAAAGTGCACCTATGGATGGATAGTTCACAAAATAGGGTCCCCAATCACATGACGAGGTTGAGTACATGTGTACTCCCTGATATTTCTCCAGTAGTGGGTGTTGTCAAAAAGTTCATAGCCAATCCAGGAAAGAAGCACTAGAGAGCAGTTCAGTGGATTTTCAGGTATCTGAGAGGGACTAGTAGTAGGTTCACATGCTATGCAGAGTCAAGTTCTTTTCTACATGGGTTTGTAGATGCAGATGGGGTAGGTTACTTGGATGACAGGCGTTGCACCATAGGATGTGTGGTGGTTAGCCTTCAAGATTGAGCTTGAAGAGGGATACAAGCCAAGAAATAGATTAGAAAGATGTATAGGTACAGGTATAGGTGTAGCTGTTTATCTCCAAGTGGGAGATTGTTAGGCTATGGAGCTAAAAGCTTCACCAAGATGCAAACATGGAGGGTTGTTGAATGTCACAGTCACTAGCATTGGTTAAGGGTAGACAAGAAGGCAACCGACATCGGTAGGAGTCGACCGATGTTGGTCACCTCCAGACTAATAGGGACCGACATCAGTCACCTGTGTGGTTTCAAACTGTGAGTTTTATAGATAGTTCTTTAATGAACCAGTTGTTTACATGTTAAAGGCTAATTTTAGCCTTGGAGCTATAGATCTAATTATTGTAATTGGATGTCTAATTATTGTTTGCATGGGATCTATATAATAGACTCATGGGCTATATTGTAAAGTGTGAGGGATCAAAGCAGGGATTCCATGGGTGTTAGATAGAGAGAGAAAGCTTGGCTCCTCATAGTGCCATAGTGCCAAGTGTGTATGATTAGGTAGATCTGCGGGAGAGCAAGGTCTGGTAGAAGATCTACAGGGGTGTTGGTTTGGAGGAAAAGGTTTCTTCATGGTATGTAAGATCAAGTTGGTCTGCAGGTGTGCAAGATTAGGTAGAGATCTACATGTGGTAAGTAAGGTCGATTGATCATTAGGTGTGTGTTTGTGCAAGATCTAAGTTTGTAGGTGTGCATAACCAAGTTGATTTGTAGGTGTCCAAGATCAGGGAGGTTAGCAACACAATAGGTAGCAAGATCAGGTGAGATCTACTTGGAGTACATTGTGTACTTGGAGTATGTTTGTATACTCAGACTTGGAGTACATGGAGTACTTGGTGGATCGGCAGTATTGTTATTGACTGGTGGACTGGTAGTATTGTTACTAGATAGTGGAGGTGAACAACAACTCTGTGTTTGAGTTGTTGTTAGGACCGTAATTAAGAGAGTGAGCTCTTGAAGAGATTTACTATTTATGCCCTAGAGGTGTAAGAGCCCTAGAGGAGTGTAAGGAAGAAGATTGTGGCATCTTCTTTGTTGTATTTCCTTCTAGAAGAGTATTAATACAATTAGGTATTGTCTCTCATATTCTATGTTATTTTTGAATTCTAGTTATTGTTTACTTCTAGTTAAATTCCACATTTAGTTGCTTGTACATGGTAATCAATTGTGCTTCCTAGATCCTGACAAGTGGTATCAGAGCAGTTTATTTTTCTAGATTCTTGATAATTAGCATCAGAGCTAAGGTTGTAGGGAGTAGGTTTATGTTTGATTACAGGTCACTCTTAGGAGTTTTTGATTGAGTGTGAGTATAGAAATGGTAGAAAAAAGTACACTAAGAATAGAGGAATTCAAAGACACGAATGGTCAATTACGATGTTATGGAAAGAAAGAGCAGGTAAAGAAATATTGTTGGTTGGTAGAAGATCAGCATGAAGGAACTGAAGAAGCAGATATTGCAGGTGTTGTTGCATAAGATGCTCTGGTATTTTCCTTGGATAAAGTAGAATCTTGTTTTATAGATTCTGTTGCCTCTTTCCATGCAGCCTGAAATAGATTATTTTTCCATGTTAAGGTCTTTGGAGACTTTGGAAAATTTTATTTAGGGGCTGGTGTGCCTTGTCAAAGTTTTGGCAAAGGGGAAGTGTGGCTAAAATTGCAGACGGCCAACACATGGGTGTTGAAGGAGGTCACGTAGGTCCCAGTCCTGAAGATGCGGCTAATTTCTATAAGAAAGTTGGGTGATGAGAGATGCACAGTAACTCTCACAGTGGATTCTTGGAATGTTACCAAGGATACACTTGAATTAGCATGTGATAAAAAAGTAGGTACTCTTTATCTACCTGCTTGCATTACTAATTCTACTTCTGTTGCATAGATGTGGCTTTGTAGGCTTGGTCACATGAGTGAGAAGGGAATGAATGTTCTTAAGTTAAATGGTAAGAGTTCAGCTTCGGAGAGCATAGATCGAGATTTCTTTGAGCAGTGGGATGATACAAAAAAGGATTGGATTTATTGCAAGACAGAGAAGTCTGATGTATTTGACAAACTTAAGAACTGGTAAGCCTTGGTGTTCTTGGAGGAGATGATGGACAGAGATCAGTGGATGGGGCTGGATACTTCTGAGTAGGGCAGTTTGGATAGGGTTTTGATTCAAATTAAGCTCATAGGTAAAAAGTCATCACTCATATAAAAACATAGGTACCGACATTGGTTAGGGGTAACCAACACCGAACAGGCAGGCACCGGCATCGGTCATGTGCAGACAGGCATAGTGAGTGGTGTCGGTCAGGTGGTGACCAACTTCAATCAGGGAACTAGTGTCAACAATCAGGACAGTTGCATGGAACCAACGTCGATCAGATGTAGACTATGTGGTGATCGAGGTCGGTCACTGGAATGGATTTTGGGTGGACAGCAAGCTATCAAGGAGTCTCAAACACCCATATAGAGGACTGAAAGGGTAACTAATCTTCAAATCTGTTATTCCTCTTCTTTATACTAGTTGCACACTACAAATCAGGAAGGATCCAAGAAATAGTGGGAGCGTGGCATGAATGAGGAATTTGATTCCTTAGATGTAGAACCAAATGGGAGATTTGGTAGGGTTGCCAGCCGATATGAAAGCACTAAAAGATGAATGGATTCCTTGGTTAAATAATAGAGAGAATAGATAGTGGTCTTGAGAAAGCTACAAGACAGTGGTACATGTTTGATAGGTGGATGACAAAGCATGGGTTTAGTCAGTGTCATTGTAACCATTATGTTTTCTTTACTAGGTGGATGATGATTGCAACATTATCCTATTACTGCATGTGGATGATGTGTTTGTTGTAGGTGCATACATACAAGTATTTGCTGAACTAAAGGTAAAGTTAGTTCAATGGTATGTCATGAAGAATTTGGGAGTAGTGAAATTCTTTGGCATGAGTAATCCTAGAAACAGGGAAGATCACAAGTTGATGTTGTCACAGGATGATTGTGTAAAGGTAGTGCATGATGCAGAACGGCAAGCGCACCTATGGATGGATAGTTCACAGAATAGGGTCCCCAATCACATGATGAGGTTGAGTACATGTGTACTCCCTGATATTGCCCCAGTAGCGGGTGTTGTCAAAAATTTTATAGCTAATCTGAGAAAGAAGCACTGGAGAGCAGTTCAGTGGATTCTCATGTATCTGAGAGGGACCAATAGTAGGTGCACATGCTATGTAGGGTCAAGTTCTTTTCTACATGGGTTTGTAGATGCGGATGCGGCATGTTATTTGGATGACAAGTATTGAACCATAGGATGTGTGGTGGTTGGTCTTCAAGATTGAGCTTGAAGAGGGATACAAGCTAGAAAATAGATTAGAAAGATGTAAAAGTACAGGTATAGGTGCAAATATTTATCTCCAAGTAGGAGATTGTTAGGTTGTGGAGCTAAAAGCTTCACTAAGATGCAAACATGGAGTGTTGCTAAATGTCACAGTCACCAGTGTCGGTCAGGCCAATCGACATCGGTCAGGGGTAGACAAGAAGGCAATTGACATTGGTAGGAGTTGGCCGACGTTGGTCACCTCCATACTAATAGGGACCAATGTCGGTCGCTTGTGCAGTTCTGAACTGTGAGTTTCATAAATAGTTCGTTAACGAATTAGTTGTTTGCATGTTAAAGGCTAATTTTAGCCTTGGAGCTGTGGATCTAATTATTGTAATTGGATATCTAATTATTGTTTGCATGGGATCTATATAATAGACTCATGGGCTATATTGTAAAGTGTGAGGGATAAATTTAGGGATTCCATGGGTGCTAGATAGAGAGAGCTAGCTTAGCTCCTCATAGTGCCATAGTGCCAAGCATGTATGATCAGGTAGATCTATGAGAGAGCAAGGTCTGGTAGAAGATCCATAGGGGTGTTGGTTTGGAGGACAAGGGTTCTTTATGATATGTAAGATCAGGTTGGTCTACAGGTGTGCAAGATCAGGTAGAGATATAGATGTGGTAAGTAAGGTCAGTTGATCTACAGGTGTGTGTGTGTGAGATCTAGGTTTGTAGGTGTGCAAAACCAGGTTGATTTGTGGGTGTGCAAGATCAGGGAGGTCAGCAACACAACAGGTAGCAAGATCAAGTGAGATCTACTTGGAGTATGTTATGTACTTAGAGTATGTTTGTATACTCAGACTTGGAGTATGTGGAGTACTTGGTGGACTGGTAGTATTGTTACTGACTAGTGGACTGGCAGTATTGTTACTAGTTGGTGGAGGTGAACAATAACTCTATGTTTGACTTGTTGTTGGGACCGTAATTGAGAGAGTGAGCTCTTGAATAGATTTACTGTTTATGCCCTAGAGGTGTGGGAGCCCTAGAGGAGTGTATAGAAAAAGACTGTGGCATCTTCTTTGTTGTATTTCCTTCTGGAAGAGTATTAATACAATTGGGTATTGTCTCTCATATTCTGTGTTATTTTTGAATTCTAGTTATTGTTTACTTTTGGTTAAATTCTACATTTAGTTGCTTGTACATGGTAATCAATTGTGCTTCCTAGATCCTGACAGATAGCTATGCAAATATTAGGAAGAGGACCAGATGGCCCATACTTCAAAAGGAGGCATTTGAGATGAATTGACATGCAACAGTTAAAGTTGATGCCCTATTTCAACATGGCCCCTTGACAGACCTGAAAATGCATTCAAGGCATTGAATGCAGCATGGGCCATTCCATGAAACAAAGTGCTCAAGTCTTTCTTGGAGTGCTATATATTGTAATCTCTTATTTTATGTAAGGGAGATCTTTTTATTATCAAAAGCAAAACTTTGCCCAAATTGAAAGGCATTACTGAGACTTTGAGCTCAGATTGTCAATCACATTTCTTTATTTGAATGAGAAAGTAAGTGACCTTTTAGAATTTGTGTTGGAATAGCTTGTGTTGTTGAGGAAATTATTCTTATGTCTATTTTCTTAATGTGTTCTTGTCTATTTAATTAAATAAGCAGAACTAGTGGAAGTAATCAAGAAGGTGTCTAAAAGCCAACTATGGAGAGACTTTGTGCTACCACAATTGTCTTTAGTGTGTTTATTTGTATTTATGTAAAGGATCTTGGGATGACTTTGTGTGCCCATTGTCCTTTGTATTTCATTATTTGGCAGTTGAGGTGGAGACTTTGTGATACACCTCATTCTACTGGTTATTGCACCCTGTTACATTTACTTATCAGTTACTTTATAGAAAGAATTCTTGTTGTTTGTTGTAGACCACTTTTGAAAGAAGAGAAGTGCCTTTATTGTTTTCATCAGAATTCTCCTATGTCTGTAAACATCATCTCTAAAAAAAGAAATATGGATGGTGTTATCCTACCCTGAGTATTATTTTTAGCTTATTTATAGTATATTTATAATATATAGTACCTTATAGTTATAGGGAACCTCCCCTTGATGAGAGGAGAGATTTGTCCCCTTTTGATGTGGTAAACCTACACATTTGGCTGATCAATCTCCTTATATTATGGTTGAAACAACTTATTTTTCCCATCAATTAGCTCATGACAAAATATTCACCCAATACTTTTTAGTGACTCTACTGGGGAATGTTTTGTGTAGTTTGAAGCCTCAAGCTTCAAATTGAAGTAGTCCCTATCCTTATCCATTTAATTTTTACACTCTAGTAGATCCATGGTTTATAAGAAGCTAGAGATCTAAAGGTATTGTTGACCCTATATTCAAGTTGGTACAACAAAGTGATTTTGACATGTTTCCTTCTCCATCTCACCTTCAGCAAACCAGGAGTTTTCTGCCTACAAAAGTTAGGTCTCCATTACCAAGCAAAGCATCCATTTCTACTATTAGTAGAGCTTTGTCAATACATACCCCTCAGACATTTGTTATCCCTCCCTTCAGTATTCAAATCATGGTAGTTCAAGGCCCTTGGGTAACTCTTTTGGTCCACTCAATCTAACTCCACCTCTACATGAGCTACCTCACAGTTCAAGGAAGAATTTACCCAAATTCTTTGGTGATGGGAGAGTTCATCTTGATGAACATATTACAGCCTTCAGCATAGCCTATGGTGTGATAGGCATGGAGTATGAGGATGTAGCAATCAAGCTATTTATGGAAACATTACATGGTGTTGTTGTAGACTAGTTTTATCATTTGTAAGCACAAACTATGACTGACTGGAACACCCTCAAAGCCAAATTCAAATCTAGGTTCAAGCTTGTAGAAGATGTGCATGCCTTACTAGCCTAGCTCACACAAATGAAGAAAGAACCTCATGAACCTATGAGGGACTTCATAGCTAATTTTGACAAGCTAAGGAATAAGATTCCTACCATTGCTTAGCCAATAGCTAAGAATCTCAAATGCTTCTTCATCTACTCTCAGCTTCCTGAAGTGAGTTTCTTATTGAGATGTGCTGGCCACATAGACCTTGTTGCAGTTAAAGATTTGGCCACTGAGGTGGAAGATGATCTTATCTTGGTAGGAAAGATAAGAAGAGATCCTAATAGAGGAAAATCTTCTTCATCTTTTGAATATTCATCTATAAGCACCACTAATCTAATGGTGCAAAAGCTAGCAAATGAGTTGCTAGCTCTTAGAAAGCAAATGGCACAAGGGATGTCTTTTGTTCCTTCGTACTAAGATATACCAAGGAGGACATTCCCCAATCAATCATATCAAGTTAATGCTACCAAAAATCAAGGGCAACTAAATCATCTTCCTCCCCCATAGGGGAAGCTTGCCATTAAAGCATCACTAGCCAACTCAGTAGTTGGATATCTCAAAATAAAATCTATTTTTTCCTTCTAACCTGAGTTGAACTCAGAAGATGACGCTGATATCTTCATATAAAAATAAGAAGAATCAGCTGGTGACTCCAACATCAATTTCCTAAATTACTAAGATGAACCCAAAAGTAAAAGTAAAGTGTTTGATGGGTCATACGCTGTATTCACCCAGTCCTAGAACCAGTCAGCCCAGTAAGCTGATAAGAAAAAAATAGAGTGAGCTCAAACAAAATTTTTAATTGCTAAGTAGGGAACCACTCTGCCTTTTCAATCAAAGGACCCGATGATCACTAAAAAAGTAAATACCTCAATTACACCTTCACCTTCAACTTTAATTTCATAGATCAGTTCCCCCCTCTTAAAAAGCAAAAAGATGAACTACCTTTCCCTATTCCTAATTCATTTCAGACATTTGATATAATCAACCATGTCAAGAAAACTAAAATTCAAATGTCTAAATTTGAATTCCTGTAATCCAACCCTGAGCAGTTGGATAAGTTGGTTCAGTGTGTAAAGAATAAAACCATCCCTATAGGACTAGCTATTCCAAAGGTGAATCCCAAATCCACCTAGAATAACTTTGTCATTACTCCTCCTGCTGCTCTCAGGAAGAAGGAACCATTTTATGTCTCTCTATTGATAAATGGACACCAACTGAACAATTGTATCATAGACTCAGGTGTGTCTGACAATTTTATGCTTGCTAAAGTGGCAGAATCTCTTAGACTCACACTAACCAAGACCTTTGGGAGATGTTTCTCCATGGAGAATAAATAAGTACCACTACTGGGACTAATCAAAGATGCCTAATTTTGTGGCACTCCCAGACAAGAGAATTAAGATGACAGTCCTAGTGGTCGACATCCCAGCCTCATACAGCATTCTTCTTGGGCAAAATTTCTACAAGGATGTTGGTGGTGAGTTAAGTATGGACCTGTCTAAAGTGAGGATCCCAGTCAAAGGTGTCATGTAGAGATTTCTCCCTGAGAAAGATGCAAAATATGTTGTCACTCAAACTTTAGCACTTGAAGCTCAAATTCTATTTGAGTCTTTAGGCGTGGATAATTACTTCCTGACTACAGAGGATGTTCCTATCATAACTAATGAAACTTTTGAAGATGTCAATCTAAAAATTGGTGCAGACAAAATAGTAGAAGAATTAATAAATCACAATGTAAGCCTAGAGGAAAGGTCAGTTTCTGATAATGTGTGGATTCTCAAATTTGATGGTAGTTCTTCTATTGGCTCGAGAGCTGGGATTGTGTTGATATCTCCTCAAGGAGATATTTCCCCCTAGTCTTATAAATTATAGTTCAATAACACGAACAATACTACTGAATATGAATCACTACTACTTGAATTAAAGGCCACTCAAGATAGGGGCATCAAATTCCTTTATGCTAAAGGAGATGCTGAGCTGGTGGTTTGCCAGGTCAAGAATGTGTACCAAACCAAAAATGAGAGATTGTGCCATTATCGTAATCTATTTTGGGATCAAATTGAAAGCTTTGATGCTTTCAGTATCTCTATAGTACCCAAGGAATTCAATGACTGAGCTGATACATTAGCTATTTTGATGAATTTCTTGGTTCTTCACCTAAATTTTAAGGGATATAGGTACACTATCAAATTAGTCTTTTGACCAAGTGTGCCTGATAATGCCAATCATTGGCAAGTGTTCAATGGTGACAACCAAATCATCACCTTTCTAAAATAAAAAGATAGTTTTGAACAACTTCACTTCAAAGGTAGTGAGCCTCAAAAACTTGAAGCAGCTCCTAAAATAGGTTCAGACATAGGTGAAGAATTGCTACAGCTAAAAGGGAATAAAATTTCTAGAGGGTTGGTTTCCCTTGAGAAACTATTTGACAAGCATGACAGGTTCATCAAATAGAAACAAAAGGATTCAAGCTCCTCCCAAGAGTTTGATAAGATAAATTTGGGTACCAAGGAAAATCCAAAAATGGTGAACATTGGGAAGTGCTGCACTCTTGAGGAGAAGCTCAAATTTACTACCCTGCTTTGCCATTACATGGATGTTTTGGCGTACTCCTATGATGATCTGAAGTTGCTCAAGCCTGAAGAAATTTGCCATGAAATTCCTCTCAAGAGTGATTTGGTGCCTTACAAGTATAAATCTTGGTGATATAATCCAAAGATATCATGTACTATTCTATCTAAAATACAAAAAATGTTGAATGCTAGAATAATTTTTTCAATCCATCATTCCACATGGATTGCAAACATAGTTCCTGTGAGAAAAAAGAATGAAAAAATTCACCTCTATGTGGATTTTAGGAATTAGAATCAATCCTCCTTAAAAGATAATTACCTTCTGCCCATCTAGATCAATTCCTTCAGTGAGTGACTGGTTTAGAGATGTTATCCATGTTGGACAATTTCTCAGGGTATAATCAAGTAGAAGTTGGTGAAGCAAACCAACATAAGACTATCTTCACCATGCCTTGGGGCACCTTTGTGTATCAAAGAATGCCATTTGTCCTGATAAATGTTGGTGCCACTTTTCAAAGAGAAATGGACCTTGCTTTCAAATATGAAATAGGTAAGTTCATTGTCGTGTACCTTGATGATTTAACAATCTTTTCCAAGCATCATCTTGATCATGTGCGCCATTTCTAACAAGTTTTGGAATGATGTCACCAGAATGGCATTTCTCTAAATCCTAAGAAGTCTATTTTTGGGGTAATAAAAGGGAAACTTCTCAGACACATTGTATCCTAAGAAGGCATAAAGATTAACTCAAAAAGAGTCAAATCCATCTAGGAGCTTACTCTGCCCACAAGTAAGACTGCAGTTCACTCTTTCTTCAGAAAGGTGAATTTTTATGATGGTTCATTCCTGAGTTCACTGAGAAGACTCACCACATTGTAAAAATGATGAAGGGAAAGGCCACTTTCATCTGGACTAAAGAAGGCAAATTGGCATTTCGAGACATCAAGATAGCTATTGCCTATGCCCCAATTCTAGTTTGTCTAGATTATACCAAAGATTTTACAATGTACAATTATGCTTCTGAGCACACACTTTCAGCAATTTTAGTTCAACAAAACCAAAAAGGTGTAGAATCTCATATATCCTTCATGATCTATCCTCTCAAAGCTCATGAACTAAAATATTTAAATTTGAAGAAGCATGCTTATGCAATGGTAAAGGCAGTAAAGTTCTTCCATTTTTACATCCTGAATTCACACATTATTGCCTTGGTTCTTGATACCACAATCAAATCCATATTAACTCAGTAGGAGTTTGAACTAAAAGAGGAAATTGGGTTGCTAAAATCTAGGAGTTTGATCTAGTTATCAAACCAACAAATTTTGTACTAGGAAGAGGCCTTTGCCAATTGATTGTTGATAACATACCAAAAGAAATAGGGCATGAAGGAATAGATGTTGAAGACCCACCAAAATTCCTCTTTATCACCACTATGAATGAGTGGTATTTGAATATTTCTCATTTCTTTATCTATGGTGAGTGCCTTGCTCACCTATCTCATAAATAAAAGAGGACTGTTAAGTTAAAAGCTGCCAATTTTGTCATGTGGGACAACGGTCTATATAAGAGAAACCTCGATGGGGTGTTCCTTCGCTTCATGGATAAAGAGCAGTAGAACCAACTTTTGGAGTCCTTCCATAATTTGGCCTTTAGAGGACATTTTTCTATGCTTATAACTACCAAAAATATTTTATGAGCTAGATATTATTGGCCTATCCTATTTCAAGATGCACACAAATGGGTACATAAATGTGAGCTGTGTCAACAGTTTGTTGGAAGAACCAAATTAGCTGCATTACTTCTCAAGCCAGTGGTAATAAAAGAGCCATTTTAGTAATGGGGAATCAATTTCATTGGTGCTATGAACCCATCTTCAAGTGCTAGACATGATTATGTCCACACAACAATAGATTACTTCACCAAATGGGTGGAAGTTATTCTAGCCAAGCATGCTACTTTAGAAGTAGTATTCAATTTCCTCAAAGAAAACATCATTTCCATGTTTGGGGTCCCAACCAAGATTGTGATAGACAATGTATCCTATTTATCTTCTCATGAGATCACTCAGTTCTATTTTTATTATGGAATTACCCTGTCCCACTCCTCTAATTATTTTCTACAAGGGAATGGCCAAGCAGAATTGAACAACAAAAACCTAGTGACCATCATCAGGAAGCTAGTGGATGACAACTAATGAACCTGGCATAAAGCATTGATTGATGCTTTATAGGAAGAAAAAATTACACCCAAGAGGGTGATAGGTATGTCACCTTTCCAACTTTTGTATGGTCTTAATGTAGAGATACCAATCACCCTAGAATTACCAGCACTAAAATTGGCAAAGGCAGTTGAAGATCAGACATATGAAAGCTCCATTGATAAAAGGATCCTATGCTTGACTTAGCTGAATGAGCAGTGAACTATGGTGGTAGAATAAATCACTACGCATCAAATTTTGGTTAAGAAGCTCTTTAACTAGAAAGCAAAAACCCATGATTTCTAGATTAGAGATCAAGTTCTGTTATGGAACAAGAGAAGAGAACTAAAGGGAATGCATTGAAAATTTGATTCCCTATGGAGAGGCCCATTTTCTATTCATCATCTCAATGGTGAAAATATTTTCTTGTTGAAGTATCAAGATGGCACTCCATTTTCATTGCCTCGCAGTGGGCAGCATTTGAAGCACTTCAATGCTTGAAGTATTAGATAAGTCTAGTTGTACATTTGTATATTTGTATAGTCTTTAGTTCTATTTTGTGTTGTTCATTTTCATTTCTTTTTGGCACCTTTCTTTTTGGGTAGCATGACTCTATATCCCAATGGCATACTTAAAGGCATTGGAGATTTTGGTTTCTACTACTTTTGATTGTTTTTATAATCGATGGAAATTACCCAACTAGAGCCATCTGTTGTTTCCAAAATCTGCCACTCTTTTTTTAGGGACAACATATCAACTATTTTGGTCCTATAGGCAAAAATTATCTCTTCCATTCTCAAAAAATGTTCTGAGCACTCCAATTCTTCAATTATTCAAGATTTTTTAGCTAAGGGACTCATAGGTTCAACGGGTTCAACAACTTTAACAGGCAAGCTCTCACAAAGGAACAAGTTCCCAACACTTAGGCATTTCAAGGCTGGTTCAATGCCAAAGTTCAATCAAAAGACTTATCAGCAGGATTTAAACAAAAGATTAAACCGTTGAACCCTGCCTCCAAAGGTTCAAAGGTTCAATGACATCGATAGACTTAAAAAGTTAAGTGCTTTGGCAAGTTTAAAGTTTAATCGCTTCAGAAAGTTCAATGACTTCAAAGGACTTAAAGAAAAGAAGAATTCAAATAACAAAAGATTGAACTATTGAACTGTTAAACCTTGAACTAAAAGAGTTCAAATTTCAAAGGTTCAATGAGTTCAATAAAGTTTGAGGGACTTATAAGAACAAAGGATTCGAAGAGCTAAGAAAGAAAGGTTGAATCGATTGAACCTTGAACCAAAATGGTTCAAAGTTCAAATGTTCAATGAGTTCAACAGAAAAGAAAAGGATCTAGAAACTTCAAAGGACCAAAGGATTTTGAGAAAGAGGATTAACCATTGAACATTAAAACAAAATGGTTCAAATTTCAAAGGTTTAAAGGTTCAAGGAATAAAAAAGTTTAAAGGGAAGCTTCAAGTTAAGGAAGGAAGAATAATATTCTAAAGACAAGTTTGAAGAGATGGTTCAACCAAAGAGGAAAGAAAGTGATTGAACCAAAAAAGTGATTGAACCAAAGAAGTGATTGAACCAAAGAAGCGATTGAACTAAGGAGCTGATTGAACCAAGGAGCTAAAATGGACTGTCTGAACCATTGAACCATTAAACCAATGCACTCCAAAGGTTCAAGGTTCAACATGGTTCAAGCAACCAGTGACCAGTGATGTCCCTGTGGACATCAAATTCAAGGTAATAAAATGCCCATTTATTTTCAAATATGGCACGAAACCTTAAAACAAACTCAGTGACCAAATGAAGAATAAGCTAAAAGAGCTAGCAAAAAGGGAAGAGATAGCTTGAGAGCTCAGATCATGAGAAAAGAAAAAAATACAATAAGGAAAGAGAGAATGACATAGAAAGACCAAAAATATCTATGCAGGAGTTATTTCTAGTTGGTGAAACAGTCCACCAGATGGACATCAAAGAGTGTAAGCACTCAAGGATGTGATCTACTTTTCTCCATTGATTAAAGGCAAAGTGGATAGTTACACAAATATCAAGAAGAGGACTAGATGGCCCATACTTCAAAAGGAGACATTTGAGATGAATTGACATGCCATAGTTAAAGCCAATTCCCTATTCTAGCATGGCCCTTTGATAGAACTAAAAATGCATTCAAGGCATTGAATGCAACATGAGCCATTCCATGAAATAAAGCACCCAAGTCTTTCTTGGAGTGCTATATATTGTAATCTCTTATTTTATGCAAGGGAGATCTTTTTGTTATCAGAAGCAAAGCTCTACCCAAATTGAAAGGCATTACTAAGACTTTGAGCTCAGATTTTCAATCATATTTCTTTATTTGAAAGAGAAAGCAAGTGACCTTTTAGACTTTATACTGGAATAGCTTGTGTTGTTGAGGAAATTATTCGTATGTCTATTTTTTGAATGCATTCTTGTCCATTTAATTAAATAAGTAGAACTAGTGGAAGTAATTAGGAAGGTGTCCTGAAGCCAACTATGGAGAGACTTTATGTTGTCACAATTGTCTTTAGTGTGTTTGTTTGTTTCTGTTTAAAGGATCTTGGGATGACTTTATGCCTCCATTTTCCTTTTTATTTCACTCTTTGGCAATTGAGGTGGAGACTTTGTGCTACACCTCATTTTGCTAGTTATTGCACCCTGTTACATTTACTTATCAGTTATTTTCCATAAAGAATTCTTGTTGTTTGTTGTAGACCACCTCTAAAAGAAGAGAAGTGACTTCAATGTTTTCACTAGAATTCTCCTATGTTTATGAACATCATCTTTGAAAAAAGAGAGATGGATGGTGTTATCCTACCCTAAGTGTTATTTTCATCTTATTTATAGTATATTTATAATATATAGTACCTTATAGTTATAGGGAACCTCCCCTTGATGAGAGGAGAGATTTTTCCCCTTTTGATGTGATAAACCTACACATTTGGTCGATCAATCTCCTTATGCTATTGTTGAAACAACCTATTTTGCCCATTAATTAGCTGGTGACAAAATATTCACCCAATAAAAGTGAGAGCATAGGCAATGTTCTCTCACAAAATAATGAGATCATAAATAAATCCAAGTGGTCATAAATGTATCAAAGTCAAATACATAATGCTCACAACATGAACTCATAAAATGGTGAGTGTGTATGGTTATGGCCAATAAAGATGGGGAAACTAAATTACAAGTGGTTAATCATGAGATAGTTAGGGATCCTTTAGGTAAAAAAGTGATCAAAAAATAAAGGAAGGTGTGACTAAGCTAACCTTAGATACCCCATGTATCCCAGTGTTGCCTACATAGTCTATGCAAACCTCAAGCTAATGTAGTTTTCTCAAAAATGGGAGGAGAAATTCCAAGGTGGTCTAGAAATAAATTGGATAGATAAGCTATCCTATCCCAAAAAAATTTATGGCTTTATATCTTGCATGGAAATTCTAATATAATTTTCATTATTTTATGATGTTTAGAATTTTTTAGATTTTTGTAAATGTTTAGGGATTTTAAAATTATTACAAATATTTTTTGACATTTCTAGACATCTCAAATCAATCAATAATTACAAATCATAGAATTGTATAAATCACAAAATGGTGAGAGTTTAGTTTAAATATGCTCATAAAATGGTGAGACATAGCTTAAACATGCTTATAAAATGGTGAGAGTGTGGCTTAGGTTTCTTGTAAAACAACAAGATTGTGGCTTAGGCTACTCATAAAATAGTGAGATCATGGCTTAGGGGTGATTGAGGTAGCCTCCACATGAATCAAGCATTACCTACATAGTCCTGTAGGACCTAAAGTCACTATATTTCTATCCACATAAAAGGCATCCAATTAGATACTAGAAATTTCAAATAAAATACAAATGGCAAGGTCAAATTATAATAGTAATGGTGTTATCCTTAACTTTCCCAAAGATTAGTGGTAGTAATTTTCTGATAGGTATTTATAATTAGTAGCACAAGGTGGGAACGTAATAGCAAATGAAGGATGCAATTGACAAGATCATTATCATACTACTCTCACATACTATTATTCAAACATGTAATTCTAAAACCACTATTAGAATTGAATCCATCATCAACCACTAAATGTGCTTGAATTATAAATAAATCAAAAATGAGGCAAAATGTTATAAGTAGGGTTAGGTAAAAAAGAACTGGTTGGTGAAGGGTTAAGGGTATGGTAGAACAGAAAGGGGTATAGTACAAAGAATAGGTATAATGTGGCATAACTTAGATGATCCTTATAGATAATAATCTAAATCCTTTAAGCATAGAAACATTTTATATGCATTATGTTCATTGTCTCATCAAGTTCATCTCCCTCTAGTTTAGCAAGCCTGTATGCTCCATAATCATAGTTGGAAATAACTACATAGGGCCCTAACCAGTTTGGTTGGAACTTTTATTTTTCCCTAGATTCAACATTGATATTTTTTTTATTCTCCTTTAGTACCAAGTCACCAAGCTCAAATTCATGATTTTTAACATACGTATTATATTGGACTTTCAATTATTTATGATAAACCTAAAGATTATTTAGGGTGACCAAGCATTTACCATCAATTAGGTCTAGCTCCTACAAGTGAGCCACTTTATAGTCTTTGTTATCGATGATGTGTTGTAATAAAATTTAAAAAGAAGGCAACTCAACTTGAACCAGAAGAATGGCTTCAATTCCATAAACAAGTGAATAGGGTTTAGCTCCTATTGGAGTATAAAATTTGGTATTGTATGCCTAAAGGGAATTAAATAGCTACAAGTGCAATCATGAACAATGTCATCGATAATATTCTTTAGAATATTGATGATAGTTTTATTAGAAGCCTCATCTTGGTCATTGCCTTATATATAGTAAGTGGTTGAAAAATGTTGTTTAATTTAGTATTGAGAATAAAGTGATTTCATATATTTATTCTTGAATGATCTACCATTATCAAATATAATGTTGGAAGGGATGCCATAGTGGCAAATGAGATGGTTAAATATGAACTTGTATATCTACTTACTAGTGATGTAATTGAAGGGAATGCATTCCACCCACTTAGTGAAGTATTTAGTAGCAGTCAAGACATGTTTATGTCTATCTAAAGATGTGGGATTGAACTTCTTGATGAGGTCAATTCCCCAAATTGAGAATAGCCATGGTGTTGTCAATGGTTTAAGCATATTAGCTAGAGCATGAATTAGATTGGCATGCTTATGAAACTTAACACACCTTTGCACATATTCAAAAACATCTACTTCCATTTTTGGTTAGTAATAACTAGTACATAGTAACTTCTTGGCTAAGATTACCCCACTGGTATGGGTTCCACACACTCCATGGAAATCCCTCAACACTAAAGTAGAATTTCATCATAGTGTTAGAGGTATTATCATTGATATGGGGTGAATCAATGATGTAAGATATTCAATCCAATTTTAAAACTCTTCAAACCCTTAATCATTCAACACATACATTTATATCAAAGAACAAGAAAGATAATGCAAGATCAATCACATAACACATGACATATGTGAAAAATCCTCTTCAGGGATAAAACCCACTAAAACCTACAAGATGGACTACAATCCTATAATAAAAAGATCTAAATTAAGTGAGACATCCATTCCACAAGGATCTAATACCCCTATCTAGTTGAGCAACCACACAATTAGACTTTTTATAAGCTTTACCGTGCAAAGAGGAACCAACCCCTAGGAAACTAAACACCCACCTAGCTACCTTGAAACTTAGATAAAATTAAACATATATTTATACTCTTTAAATTATGATGACCTCCTTTGTTTTCACTATTTCCCCTTTATACTCACTTTAGCCTTCACACCCTTTCAATGCATCCAAAACCATCTTTTGGATCAGTCTATACTTATTCACACATACTCAAATAGAAAACCTACAAAAAATATATCAAAACATAAAAAATATGAGAAAATGGTCATGTATGCATACCTCACATTCCTTTAATCCTTATTATATATACCAAGCTCACATAAACATCAGCTATCCTATGCTCACACTCAAAGCATCCAAAATAGCATTTTGGATCAACCTAGACCTCTACGCTCATCCTTAATCTTCAAACTTGCATGATCACTATTATGAAATTATAATTATTACCTAAAGGTCATATACACAATCTTCAACTTTATTTTCTCATCAATCCATCCACCAGGCGCATTCACACTCTTCTTTCCTTCGCCTCTCAACTCTTAACCTCTGATCTCTAGAAACCATCACCTTTGATTTCACTCTTTATAGAGCCTTCATGAATATCATCTTCTTGGTCATCCATTAGACATGAATTAAGCCTTAAGGAATCTATTTCACTTAATACATATCTAACTACCATCCTCATTGGTTGTCGATAGCATCCATGGGTCACCCTTAAGTAGGTATACCTTTCAATTAGGCTTTAGTAGCCCTTATAGGTCTCATAGAGACCTATTCACCCCTTTGGAACTTCTCTAAGAATATTATGAACATAATACCACTTCTAAATTCATAGGTCCACTTTACATGACCCCTAATACATTTTTCATTGATTACATCCATCACTACACTCCTTTGTATATACACAGTCTACTCAAACATTAGTATTGTACACAAGAACACTATGAATGAGCAAAAAATCAACTTATAGGTATTTTTTAATATTGAATATGGATTGGTCAAACCTCCAAAATACACATAGATGGTCCTCATGGAGTCTAAAACACTCTCTAATTGATAATTCATCATGAAACATCTAAATACCATCAATACAAACTCAAACATCCTTATCAGGTTACTTGCAGAAGATGGTCAAACATATAGTCAAATATGGGGCTCAAAAACTATAATTTTATATATATATATATATATATATATATATATTCAAACCTTATAACTAATTTTTTTGGATGTCCCTTATATTTCTTTATAACTTTTCTTTTTATACCACCATTAAAATCATCCCACACAGACTAGTTTTTCCATTGTTAATTTGAAAATTCTAATTCTAATAGTCATTGTGTAATACAAAATATTTGGACATGTGTCTTCATCTCATGCCCCCTATTAATTTGATAAAATATGCTCCGTCAATATCCTTGAGAGTATCTTAGTCTTTACCTATCAATTTTGACCATTGGTCTTTTATTTGATCTTCTATATTATGCCAATTGGTAGTTTTGCATCCCTTCTATATACCTTATAGTTAGTCTCTGATCTTATGCCACTTGGCAGCCCCACATGCTTTATTTTTACCCTAATCCATTTAGTTAACACATTTATGCCATTTTCAATCCCATATGTAATATGGACCTAATTTAATTTATTCACACCATCAATCTCCATCTCCACAGTTGAATGCATGCCATTGATCTTCATATGCATGATCATCTACATATCATTTATTTATTTCCAATTCTCCATGATTATGACACATGTCACCAACACATTCATTATCAAGATCCTTTGAATTATTTACCTTATGTTTGACACTATATCCTTGATCTCATTAAATGCTCATTATTAGATCTTCATCTACTTGATTAAACACTTGTTATTATATAATTGATCTAATTAAATGTTGTTTCAACACTTGGTAGCCTTGTATGATGGTCACTTGATATTTTAAATTTGGCTAAGTATGGAAAATTTTCAATCTACTTGGAATGCCAATTTTTCACCTCAATATCTTTTTCTACGTGTCATCGTATGACCTGAAACTTAGACCACATGATCTCCTATCATGGGAATCCATCCATATACCAAACTACTCATGAGACCTTCACTCATGTGAATACTAACATCATCAATATGCCTACTCAACCTTATCTACCATGATTATTGGGATAACCTAGACATTCACATGGCTACTCTAATGAATTCCTTTCACTTTCACAAGCACTCTAAGTACTCATAACACTCCATAGGGTATCTTCAATATGAATACACCATCAATAATTTCCATCATCTACCTATCCAAGTCAAACACTAAAGATATATGTAAGAAAATTTAATCACATTGAATCACACTTTGTCATCATCATTCTAACACACATGACACCTCATCAATATCCTTGTCTACCTTACAGACATTGTTTACAACTCTCTAACAATATCCCCCTTTGTTCTTCATGTCAAAAACAATCACAAATCTTATTTTAAAACTCTTTCTCCCTCTTCAATCTCTTTCTCCCCCTTTGCCATAATGACAAAGTGGGCATCCGAGGACCTGAAAATACTTCAAGAACTAACAAAAGGAGAGGACCGCCTATAAAATATGATACAAACTCCCCCTAACATTATGCATACCACTTTTTATCTTGATCTTCTCAAACATTCTCCAAACACAACACTCTTATTACCCATACACAGTTATATGAAGATAAAACATACATGAACACTATAAACTACTTGAACTCACCTTGTAAACATTAAGAGAGACACTCCCTAAGTCACCTAAGCTTAGGTACACTTTGAAAACCTTTAAAATAACTTCAATCATGAATAATCAACACATTTTCATTCATACCTTCTCTCTCAAATACACATACCTCTGGTCTTAATACCTAACCATTTACAAATCCCCCCCTTTGTTTATGCATGAGGATTTAATACATTGTCAAAGTACCTAACTTGGTTTGATCAAGTCATCATCAACATGCTTGATTTCACATTTGTAACAAACTACTTCATGTCTGCACCATGACTATAACATCTCACATATTATCCCCCTCACATCATACACAACTCTTCAAGCCTTTCAAACTATCTAATTTAGATCCCCCTAACTTCATGTTCCACTTAGATCATGGCATATTCAATAGGTCTTCTTAACCAATTCTATTTTTACACATAGAAACCTCCATACTCTACCTATAAACCTTTAAGACCAAAATCCATGAACATACATTGAGCACACACACTTGTTCTCCACAAGAAAGATGTCTCCTAAGAAGCATAAGCAGAGACACCATAACCCATAATGTCCTAGGAACAATGTGAAACCAAGAGTTTCCCACATTTCCTCATATTACTTCTCCTTCTTAGACATATGAAAATAATATTTCTTCTTCAATTTCTTATGTTTAAGAGAAATAACTTTCTCATACACTAAAACATTTTCCTTTTCTTCTAATATTGTATTGCTAACACATGGAGATAACATAGATTCATGGCATACCTTTTCAATTGAAGAAATAACCTCATCATTAGGCATTGACAACTGATGTTTTTTTTATGAAACTTTCTCAATAATAATAGGATATTCACTTAGATCCATACAAACCTTAGAACTAGCCTCAAATGGAACCTTAGTCGTCTCCTTGAGTTTAGTCTCTTCATTCACAACATGGGTAGACAATAAGATATCTTGGCATTCTCCAACCTCTATAGCATTCTCCACCATATCAAATAGGCCACTTAGACCTACAGACTCATCATGAATTGAACTTTCCACTTTTGGTTTCCATGAGTTAAATACCCTTCTTCCTTACACTCTAGGAGCCTAAAAGAACTTGTTTTGACTCGATAATATTTGCTTACATAACCTAGAAATGTGACCAAGCTTCTCAGAATTATAGTAAACCACTCTTCTTGAAGGAAACTCAACTTGCCTTACTTTATTTGGATAATGTTTTATGAAATTTTTCCACATCATGATAGTTGAATCACTCAAACTTAATCACACCACTTGACTGATGATTCCACTCATTCTTAGAAGGTCTTCTACACTCTCTATCCTTATGACCAAATTGATTGCAAGTGTAACAATAAGCATTGAAATTGGTATACCTCATGGCATTTAGTTTCTTGATATGATTTGTTTTCATTTTACTAGTATATTCATTTCATGATTGATTATTGACCTTCAAGTTCTAATTTTCCTTTTTCACATTAGTCATTACCTTATCTTGAGTTGCAATCTTTTATTCTTCTTTGTAACCAAGTATAGTTCTATCACTAGCATGATTTTGAATATTCAAAATGTTTTCTAAATCACTTGAACTCTTTTCAAATCTCAAAAATTAATTCACCTTACTAGATGTTTTATCTAACTTAGCTTTCAATGATTCTATTTCAATCACATACCTTAAACACTCATGTTTTTAATCTTTCAAGCTTATAAACAAGTCTAATTGAAAACTAAGATGTTTGACTATACCTTCATGTTGCTTGGCATCTTGATTCATTCTTGCCTCAAACATGTTGAATTGTTCTTCATAGTCCTTAATTTATGACTTCATATTCTTGTTAATCTTCTTCTCAATCTTTAGTTCGTCAAGAGAATTAATCAATTCAGTCTTATAGTCCTCCTCATCTTTACCATTATTTGAATCATTATCAAACCATTTAGAATATTCTTGATGTCATAAAATTCCTTCCTCATCCATGAAGAGGGATTCATCTTCAATAGGACCATCATTTTCATTATCAAACTCAGAATTACTATCTTCACTCTCATCTGATGAGATTAAATCTTCATTGGTGTAGATATTATTCTTATCCTTCAAGAACTTATTGGTTTCATACTTTTTGAATCCTTTCTTCTTCATATTAGACTTAAATGTCTTCTTTCCTTCATTTTGTGTTTGACCATGCTCTTCATCATCATTATTATTATGATTATGAGGGCACTTTTTGGTAAAACGTCCTACTTCCCCATAATTGAAACATTTGAAGGGTAGTTTACCCTTATACTTCCCTGAGCCTATTTGTAATTTACTTATTAAAAAAGCTATTAGTTCATTACCAAATATCTCATCATACTTGAATTCCTTACCTTGATTTATATTTTTTTTAGATTTATTTCTATCTTGAATATTGTTTCCTTATTTGGTAGTTTTTCATCATTGACTCTCATCTATAGGTAGTAAAGATGCCATGTAATTCATCCATCTTCATCTAAGTAAGGTCATGACTTTCTTATATAGAAAAAACCTTTGAATCAAATTTGAGGGTAAGATACCTTAATATATTTTTCACAATAGTGGATTATTCAAGCTCCTCTCCAATACCTATGATGATATTCACAATCTCATCAACTCTCTATAGAAATGATGTCACATAATCCTCTTCCTTCATCTTGAGACTCTCAAATTGTCTTTGATGAGTCTACAACTTATCCAACTTGACCTTTGAATATCCTTCATATATGATCTTCAATTTGTCCCATATATCCTTGGAAAAATTATAATGGATAACCTTAGTGTACTAATTCTCTAAACGACCATAAGTGATGGCATTTATTGCCTTATAATTACTCTCACACAGCTTCTTGTCAATTGCACTAGTTGGAGGAGTAAGGGGGTTGAATACCGATACACAATAGATTTACAAATGTTAAACCCAAGTGACATGATGTAGTTCTTCATCCTCACACTCTAAAAATCATAATTAGACCCATTGAACATCAGTTTTTTCTTATTGGAAAAAACTCCTTGCATTTGATGACTACCCATATTGTATCTTGGATCACCTTCAAGTTGTTAATACTTCACCAAAGGACCAGATTTGATACCAATTATTAAAGGTATAATAATTAATATTGGGGGTGAATCAATGATGTAAAATATTCAATCCAATTCTAAAACTCTTCAAACCCTTAAACATTCACCACATACATTCATAGCAATGAACAAGAAAGATAATGCAAGATCAAGCACATAACATATGACATATATGATAAACCCTCTTAAGTGATAAAACCCAATAAACCCTAAAATATGGATGATAGTCATATAATAAAAATATCAAAATTTAGTGAGACACCCATCCCATAAGGAGATACTACCCTTATCTAGCTGAGCACCCACAAAACTAGACTTTTTACAAGCTTTACCTTGCAAGGAAGAACCAACCCCCTAGAAAACCAAGCACCCACCTAGATACCTTAAAATTAGATCACCTTAAAAACCTATTTATAATATTCAACTAATGATTACCTCCTTTGTTTTCACTCTTTCCCCTGTATACTCACTCTAGCCTTCACATCCTCTCAATGCATCCAAAACCACCTTTTGGATCAATGTATACTTCTTTACACATAATCAAATAGAAGACCTAAAAAAACTTTGTCACAACATAAAAAAATGTTCATATACACATACCTCACACTTCTCTTATCCTTATTCCATCCGCCAATCTCAAACAAATATCACATATCCTTTGCTCACGATTGAAGCATCCAAAACAACCTTTTGGATCAACCTAGACCTCTTCACTCATCCTCAATATTTAAACTTGTATGATCACTATTATGACATATAATTCATACACACAATTATCAACCTGATCTTCTCATCAATCCATCCACCAGGCACATTCACATTCCTCTTTCCTTTGCCTCTCAACTCTCAACCTCTAATCTCTAGAAACCATCACCTTTGATTTCACTCTTTATAGAGCCTTAATAAATATCATCTTATTAGTTGGAAATTATACATGAATTAACCCTTAATTAATATATCTCACTTAATAATATATCAATATCATCCTCATAGTTTGGCCATAACATCCATGGGTCACCGTTATGCAGCTACACCTTTCAGTTAGACCTTAATAGCCCTTATAGGTCTCATGGAGATCTATTCACCCCTTTGCCACTTATTCAAGAAAATTAGAAATATAATACCACTTATAAATGCATATGTCCACTCTATATTTCCCCTAAGACACCTTCAAGTGATTACATCCATCACTACACTCCTCTACATATACATAGTCTACTCAAACATTAGTCTTGTACACAAGAACACCATATATGAGAAAATAGTCAAATTATAGGCATTTTTTAATACTGAAAATAGATTGTTCAAACCTCTAAAATCCACAAAAATGGTCCTCATAGAGTATACAACACTTTCCAATTGTTAATTCATTATGAAACATCCAAATACCATCAATACAAACTCAAACATCCTTCTCGGTTCACTTGCAAAAGATGGTCAAACACATAGTCAAATTTAGAGCTCAAAAAATGCAACTGTATAGATAATCAAACCTAATAACTAATTTTTATGGATATCCCTTGGAGTCTTTTACAAGGTTTCTTTTTATACCACTATCAAATTCATCCTACATCAAAATTTATAACTCAAACAATACATAATGGTTTTTCCTTTGTTAATTTGAAAATTCAAATTCCAAAAATCATTATGTAATGCAAAATATGTAGACATGTGTTGATGAGTGTCATTTAACTCTTCATTTAATCAGTCTCTTAGATTGATTTCTATTAAACTAGGGCTAGTGTCTAAAGCTATCTGTAATAAGGTTTTTGGTGGTAGATCTATAGATTGGTCTTTAGGAGGGTTTGGTAACCTTAATCTAACTCTTACTAATGAAAGGATGCTTCTACACTAGTTGTTTCACACTTACTAAAAGAATAAATTAATTATCAATCTAAACTAATTCAATCCTTTTGCTTCAAATCAAAACACACTTAATCTACTTCACACCTTTAATCCTTTTGTTTCAAATCAAACACACTTAATCTACTGCACACCTTCTTGAAAATGTAAACACTTAGCTTGATTATTTAACAAGAAATACAATGCTAAATCACACTTGATCTGAAAGGAAATAACTATTAAAATGTAAATCTTAAATCTAATCCTTATAAATCACTTCCTCATGTATGTATGTGAAATATTTAGACTATCCAATATCATGAAATCAACTAACATAAACATAAATACCATACAAAAGTTCCTAGATCCAAGGAGAGTGGGCTCTTGCTCTTCTTAGAGTGAGGAATGAAGTTTACTTAGTACTAAAAGTTGGACTGATATTGTATTAATCAATGGAAAGTTGGAATATTTACAATATATCTAAAATTTTGAGAGTAACAACTATATTCATTCTTCCAAAAGCTGGTACTACCCCTCCAAGAATCCTGAAGTTCTTTTTTTATGAAAACTTACTCTTCCCCATATTTGGTGGGGAATATGGAAGGAAAGAAATAACCAAATCTTTAGAAATAAAGAACTTCTTGGATGGGTGGTAGGACAGAACATCATTAGAGCTATAAAAGAGAATTTTTTATCACAAAAGAATCCAAGCTCAACTCTCCAAGTGGATAACCCCTTAAGGACGGATAATTCTAAAGGTAAACCTAATAATCCCAGATCAGGAGTTACTTGGAATGTTCCCCCTCAAGGATGGATTAAAGGAAACTTTGATGGTGTTGCCAAAGGGAACTCGGGGAATGCAGGTTGTGGTGGAGTTTTGAGAAACCATACGGGAAAGGTAATTGATGCTGTTGCAATCCCCATTGGTAAATCGAATTGCCACATTGCTGAAGCTATAGCTGCCCTTCAGACCATCAAAATAGCTGTGGACTTGGGATATCCCAAATTGTGGCTTGAAAGGGACTCATTAAATATCATAAATATTCTTAACAATAAAAATACTGTGTCTTGGACCATAGAGGCTAAGGTAATGGAGATGAAAACATTAATAAAAAATTTGAAGAAGTGACTATAACCCACACCTTTCGTGAAGCCAATGGTGTTGCAGATTGGCTAGCTAATTGTGCAGTCCAGACAGGTCAAACAGTGAGGTGGCATGATACATTAGAAAAGAATGTGGATTTGAGGGCGCTCATTCTTCATGATGCAACTCATGCAAAAGAAGGAAAGATTGGAGTGTAATAGAAATATAATGAGTTGGAGGAGTCACAGTGCGGGGAAAGGACAACAATCATTAAAGAGGAAGGCCCTCAAGAGTGAGAAGCGGATCCTGAATATGCACAAACAAAGCCGACTTTCTAATCAATTTGGTAGTAGGTGGGATCATTGTAAAGACCATAGCGATTGGGTTTCAAAGAAAATGAGTATGGCTCGCGAAAGGAAGGGAGAACCTAGGAAGCAGGAACCCAAGAGTTATGATGAATGGAAAGAGAAACAAGAAGTCTGGAGAATTCTACAGAAAGGAAAAGTTGCGAACTATATGGAAAGCCTCCATGGGTCAAAACCGCATATCACAACAGCTTTCTTCAAAAATTGGACTGATGAAAGGGTCACCTTGCATGGTATCACAGTGAACCTAACAGAGGATTTTATAGCAGAGGTTACAGGGCTGCCTAAGGATGGACTTAAATTCTCCAAGTAGACAAGCATTTCGAATGAGGCCTTTTGTAAGTTCCCCAAGACGGATGAGGAAGAGTAGAAGCTGGTCAAGAATGGGGATTTCTATGAATTGGATTAGATTAAAGGGATATGGAGGGATGTCTTAAGCTGTATAAGGGAGTACTTCATCCTGGACAGGAGAAGTAAGCGAGTGCACAAATTCCACTTTGTCTTCTTAATCATTTCAGGCACAAGGTAAGTTTGTCTTTTCCCTTTTACCTTCACTTCTCCTTGGTCCAAAGTTTATATGCTCATAGGAAAAATAAAACGTGCCCTATCCTACATGAAGGCCTTATTATATTAATCGAAGGCTATTGCAAGAATAATGCAATGGTAAAGCACCCTAACCAGGGGAAAAATAAGGAGTCAGGGAACAGAAAGAGTGAAAGTGTAAAAGGGAAAGGCAAAATCAAGCTCCCTAGCACTAAAAATCAGAATGTAGAAGAAGATACTGAATGGGAGAGAATAGATAAACCCAGGGAGGAAAACTTGGAGGAAGAAGAAGGAAGTGAAAGCTGGGATACAAACTCTAATGAGGATGAAGAATGTCCTGAGAAGAATGAAAAAGAAGATGTCAACACAGAGGAGGATTCTGCAAATAGAACAGAAGATACGGAGGAAAATCAGAAAGTGTTGGAGGATGAATTTGTCCAGGATGGCCCTGTTGAGGACCCTGCTTCAAGAAACAAAAAGGAAACTACAGTTCAGGATGAAAATCAAGAAACGGAAATGGAAATTCAAACTGGAATTAAAGAACAAGATCAAAAGGGTCGAGAGGATATCTTTGAAGAAGCTAGGAATAGTCCCAATAAAATTTTTGAGGAATGGAGAGGAAAAAAATAGAATGATGAAACACACACACCAATGACTTGGGTCAATTGCAAAGCAGAGGCATCTTTCCAATTTGATTCTTGGACGTGTAGGGAGATCATGGATCTCAAAAGAAAAGTGGAAACTATGGAAGATACTCTGAAAGCTGTATGGAACAAAATTAACAATATGGAAAATTAGATAAGAGATATCCCAGTCAAGCTCAAAGCCTATGAGAATAACCTCCGAGAACTCATTAAGGACAATAGAACGAAAATGGAGGAAGTTACGTCTAATATTTGTGCTGCTGCTGCCAATATTGGAAAAAGAGCTAACGAGGAGACCAAAGCCTTGGAGGGACCTAGCAAAAGGATGAGACAAAGTTCAAGAAAGAAGGCTACACAAGAAGGAGCCATGCTGGCAGCAACCACTACCCAGGATACTATTGTGAAAGGAAAAGAAACTATGAAAATGATATTGGAACTGGATGAATAGTCTGGTTCCTCTTGTTGGTTATGTAAACTGGTCTTGTTCTATGGTTTCTTTTTGTAATCTTCTGTCTTTGGTGTAGCCAGATCTTTGTTAAATCTGGGTTTTGACCGGTAGTCTTTCTGGTGGTTTCAGGTCCATTAAAAACCTATTTTTGCTACTTCCTTGTTGTAGTTTTTAGGCTTTGCCTGTGGTCTTGGATGCTCTTTCTTTCTTTCCTTGTACTAGGGTTTCGGGGCCCCTTCAAAACCTATTTTTACTGTAATCTAAAACTATATTCATTCTCCTTTTTAAGATTAAAAAAATTGTATATTTATGCTAATATAATAAAATTAAAAATAGTATGTAAAAAAATAAAACTACTTAGTCAATCCATTTATCCCTAAGATAGGAGATTTGGATTGATCAAGATCCTAAAAAATCTATCT